>JAJJKC010000030.1:0-475812 GCA_022984845.1 Xylaria nigripes | reverse complement strand
CAGGCTGCGCACTTTGGTACATGGTCTAAGTGAACGGTGTCAACAAGTGTATGCTGCGCAGGGTGGTCATATAAACCATTAATTTATTCTTATTCTATGTTCCTATTAGGCACGTCTGTACGAACTACAGATTGTGCGTCCTATTAGGTACGTCCGTACGGACTACAGATTGTGCGGACTCTTTTTTCCTACTTGTACGTATACGTATAAGCGTACCTAGGTAGTCCGGAATACTTGACAAGGGCCGATATGTAGGGGGGTAGGTGAGTATCGATTGAGACAGGGGTGGGCAACCTATACCTATTTCAGTGTAGCTTCCAGATCGGGTACTTCTACCTACTTCGTACATACAGACCAATCACCTCAGGTTCAGATGCCTTCAAGTATGCAACTCCGAACGCTCTCAATCAGCAATGGGCACCGCACACCTCACTGATGAAGATAGAAACCGCATAAGGGTCTTATATCATGATGGTAGTCATAGCATCACTAAAATTACTCAAATTGCTAGGTATACACGTCATCAGGTTCGCAAAGCTGTTACCGCTACTCAAAGGCCTAGGAAACGTAAAAGACCACCCCCATTGATCGGTGCTGCAGAGGAAGTGGAATTAAAACGCTTTGTGACGGCTTCTCGAAGGCATAGATTCTTAACTTGGAGAAAAGTTTCGAATGAATTCAAAAATAGTGCATACGGGTACAAAGCTGTAGGGAATGCTTTGTTACGGCTTGGGTATCAGCGATACCTTGCTTGACGAAAACCACCTCTTAGCACTACGAATCGAGATTTACGAAAATGATGGGCAGAGGAACGCGTTACGTGAATGTTTGATCAGTGGGCACTTATATTTTGGACAGACGAGACATGGGTGACGGGCGGGTTGCATACAAAGCAGTACGTAACACGAAAAAAAGAGGAGGAGTTCGCGTATAATTGTGTGAACAAGAAAGTACAACGACCCAGTGGTTGGATGTTTTGAGGTGGTTTTTCGGGTTCGGCACGCAAAGGCCCTGGTATTTTTTGGGAAAAGGATTGGGGTACGATCGGTTCGACGTCGTATTATGAACGTATCGTTCCAATTATAGAAGGATGGTTTAAACTATGTAAGGCTTGGAGTATCTACCATGAGTTGATGCAAGACAATGCAGCAGGACATAGTGCGGCCAGCACAGAAATTGAACTTGATGAACAGGATATTGATGTTTTGGAATGGCCACCTTATTCTCCTGATTTGAATCCGATCGAGACAGTATGGAATTGGATGAAGGACTATATACAGGACCGATATGGTCACATTATGAGCTACTGATATGATAATTTACGGCACTGGGTGAAGGAAGCTTGGGATGTTATACCAGAGGACTGGTTGTCTTCATTAATTGAGGGCATGTCGGCTCGTTGTCAGGCTGTAATTGATGCTAATGGTGGTTATACTCCTCACTGAATGGAGTATGTCGGTATGGATGTATGGACGTATGGACGGGTACTTTGTATTGGTGCGAATTGGACCCTACCTAGGCAGTCTAGTGACCGTACATACAAGAGGTTGGTACGGGCCCACAAGTGCTCTTTCTAGGGGGTAACCTTCTTAAGTCCGGACATGTGTAAGTGCAAAGTACTTACCTACATCATCTTCTTGAGTGTTCAAAGGCAACACGCTAGTAATTAGCAAGGGTAGAAACCAAATGAAACACAAAAAAACAGCCTGACCTTGCAGTTCTAATTAATTGTGTAGTGGTAGAAGTACTAACATTCGTACCGGTTACATAAAGCTACATTGCACTTATTACAGCCGTACCTGGTCATAACTCTAGTGCGTGGCTTTTGTTCAGAATGATATGCCAGAACTACCTACAAGTAGGTACTATGGAGTAGGGTGACCAGGTCAACATAGTGTGGAGCTAGTGGCTAGTGTGTTGCCTTCAGACACTCAAGGAGATAGGGAGGTATAGTACACCACTTAAACAGGCTATAGAACTTGTAGTATACGGAATTCAGTAGTGAATACAGAGGTATGAGCGACGGGAAAGCTTTCAGTAGAACTTCAGTGGAACTCAACTCACGTATTTGTTAAATGCGAGTTTCCAAAGCCTCAGATCAAACTACTAGTAGTTTCACACCAGTTTTACTAGGTGACATTCAAAATGGACCTAAATGTTTTCCCACCACTGGCCAGCCTAGCTGAAATCGGCCCTTTCGCAACAGTATGATGTTTTGTCCCTTCTGTTGGCACAGACATTACCACAGAGTGGCCGGTAGAGCCAGATAACTTGGTACCTCACCTGAATGCAACACAACACAAGGATAAACAGAAACGCGCCGCAATTTTAACCCGAAATCAGCAATTACAAATCCAAACACTGTGCGAGAAAGCAAAATAGAGGTACCAGCAGCTAGTCGATGAGCTGGGCTATACCCATAAACAGGTGCAAAATGCGTATACTCAACCGCTTACCCCCCAAAGAAGATGCAGCCATGTCACGATTAATACACCAACGCGTCAACGAGTTAAAAATTGGATAGAAGAGGACCCTATGCACCGAACCATAGCATGGAGGTACTTCCCTACCGTGATACCCGACCTTCCATATTTCGGTAAAAAAGCATTAAACACCGCGATGAAAACACTGGGTTACTCACGACGTATTCACTGTGACAAGGGCTTCTGTACGAGGGATAGCGTACGAGAGTGCGCGCGATGAGTGCGAAGACCTTAGTCTGACGGAACAGAACTTATCGGTCACGGGTGATTGTTTGATGCGCGAGTGTCAATTGTACGAGAGCGAAGAGCTTGGAATAATAATTCAATTCAGCTTATAATTGTCATACGGTTAACCCGATGACCCGCTTTTACTAAACATATCGCAGACTAGTTCCGATGCAGACACGGCACAAGACCATACATCACCCAGCCCCCTATGGTCTGATTGGCATCTAACCGAACAGCTGACCGAAGGGATTTTACAGAGACTGACATTGTATCATTCTATTGCCTCGGCGGCTACCCCCTACGTCCCCGACATACTGACGTGTCCCCTTTACTTGACTTGAAGCCGGATATTACCCAAGCCCGATATGAGGTGCCCGGGTTTCAGGTCAGTTGAATAGGAAGGGGACCTTTATCCTCTTCGTCGCGTCAGCATACGTCAACGTAGCCGCTGTGGCTTTATTGAGAAGGATACAATGTCTATCAACACAGCAACCCTGTGTTCTAAATCAGTCGCATCACAAGCGAGTACGAAGTTATCACGCTATTAGGAGACAATAGCCCAACTATCAGGTCATCGGATGACCCGGGACATAGATCGACGCAGCAATGCGACCAAGACATATCGCCGCTTAGTCGTCATTGGGCTACGGAAGGGCAAAGAAGGCCCGACTGAAGTCATAAGATCATAACCGTTAAGTCCAGACCCTTAACCTCCTGAGAACTCCTCTCGGAATAGCTCCCGTGAGTCCTTTTGAAATATTCCGCATACTAATAACATCTCGGAAATGACCTTAGCTAGCGGGAGAACCTCGGACCGTGTTCCTAACTCAAGTGGGGTCGGTGGGTAGATGGGGAAGTGACGAAAGGAAAACCAAGAACCCTTACTGTGACGGGGGTCATAAATAACTGAAGTGCCGTAGCGATAGAGTCAATTGAAGTTCGGGTACAAACTGAATATGTCGGCTATGATAGTGCGATACGGCAACTAATGTCTTTGATGAGGCCCGGAACAGTAGTTCAATTGAGCCTATAATTGATTATGGTCGCAAAAGTCGCTATGGTTCTAATGCTTCCTTCCCGTCCTCTTTCCGGGAACGTCTCCGTCTTATATCTTCCTTCGTCGCGACCTGCAATAATCTGCCAGCGCCCTCCGGTACTCTCTATAGGCTTCAATAGCCCTCCAACTCTCTGTAATAGTGTTCTGCCGTGTGCGGTTATCTTCCTGTAGGGTCTGGTGTTGCTAAAAGCCAGGGAGCTGTTCCGAGAGGAGTTCTCAGGAGGTTAAGGGTCTGGACTTAGCTGTAATGACTTCATTGTTTCAGTCGGACCACCTTGGTCCTTCCTGAAGCCAATGATAACTCTTCTGCGACGTGTCTTGGGTATCTGACTCCGTCGATCTATCACCCGGACTGTCGTATGATTTCGGGGACCATCCTCATGGTCGCCGATGAGCTGATCTCTTCGTATTCGCTGATATGGGATTGGTTTGGAATGTATTACTGTTGAGTAGTAAGACATCGCATCGTCCCATCAAGGCCACGACGGCTACGACGGCATGAGTCGACGTGTCCAACAAGACAGGGGAACCTGGTGAACAGACTGTAACGGTATAGGTGCCGGGGCACGGTAATCACAGTAGTTTACGTAAGCAAGGTGATGACTAAGCGGACGGCTTATAGGGGGGGTCGCGGGCCAATTATAGGTGGCGGCGACTAGTCAATAGGTGCGGTAGGTCTATAGTTTATAGGTAAAACTATCGCTTAAGGAGTAGAATCGTAGGTCTAGAAATAGGGTCCGAATAGCCCTATTTATAACCGTATCGCAGGTCCGTTTTACGGACCTCCTACTGCCTTCAATAGGTGCGATCGGCGTTGCCTAATTAATTGAATAGGAGGTGGCGCCGTAGCCCTGCTGGCGGCACCGTTCCTATCCCTCCTATCCGTTCGTCCTAGCCTCCGATATCGTAGATATCGTGGATATCGTAGCGAGCCCTCCGGTCGCCCTTTGTTTATTTACGTGTGTGCGTTGCCAGGGTGACAGGTAGGTGCGGTGACCGCCCCCTTACACAGACGTCCCGAAGCCCGAGTGCCTCCTGACGTGTGCTTGTCAGCTCTTACGCTCAACAAGGACAATAGGTGGAGGTTGTTGGGCTTCAGGACGTAGTAAAGGGACACGTCAACATGTCGGGTGCGTCGGAAGGTAGCCGCCGCGACAATGGGATGATGTGATATCGGGTTCTGTAAAATCTTCTTTGAGTCAGCTGGTTAGTCTTATTGGCGACTAGACTGCCGATCAGATAAGGCATCAGACGCCGAAGGCTATAGCTGTAAGCCAATAGCTTCGTATTCGGTCCGTTCCTATGATAAGTCTTAGTAGAAGCGGGTCAACGGACTTATCCGTATGACACTTACGACACCGAACCACAGTGGCTATTAGCGACCCCAGACCCTATTTCAAGACCTACGGAAGCAGCAGAACAGTATTACAGAGAGCTGGAAGGCCCGGAGAGCCTATAGAGAGTACCGGAGGGCGCTGGCAGATTATTGCAGGTCGCGACGGAGGAAAATATAAGACGGAGACAGTCCCCGACAAGGAACGGGAGAAGAGAAGCAGAACCATAGCGACCCTTGCGACCATAATCAATTATAAGCTGAATTGAACTATCGTTCCGGGCCTCATAGAATTATTACTTGTGCCGTACCGCACTACTGTACCGCACTATCATACATACTTATCAGTCCGGATCCCGGACTTCAATTGAATGAACGGCACGGCCTCAGTTATTTATGACCCCCGTCACAATAATAGTTGATGGCCGCAAAGAGTCGTTTGGGTCCTCCGTCTTCTGTTAAACAACATCAGGAGGGACTATCCCTACTTAAACCTTTGCGCAAGTCCCCAGCGATTACGTCATAACCGACGACATCGCAATTACACACGACAAGCTCGGGGTTTGAAGAACTCCTAGCTCGCCGACTAGCGGCCGAGGCCTATTCGTATCCGTCTACTACGTGTGGGATGTTTCACCGCATTTTGGCATGGATTTTGACTTAGAGGCGTTCAGCCATTATCCAGCAGATGGTAGCGTCGGGGCACTGCCCGGTCGGACAGCCGCAAAAACCAATTATTTGAATCCTTGATTCTCAATCCCGAGGTCTTCGCCGTGACTCCCCTGCCTTCAGCGGGGCCCGTCCAGCGAAGTCTTTGAGGTTTCTAATCTCGTATTCAGATAACCCACAAACGTGCGCGCTAGGGATTTGACCCTCACGCTAAGGGCTCAAATACGAGGTGCGACGTCGCAGGCGTCTGCGACGCAATCCCCGAGGACCCGTTAAAGACTGTTAGCTACCGCGGTATGAGACATGGCCACGTATCCGTGTGACAGTTGCGGCACAGGCCGGTACTAGCTAAGCTACAAAAGCAAAACCCTCGAGACAATCCCCTCATGAATCTACTGCCTCTGAACTATCTGAATATCTTCCAGAACCATCCATTACAAATGACATCTATCTTGTAGACCCTATTGGCAGGTGAGGGGATATTGGGTCGAAACAGTTTCCCTAGCTATCCTACATGGCTGTGCATTTCCTGACTATACCCTCGTCTTCAGCTGAAACTGAGCGCAATTTCAGTAGATGTAGGAGGTAGTGTTGCACCGGGTTTGAAACCCAAAGAAATAACACCTGTTTGAAACTGGTTTTAACCCGTGCTTTTCAGAATAACACTCTGGCTCATGATAAGTGCGAACACCGGAATCAGGACCACACCTATCAATTACCTACATGTACTTAGTTGCTACGTAGGTATGTACCTCTTCCCCCGGAATCAGGCCTCAGGCCAGGCTTCCTCGAGTAGTTGTTCAAATATTTGTTCCTCAAGCTGGCGTTGCTTCACGTCGGTTATAGAATCCAATGTCTTTTTTTCTATACGACTGATCGTGCGATGGTTCATATACATGAATATAACTTGATCCGCTGTGACGGGAGTCATAAATAACTGAGGCCGTTCCATTGATTCAATTGAAGTCCGGGATCCAGACTGACAAGTATGTATGATAGTGCGGTACAATAGTGCGGTACGGCACAAGTAATAATTCTATGAGGCCCGGAACGATAGTTCAATTCAGCTTATAATTGATTATGGTCGCAAGAGTCGCTATGGTTCTGCTTCTCTTCTCCCGTTCCTTGTCGGGGACTGTCTCCGTCTTATATCTTCCTCCGTCGCGACCTGCAATAATCTGCCAGCGCCCTCCGGTACTCTCTATAGGCTCTCCGGGCCTTCCAGCTCTCTGTAATACTGTTCTGCCGCTTCCGTAGGTCTTGAAATAGGGTCTGGGGTCGCTAATAGCCACTGTGGTTCGGTGTCGTAAGGGTTCTTGGTTTTCCTTTCGTCACTTCCCCATCTACCCACCGACCCCACTTGGGTTAGGAACACGGTCCGAGGTTCTCCCGCTAGCTAAGGTCATTTCCGAGATATTATTAGTATGCGGAATATTTCAAAAGGACTCACGGGAGCTATTCCGAGAGGAGTTCTCAGGAGGTTAAGGGTCTGGACTTAGCGGTTATGATCTTATGACTTCAGTCGGGCCTTCTTTGCCCTTCCGTAGCCCAATGACGACTAAGCGGCGATATGTCTTGGTCGCATTGCTGCGTCGATCTATGTCCCGGGTCATCCGATGACCTGATAGTTGGGCTATTGTCTCCTAATAGCGTGATAACTTCGTACCCGCTTGTGATGCGACTGATTTAGAACACAGGGTTGCTGTGTTGATAGACATCGTATCCTTCTCAATAAAGCCACAGCGGCTACGTTGACGTATGCTGACGCGACGATGGGGATGAAGGTCCCCTTCCTATTCGACTGACCTGAAACCTGGGCACCTCATATCGGGCTTAGGTAATATCGGGCTTCAAGTCAAGTAAAGGGGACACGTCAGCATGTTGGGGACGTAGGGGGTAGCCGCCGAGGCAATAGAATGATACGATGTCAGGCCCTGTAAAATCTCTTCGGTCAGCTGTTCAGTTAGATGCCGATCAGACCATAGGGGGCTGGGTGATGTATGGTCTTGTGCCATGTCTGTATCGGAACTAGTCTGCGATATGTTTAGTAAAAGTGGGTCATCGGGTTAACTGTATGACAGCATCGAAGATGATCGCGATCTCCTCTGAAGCGTCGATCTCGGCCCGGAATTTTGACATATACTCATCATATAACTGGGAAACATAGGTCAACCGAATGGCATTGCGATTAGGGGGCTTGTAGCTGGCATTCAGTAGCTGGAATGCGTGCCTGAACAGGTCGGAATCAAGTGTATTGAACGATAATCTTCCAACAATTATTGCTTTGACAAAGGCTTTATTAATGACCGCTTTCTGACCCGAAGTGAGGCTGGGTTGCGCCATCGCTCTTAATGCTTGGCTGCCCGCAGCATTTTGCTGAAGTGCAGAAGCCGTCACGGCTTGAAACACGGAACACCGTGTTAAATTTCGCTTCATCACGGACTGCTGATCTGTTACGGCTGTTTGGCAATGCTTACACCGTTGCTTTGTTACGTCAATTCCATCTCGTGTGAATTGATTCCTTGTGGCCGAGTCTTGAATGCGTGGCATGACGTAAACTGGTGTTGCAACTCGGGAGCCGGGCGGAAAAACACCCTATTAAACAGCTTATAAACTCGGAATCACCACGAATCTCCGGCTTGGTGCTAAGGAATGGGTGCAGGTCAATGGACAGGAGAAAAAGAAGCTGGAATACACAATTGAATTGAAAATTTGCTTAGATTTAGGGTAGTGCAATCTCCTCTTGCCCGGTTTGAAACCAGCTTTCTATTGGGTCTGGTTTCAAACCGGTTTCTTTCTGAAAAGCACGGTGTTTAAGCTGAGCACCCGTGTCACGGGCCATCGCATCACGGGCCACCGAGGCCCGTGCCCTTTCAATATATGACATGTCTTCTTCAAACTGGTGTTTCTCAACCGATTCTTCACTTCCAGCCTCTCTTTTACCACCGTTTGAATTGTCCTGTTTCCCACATCGCCGCCATGACCCCAGCTGAAGCCGTGAAGCGTGAGAATGCTGCTGCGCGAGACGTAAAGCTTGGTGTTTCAATAAGAGCCGCCTCAAAGAAATGGGGAGTGTCCAGAACTACCTTAACGCGTCGTCTACAAGGTGTACCACCCAGATCCAAGCTAAATAAGGACTTTCAAGTCCTTTCTCCCTATCTCGAGCGTCAATTAACTGCTTGGGCAGTTGGGCAAGCCCGGCTAGGCTATGCCCCCCCCCCTTCTTAAGTTCAAACATATGGCACAGCGCATACTGAATGCAAGTGGCAGCGCGAAAACGTTAGGAATACACTGGCGCCTCCGGTTTCTTGCCCGAAATCCCACGATTCGAAGTACAAGAGCGAAAATAATCAACTACTCCAGGGTTAACGGGGCAACCGTCGCAAATATTAACCTCTTTTTCGACCGGCTTGACATCCCCGAAGTGTCCAATGTTCCCACTGATTGCTACTACAACGTTGACGAGATTGGGGTAGGTCAAGGGGTGGGTGGTGACCATTTTGTTATTGCTGAGGCAACAAGTCAAATAGCTCTTAAAAAGAATGTTGAACGGGGTGAATGGATGACCTCCTTAGAGTGTATCAGTGGTGATGGTGTGGCTCTGCCTCCATTGGTACTTTTTAAGGGGGTTGACATTCAAAGCCAGTGGTTTCCGCATCAAAATATAGGGTTGTGGGACGATTGGCGATTCAAAGCAACCCCCAAGGGGTGGACAAACAATGAGACAGCACTGGAGTGGCTTGAAGACCTCTTCATCCCCTTCATTCGAGCCTGACATGGTAATAAGTGGATGGTGTTGATATGTGATGGGCATGATTCACACACCAATGATGACTTTCTTTGGCGGTGTATGTCAAACAAAATCTGGCTTGTCTTCTATGAGCCTCACTGCAGCCATGTTGTTCAACCTCTTGACGTGGGTGTGTTTTGGTTGATTAAAAGAAAGCTGCGACAACATCTTCGTGATAGTCCAAGTTCAGCCTTGGGCACCAAGCCATCAAAACAGGAGACTTTAAAGGCATTCCGGCTTGCTCGAATTGATGTTTTGAATGCACGCAACATTAAAAACGCTTGGAAAACAGCTGGGATACACCCTCGTGATCGTACGAAGCTTTTATCGTCAAAATACGTTATATTGAAAGAAAAGGGGGTGGCTCGCGATGCAGCACCTACCTCGTCGACACATGAGAGGGAGTGTACACCAGAGGTGTACACGGAATCAGTAGAAACACCTATCAAAACACCCTCAACTGGCCAGGAATTACGAAATAGTACTCGAAAACTAGCTGCAGCGAACCCGTCGCTTAATATCCCATGCTCGAGGCTATTATCAAGGAAGGCGAGCAAGGCGTTGGATCTACAAGCTTATAAGATTGCACAACTGGAGTCAACAATTGAATATCTCCGGGCCAAGGTTGCGAAACAAACAAAGGCACCTCGTCAAAGTGGAAAGCCGCCGCCCGGCAGCCGGTTTGTACGAATGGGTCACGTCCGAAGGGCTCACCGAAGACTGCGGAACAGGACTGTATATGAAGATGAATTGGAGGAGTGTGATGTACCTATTGTGGACGATCCAGCCTACCAGACTGAGTCCGAGGACTGCATTGTAGTGAACAACACTAGGGATTAGGTATCGGGGGGTTTTCGCGGATTTCTATGGCTTCAGCTGTGATACAGCAATTGAGACTCTTAGACAGCTAACCGGCCCGTGACAGGGTGCTCAGCTTATGCATCACTAGTGGGAGGCTGATTGCACCATTGAGGACATGTCTTAGGCGACATTTGGTTGCAATGGCTTAGTGCCTGAGATCATGGAATAAAGCTAGCATTTACCAACCCCTACTACCACTAGGTGCACTGGAAAGCGCCAACTGGAAATGAGTCCTCAAAGTGACGGCAAAGGTCTACCCCGGTCCATTGGCAGCAGAGGAGATCCAAGATTCTATGCTTTTTACACAAAGTACTGCGTCAATTGTGGCTACGGAACCTCAATTCAATGAGAAAGGCGATGAAGGATCCATCGATCCTTCAGCTGAGGTGGAAATGTAAGTCACCAACACGCATCTCACGTTCTCTTTACATAACTAACCATCAAAGTAGTTTATGATCCCAATTTCTCCTAGCAAGTAATTGCCTTTATAGATCGGCCGGGGGGCATGGCGAAAGGTCGACATGAGCAGTCGCATCGAATAGTCGACGAGGGATCGTGGCGAGGGGTCGGCGCGATGGGTCAGCGTGATGGGTCGACGAGGAATGGTGACGAGCGGTCGCCGAGGGATCGTGGCGAGCGGTCGGCGCGACGGGTCGGCGAGGATCGTGTAATCGATCGTCACTATCATTTTTACTTGGCTCTCAATCGAAGTTCGCTCGTTAATATTTAATTCACTCGTAAATAGATCAATTCAAGGCTAGCAATCGGATGATACGATCGGCGCGACTACTTGGCCCAGTCAAAGCCTTCGGTTTGTGATGTGAAAAAAAACAAGATATATTATTCTCAAGACCCCATTCTGATATCTCTCTGCATGGCTTCGAAACTCATCCTCGCTTCCGCATCTACCATGGCTTCACTCTTTGATTATTGAAGTTCAGGGAAAATGATTGCCTATCAATCATTCTCGTTCCTTCTTGCGTTCGTTCGTTATTGCGTTGTCAACAGTGGCATCGGCGCTTCCCAGCAGTCACAGCCTCGATGCACTACAACGCGCTACTCTAGAACGCCGACTCGCGTTGCCTCACACTTTGTCTGACGACTTCCTCGATGCCTCCTCGCCTGACTTCGCAGAACAATCCGCACGATGGTCCACCTTTGAAGCACCGACCTTTCAGGGTGTATTCATTCCCAAGTCGGAAGCCGAATTGACTGCCGGTGTTAGTAATTTCTCACTCCAATGCACGAGGTCTTGTACTGACATAGAAAGATTGATAGCTCGAATTCTTGACAAGCTCAAACATCTCTTTCCTGACCAAATCGGATGGTCATGGCTACTCCATCACTATTTCTCAGCTTCAAAACGGCGTCATGATTATCATGGAGAATCTCAACTAAGTACTCCAAAGTCAACAGTGACATGACCGCAACCATTGGTACCGGCGCTACCTTTAATGACATGGTGTATACCATAGGTACTGCTGGGAGAGAAGTCAGTGAGTAAACATGTACTGCACATAATACGCTCAACAAGTCTAAGTGTTTCAACAGACATCGGCTCGTGCCCTTGCGTCGGTGTTACCGGCGCCACGCTCGGCGGCGGCGTTCGTAGACGAGCAATTCCGTCCGCAAGTTCCGCATGGCCCTCTGAAACGGGACCGTTATTGAAGTGTCAAAGAATTCGCATCCGGATCTCTTCTGGGGCATGCGCGGCGCGGGCCAGAATTTCGACGTCGTGATCGAAACCACATTTGAAACGCACCCAGCTATAAATGGCGGCATGAACTATGAAGCGCAGATGACGTTTGTCCCCGATGCATTGGGCGATATCATCGACAATATCAACGCGCTTCTTCCGCATGATCCCGCTCTGGCCCTTGTTACTATCATTACCGCCGATCCAACAACACTCGAGGTAAGCAAGCAGTCCCTTTTCACAACGACAAACGAACAAAGCACTAACTATATTAACTGCTACCAAGACCACGATCTTGGTGAATTTGGTGTACATCGGACCCGACGAGGAAGGAAAGAAATTCCCCCAGCCATTCATCGACATCAGCAGCTCGACCGTCGAGTCGATGCCCAGCGTTGGCGCGACATCTTCAATGAGCCGAAAGTCAAGGGCTACAAGACTAGGGGCGTGTACCAGAACTATACGCACGGAGACGAGGCGCCCTCCGTTCTGTACGGTAGCGATAAAACGCGTCAGAAGCGGCGCACGTCGCTGAAGAACGCCTATGATCCTCGCGATCATGCCGTTCCTTCTAGACTTGCGGATTGGTCTTAAAGTGGACTTGAGTCATCCTGACGATGGCAGAATGCCGTCATGGGATCATTCACCCTTTATAGAACGAAGATGTCGCAAGGCAGGGGTTGGGTTATTTGCAGCGGGAGAGGGTCGTTGGAACGGATATAGAGAAAGCGTCGTATTCTATAGACAACGAATCATCGATTCGCACAATATCTAGAATATAGATTGAGGAATCCTTCATCTTAAGACACTCGTTCATCTTTTGCTACTGGATTGGCCCAACCATAGGACTAAAAGACCCCCGTACCTGCAACAAAGTTGTGCTGGAGTTGCTGAACGCGAATGTTACATACGATGCGAGCACGTAAACACAGTGACTGAGTTTGCAAGAGTTAAGTGTGTGGAATTACTTCAATTAAGTGTTTGTGCTAACATTGGCACGCCATAGGAGTCCATACCCGGATGCCGAGCGAACTGGCAAAAAAGGACCCAAAAAGTTCTGCCCAAAGCTGACAATTTGAATGAAGTCAAACAAATAGGTAGTAGAGAGATTGATGAGTAGGGATACTACTATGTTTCTGGAGCGGAGGTTGCGCGCCGTCGCCTGTATATGTGGTGTCTCCGAGCGAGCCTCAATCTCTATACTCTCCCCTTACCACATTCAAACGTGCTGCTTTCTTTCAGCCAGGTTTCGAAGTCCTGCAGCCTAGGCTCCTCGGCCCTCAACTTCTCAATATCGACCCCGTACCCTTCGTCCTCAAAGAAGGTAAACATTTTGTCCATTTCTTTAGAAATCCAGCGGACGCCGTACCCAACAAGAGTCCATACCTGCGGCAGCTGCGTCCCTGCTACCTTTCGGAAGATGGAGCGCAAATCCAGCAGCGTTAGTTCATCGCCCGCGAGACCAATGGCACGACTTGCGTAATCGCTGGGACGCAGTAGGGCTTTGACGGCAAAGACACCGATGTCCCGCACGCTGACGATCTGTAGCTTAGTAGATGAGGGCATGGTTGCCCACATGGCTGCCATCACTGACCCAAAGCCCGAGGTGGGATTCAGGTTGTCCATGAATGCTACGGGACGCAGGATCGTGTACGTCATCGTTGGGGATTTTGTACACACGTTGCGGAGATGGTGTTCGACTTTTGTGAAATAGGTCAGCCAGCATACGAAGATATCTATATTAATACCGTTTTCATATTCATCTTGGTGTATGCAGAAATAGACAGGCCGGATTGAATACCCTAGATTTGTGGAGTTCCCAAATCGACACACATGTAACAGATACCAACAACACAATGTGTAGCAGAGGGGGGGGGGGATCTTACCATTATGCTTCGTTACGAAGTGCGGTATGTCCGTAGGATTTTCCCAGCTGCGATCATCGCCACCTCGGTCGACACTGCTGAACACGAAATGTTTCACACCATGTTTAGCCGAGGCCGTTATAAGCTCCATAGCCTGGGCCTCCTCTTCCTGCACGGGCATTGTTGTGAACGAGAAGACGCCGTCAATGTTCGGATGGCCGGCGAAAATAGGATCCGGATCGCGGGTGTCTCCTTCAATGACCTCGAGATTCAGAGACTTACCATATGTCTCCTTGATGTGTTGTGCCTTTTTCGACAATGAATTACGCGTAAGAGCCAAGATGTTGACGTTGGGAAATGAGCTTGGTGAGGTTTGTGCAAGGTGTGAGAGCTCGGCGAGCACGGCGCCGCCTTGCTGGCCCGTAGCGCCAACGACAAGGATGGTACTTAGTGGGGAGACCATTTTGTTCGAATGGATTTACTCGAGATAAAGCGTTGAAAACCAAGGTATCGCGGTTGATGCGACGGTCCAAAAACAAGAAGAAAGTACTTTATAGACGGTACACAAAAGTAGGCAGGCACCTTAATTATACTACGTGCCGGCTCTGCTCTGTTGATTGTGGGACGGAGTCCATTAAAGAAGAGGAGATTCCTAAAGAATGCTGGTTCAGATAACCGTTCGGATAATAATGCTTAGTTTCTTATAAATACACGGCTGGATGCGATAAGAGGATGGAATTTCAGAAGAAGTAGAAGAAGAAGTTGATATTGAAAGGGAGGAGATGAAGTCGATGACGGCGTCTCCAACTAAGTCCGCATGCGGGGTGGGGGGATGCTTCGGTCCCGAACCCGGCGATAAAGTGAAGAACCACGGAGTGCCTACCCGGTGCCTGCCCAACCCAAGCGGCTGATAGATAATACTTACATTGGCAGGCACCGTGAGGGGTACTTTATACTGGGAAGGCTGCACTATGTATTCCACAGTACTGCCACTACTTACTAAATACCTAGGTACCTTAGGTAGGTAGGTACCTAGATACCTTCCTAGGTAGTCTCTTTATTCCGTACTGTAGGAAGGTCAAGGTATCTAACATACCTCCTATTCCGCCTTCTTGTAACATGACCATTGCTTACGGCATCGATCTCATCGATTCGATCGAAGATTAAACCAAGACGTATAAGCGAACTGAACTAAACAACCACTGGGACTATCTATACATTCCATTATCGATGACAAATTAAACATCCGGCTATTATAATCTAATACCCCTTTTATGACTCTAAGAAACCAAGCCGGCCTAGACAATTAAAAAACAAAACGACGTATCAATCATGGGTCAATTGCATGTCAATTCAGAAGAGGTCCCGAACCCGGTGGTAAAGTATTATACTACGGAGTTGCCTACCCTGTAAATCCCCAATCCAAGCGGCCCCATCGGGTCGTTGCAGCTTCGCGCACGAGGCTGATCTGGGCACAGGATGAGTCTCGAGGGACAGGCACGTGATCATGCCACGTGACGATCACCATGATATGATGTATAGCTATTTCTCTCCTAGTTTCGTAGTACCCTCCTCTTCTGGAGAGGATCACCATTCATTGAGGTTCATCCACCAGTAGGTTCATCGTCTTGCGTGCCATCGCGCCAGTGTGAGATACGAGCCTGGAGCCTCCGAGTATCCTGCGGATACTAAAGTCGTATTACGGATAGCATGTGAAACTCACGCGCTTCACATGCCTATCCTTATCTGCAGGACGTTCGTCGTGGAAGTATGAATTTATGGCCAAGACACAGGACGCGGCGGCTAAGAGATGCTACTGTGTGGCTCATCCGTTTCAAATCTGTTACTCCGTAAGCCGAAATGAAAAGATAATACTACCTAGAAACCCTTCATGTCACGCTCCGATCCCACATCACATCATCAATCCTAAACCAACACACATCTCCTGAAAGCGTGATAACCGCGCAAAAGCGCCAATCTCCCAATTGAGGGGTTTGGAAGCGCGTTCGGAATCATAGTCGACGTTTCGCTCGAAACAATCCAATGCATTCCTGCTGCAACGAACGCTTCTACAGTGTCGTATCCGTCGACACTAGGAGTCTCACAGCCTCGCAGCCCGGGTTACAAGTGCACAGAGTGGTGGTGGTCAGTGGCCAGGACGAGGTAGACAGAAGCATCAAATGTACTAGAGTCAATTGTACGTAGAAGGAGGAAGGAGGTCTAAGTATAACTAACCCTCGATGTGCGTGCAGCGTGATGCTGCATACAGGTGGGTGTGCCACTATATATGTAGGTATGCCAAGAGAAACACATGAGAGAAAATATCACGAAGGCTAAAGTTTGAGTCATGCGATGATGCTGTGCATCGGGTGCGCGGGTATTTTGCTGTACAGGAGTATGTATCTGTCTGACGAGCATGGGTCTACAAAGCCGCGAAAGAGTGGTAACTGCAGTCGGATAGACCGACACGACACGATACAATCAGTTGATGATCTTCTAATAGCGGAATCGCATTATTATTGGAACCCGGCGGCTGAGGCGAGCAGGAGTGATAGAAATCAACTCCCTTGTCACATTGGAGCGTAATCATCATTCGTGTACCAAAAGCATTTGTATAGTAGAGCCTACATAGAAGAAGAAGGCACACGAACGCGCTCGGAGTGCCCTATGTAATGAAAGACCCGACCTGGCCCCTAAACTCCTTGCACTCTATGTATGGTATCGATTCTAAAGCTCGCAAACACGTCCTCAGCACGAATGAAGTCTTAATAAATCATAAAAGAATTCCCGCGTGTCTCCGAATAATGAAATGCACCCCAAACACCAATTCAAACGTAAAGTCTCAGTAATTCCGTTCACAGCCCCCATTCCTGGCGGAGGGTTGAGCCATGCACTGGGTGTTCAGATTTGCTTGTCAGCATGGCAAAGCAAGCCTGGTATCGTGCGTTATTCTTGTCATCATGTTCCGTCGCGAGGTACAACCTATCCACAACTTGCAGAATATTGAGTCCCTGGTTATTTCGGGTATACGGGTTGGCACCGAGCTCAAGCAAGACACGTAGGGCAATTATCTTGCTGTATCTCGCCGCGAGGTGAAGGGCTGTTTCACCATTACGGTTCCGTAACTCCATGTTGGCGCCAGCCTCGTTGACTAGCGTTCGAATTATGGCTTCGGTCTCATCTTTTTCATATTTCGTAGCATCGCTACTGTTGATGATGAAGGACATGAGCGGTGTATTTCCCTGCTTGTCGTACTGATTGGCATCGACCTGGGCATGAATAAGGCTTCGCACATATTTTAGGCGCTGGTTCTCACGAGCGGCCGGGGGTGTATCTATCTCTTCATCTTCGGTATGCTTCCGTTTACCGTGTCCATTGGAGCTAGATTGAGTGTTATCTTTACCATGCGCCCGAGGCTGGTGTTTTGGTGTACCTGGATCAAGTTTAAAGTTGACTTCCGCGAGAGCATGGAATCCGTTCCGCCCCTGTGAATCTTCATAAAGTGCGCCTGTAGAAGGGGAACCCTCAAACGCAAGTGCACAACGAATGACCTTGAGGAGGCTTGCATGAGTAGAGTACTCATGGTCCGATGCCGCCCCAGTGTATGTACTGAGCATTGGGAGTAGTCTGGAAGACGCCGCACTGATGCCCGTAATTTCTTGGTTATGATTGCCGTAGTACGCGGTGTTGTGTGAAGCTTGGGTATGGAAAGACTGTACTCCGAAAGCATCGCGGCGTTTCATACGGTAATTCAATGCTTGAGCTGGAAATCGGGAAGTAGCTCTTTTGTTGCCTCGCAGAAGATGGAAGAAGCTGCGCCCATAGACATCGGTTGCAAAGAGGTCAAACTTGCCATTATACAATGTATTGATTAATTCATCCAGCCTAGAGCCATTCCGAAACCAAGAGTAATGGAGAACATGTAGGAATGTTTGGCCGGCGGTATTCGAGTCTCGGAGAGGCAGCCGTGGATCATACAGGGCTTGGCGGATAAGCTGCAGAAATGAGTCCTGGATTCCGTCCATGACGGCAAGGCGATGAAAAATGGTATTCCCAAACATGTCCTTCACGACAATACTAGGATCAGATAGGTTACTAGGGATGACGATGCTAGCCCATGGAGTTTCCATGGAAACCTGTTCCGCAACTTTACACCAGCAAATGCCGGCTAGATGTGCTGGGGAGTGTGTAACACACAGTCGCTGACGGTGAAGAAGGAGTTCGTGGTTCAAGAAGTCGCCCGGCACAGCATACGCTGCACTGGATGGATCATTGATATAGTCAATATCTGGGTGAAACGCAGGACTTCCTAATGGACCAGATTCAACGTCTCTGGGAAACGTATATCGCTTCAAGATCGTGAAGGTTTGCTTTGCCTTATTGATAGGAAGGAAGGCAAGCTTTTCTTTCCAGGAGCTAGCGATACTCGAATTTGTGGAATTTGTGAGGCTAGTGCCGTGGCGAGACACGCGTCGACCGATATGACTAGGAATGCAGCGCGAGGCATCGGCATCACTGTCCCCGGGCACTGCTGTGGACACATCTGAAGAAGAACGACACGAATCCGCAATAGTCGTGCCTCCAAGCGACCTGGTTTCTCGTAGAGAAGTTCCAAATCGTCTAGCGACCGAGTATCCAGGAACACTCCCTGATATATCAGGAGAAGTCGAGTCCTGTCCGGAACGTCGGCCACGGCGAAGGTTCCGAAGCCCACGGACACGATTGTTCTCCTCTTCTTCACTTTTTGGTCGAAGCCATCTTGGATCATTCCCCAATACATTGTTTTTGACCTTGTTCGCTGCATCTTTACTGTTGTGGAGGCAACGTACCAATCAGAGAAGTTGATCACTACTAGTTGGCGAAAGGGGAGGGAAGACAAACCCGGGCTTGAATTCATCTTCTTCCAGTAGTCTAAGGATGTCTTCCCTAGACAGAGTGGTGAAAAGATATAGTCGGATATACCGACGTATACGAGCGACCGTCCAATCTTTTGGCCGCCCGCCCCTGTTCGTTGACGCGCTTGCTGTAGGTGATACGGACTCCATTATATCCACACTCAGTGTTGCACACATGAAAAAATCCAAAGAGAGGATAGATGTCAAGAAGTAGAAGCGACAAACGGAGCAATCAATTGGAAAAGGAGCAATGAATAAACACGAGACTTGACTGTGTTGGTGCTGAATGAGCGGTTGATGAAGGCTGCGCGGGATGAGGAGCGGTTTTGTAGAAGAAGACGTGACGGCAGTAAGAGACGCCATGCAACAAGCACAGCACCGGGAGATAGTATATTAATGAGTATATACACTCTAGAATCTGGAGTATACATGCATACCTAGTAACTACACACACCTTCAGGATCAACGTGATCCTATGCGGGTTTCAACAACCATGGGGTCGCATGAGACGGGACCCGGACCAGTTCATGAACCGCCATGCTAGACCCGGACGTACCGCGGGCGGCCTAACTTCAATGGCCGGTCGTGATCCTTCGGGGCCTCATGGAACGCTTCTTCTGGTTCTTCTGTAATTGGGCGATATCTATGATCAACAGTGAGTCCAGGATACAATGTGCGGCGCATTCCGCCCTAGAGGATTGACAGAGTCGCATTGGGGGAAATGGATTGATTGACAGCATGCCAACTCATAAAGTGTAGGTAAGTTTGCCAGGATGCCTTGGATGCCTTGAGTGGGCCAACTGGTTTTCCCTGTGAGGCTGTGTAGTAATAACGAGTGTGGCTGAACTGGTACCTCGCACCGTTGATTGGTGGAGCGCGCCCCGATTTCTACACTATGACGGATCCGTATCAAGAATTTGCATAGTACACAGATAGATATGAATATGTAGGTATTCAAGTTCTATGGTACCTAACCCCAATAAGTTTTATGTCTTACCTTAGGTAGGCAGGCTGTCCCTCGACCATGGGTTCAACAGCATGCTCAGGCACGGTACGGACGTATACCTACCTCTTGTGTCGGGAGTTTGGTATAAGTACACTACTAAGAAACAGACTACCTGAACAAGGACGTAAACCCCGGTACATACCTAGTCCGAGGGGGCCCGCAGTGCACGGATCTCCTTAAGGTGAAGAATGTCCATGGTCAAAACAGTATTAATATTTACTTCGTACTGTGTGATGTTGTGCATTGTGGTTACCCAGGGTAACTACCTAAGTACATATGGGCTGCCTCTGACTTACCTAAGGCACGGATTTATAGTACCTCCGTCAAGATGTTGTTAGGAAGTACGGAATAGGTATTCCGTACCTGTAGTAAAATACTACATACAGTAGGTAACTCGTTACCGGTAAGGTGTTCTAAGTCACCTACCGTCACAGACTCACCACCACACGTCCGTACGGACGTACGGGCTACCTTAATAGAACTATGATATCATGACACCCCCAAAATTACTAACCGGACACAATTCAGCTGACAACAGCCGTTTCGCTCCTGGCCACCTGGCACTTACCTACAGAACTTCGTACATGCCCCGAGATGACAAAGCAAAACATAGAATATCTACAGATGTCAATTATCAAATTATGAAATGAATATCTCGTTTCGTTCATACAATTCTGGCAAATCTAATGATTATTTTGATTTTCTGAAGCCGTGTTTTTGCTGTGAAGAAATTTGTATCCCAGCTGCGTAGGTAGTACGGATCCGTAGACTACCTACTGTAGGCCTTAGGTACCTAGTAACCAAGGGCCCGACGGCTGCTGCCAGCTGAAGAGTGTCCAGTTAGTACTTTGGGGGGTGTCAGGATATCATAGCTCCTCACCTAGGTACTTTGTACCTATCTACTGGACTGCCTGAAGGCTACAACTCGGGTACTGGCTACACTGCGCATACACTACAAACAAAAATGGGGTACCCAGATAAGTACGTACGTACTCTGATTCTAATTCTGATTCTGATTCTGATTCACGAGGACTTTGATCACCACACAATAAGTCAGTAGTGAGAGATGGCTATATAAGTCGAAAATCCCGTCAGTGACCTGGTTATAGCTTTCGGGTAGGTAGGTACCTTACCGCGTTGGGGGGTGATTTAAAGTGGGTTCCTGTAAGGAATTTGGGTAGTGAAATAGGTGTTTGCTAAATTCAGTGAAGTCAATGACTTGAAATATCAAAATGCATTTTGTGAGGATAGGTAGTTAATAGGAAATAGGTCCCAATGGTATAATATGATGTTCATTTAATTATTCTTTTAATCAATAAAATTCATTTCAAATGATTACTATACCCACCTGTAAGGGGGGCGGTCACCGCACCTACCTGTCACCCTGGCAACGCACACACGTAAATAAACAAAGGGCGACCGGAGGGCTCGCTACGATATCCACGATATCTACGATATCGGAGGCTAGGACGAACGGATAGGAGGGATAGGAACGGTGCCGCCAGCAGGGCTACGGCGCTACCTCCTATTCAATTGATTAGGCAACGCCGATCGCACCTATTGAAGGCAGTAGGAGGTCCGTAAAACGGACCTGCGATACGGTTATAAATAGGGCTATTCGGACCCTATTTCTAGACCTACGATTCTACTCCTTAAGCGATAGTTTTACCTATAAACTATAGACCTACCGCACCTATTGACTAGTCGCCGCCACCTATAATTGGCCCGCGACCCCCCCTATAAGCCGTCCGCTTAGTCATCACCTTGCTTACGTAAACTACTGTGATTACCGTGCCCCGGCACCTATACCGTTACACCACCATTGAAAATGAATTTCAAATCAAATTTAATTTTTACTTAGAATTATAATTCATCCTATTTTCATATTCATCACCTGTATGCCTTCCAAGCTTCATTATTAAAATAAAATTTACCTTTCTAAATACATATCCACCTATTTCCCTATCATCAACCTCATCGTCGACCCCTTGACCCTATCCTCCCACCTCCAACCTATCCTCCTATCCTCCAACCTACCCTCCAACCTATCTTCCAACCTATCCTTCAACCTATCCTCCTACCTCCAACCTATCCTCCTATCCTCCAACCTACCCTACAACCTATCTTCCAACCTATCCTTCAACCTATCCTCCTACCTCCAACCTATCCTCCTATCCTCCAACCTACCCTACAACCTATCTTCCAACCTATCCTTCAACCTATCCTCCTATCCTCCAACCTACCCTACAACCTATCTTCCAACCTATCCTTCAACCTATCCTCCTACCTCCAACCTATCCTCCTATCCTCCAACCTACCCTACAACCTATCTTCCAACCTATCCTTCAACCTATCCTCCTACCTCCAACCTATCCTCCTATCCTCCAACCTACCCTCCAACCTATCTTCCAACCTATCCTCCAACCTATCCTCCTATCCTCCAACCTACCCTACAACCTATCTTCCAACCTATCCTTCAACCTATCCTCCTATCCTCCAACCTACCCTACAACCTATCTTCCAACCTATCCTTCAACCTATCCTCCTACCTCCAACCTATCCTCCTATCCTCCAACCTACCCTACAACCTATCTTCCAACCTATCCTTCAACCTATCCTCCTACCTCCAACCTATCCTCCTATCCTCCAACCTACCCTACAACCTATCTTCCAACCTATCCTCCAACCTATCCTCCTACCTATCCTCCAACCTATCCTCCAACCTATCCTCCAACCTATCCTCCAACCTATCCTCCTATCCTCCAACCTACCCTCCAACCTATCCTCCAACCTATCCTTCAACCTATCCTCCAACCTATCCTCCAACCTATCCTCCTATCCTCCAACCTACCCTCCAACCTATCCTCCAACCTATCCTTCAACCTATTCTCTAACCTATCCTCCAACCTATCCTCCTATCCTCCAACGTACCCTCCAACCTATCTTCCAACCTATCCTTCAACCTATCCTCCTACCTCCAACCTATCCTCCTATCCTCCAACCTACCCTCCAACCTATCCTCCAACCTATCCTTCAACCTATCCTCCAACCTATCCTCCAACCTATCCTCCTATCCTCCAACCTACCCTCCAACCTATCCTCCAACCTATCCTTCAACCTATCCTCCAACCTATCCTTCAACCTATCCTCCTACCTCCAACCTATCCTCCTATCCTCCAACCTACCCTACAACCTATCTTCCAACCTATCCTTCAACCTATCCTCCTACCTCCAACCTATCCTCCAACCTATCCTTCAACCTATCCTCCTACCTCCAACCTATCCTCCAACCTATCCTCCAACCTATCCTCCTACCTATCCTCCAACCTATCCTCCAACCTATCCTCCAACCTATCCTCCAACCTATCCTCCTATCCTCCAACCTACCCTCCAACCTATCCTCCAACCTATCCTTCAACCTATCCTCCAACCTATCCTCCAACCTATGCTCCTATCCTCCAACGTACCCTCCAACCTATCTTCCAACCTATCCTTCAACCTATCCTCCTACCTCCAACCTATCCTCCTATCCTCCAACCTACCCTACAACCTATCTTCCAACCTATCCTTCAACCTATCCTCCTACCTCCAACCTATCCTCCAACCTATCCTCCAACCTATCCTCCTACCTTCAACCTCTCCTCCTACCTCCAAGCTATCCTCATATCCTCCTATCCTCCCATTCTCTAACCTACTCTCCAACCTATCATCCCATTCTACCTATCCTATCTATCCCACCTATCCTACCTATCCTACCTATCCTACCCATACTACACATCGTACCTATCCTACTTGTCTATCTAATGTAATAGGGAAAATAAATATAAGAAAACAAGGAAAAGCATAAACATATTTACGACTAAATCAATTAGGATATAGTACCTTCCTTAAACAGTATTTTTACATAAAAAAGTATATAGTTCCTTCCTTTAAATAGAGCAATTTCCCTATTTTTTATGTATCGTAGCTTCTATAATAAATATATTATTCTTAAAATAAGTTTTTATTTAATTATTTTCATTTGAAATTCAATTTCAAATCAAATATATGACAAGAACCCATTTAATAAATTATATCCACTTTTCATTCAAATACATGATATTTTTTATCATTTATTCTCCACGAAATACATATATCATTATTTTCAAATTAAATTAACTTCAGTACTAATATACTGATCACAAATATAATGATATTATCACGAAAATCAGTACAGGAATCACTTTGATTGCCCAATATGCATTTAAGTAACAAAATTCATTTTGGTAACATATTCTAACTCAAATGGCCTGCTGTACGGCTTTTTAAATACCCCCCCAACGCGGTAAGGTAGGTAGGTAGTCAACGAGATAAGTACCAACCTGTATCGTCGCAGCTCACTACGTGCCTACCCAGGTAGGTTAGGTATGCATCTAAGCTATCTCCACATACTTCGTACGTCCGTACAGACGAACGAAAGTCTAGAATCTGGTACGGAATCTTCTACCTCATGTAGGCAGTAATCCGCGCGGCAGTAAGGATCCGTACGGATCCGTAAAATACCTACCCTGGGTAGATACTTCGTAGACCGCATTAGGCTACCGAGTTAGTCTCGTTACTGTGCTCTAGACGGTTCCGAAGGTGGGTTGCTGGAGTCGTTGGTACTGTTCATTTCACACTACGGACCGTACCTGGTACCTCCAAAGGACATGACAATATCATGGTCTTCGATGATCTAGATGGCGGCTTGAAAAAGTCCGATGAAGATACCGGTACACCTTGTCTAAGTGTATTTGCAGGGGTTGTTTGCCAGGGGTATCTAGCACGGGGGTAGAGCTCGAGCGTGATAATGTTCTATGGACAGATCTTTATCTCCTTGGCTGCAAGAAGGGGCTGATCAAAGAGTACCTATTACGACGGAGTGGTCGACTCGCTCAGGCAGTCGGAACGACTCCTATACCTACTTCGCCGTTTAAGTAGAGTTTTGGCGAAAATCCCGGTAGCCAGGTTATGTATTCATCGAGCAGCCAAAGAAGAAGATTCTATGGTATATACGTCCGTAAGGCAACCAGCAAGCCGCAACCATCAACCATTGAATGGGCACAATCCCTACCTAGCGTAAATCAATCAAGCTCGATAATTTCACCAGCCTAGACCGATCACGCTGCTGACGACCCTTCCTTCACACCCGGGTAGATATGCAGTAACTCACGGTCCCCTGCCCTTGCCAACCAGTCATAATGTCAGTCGCGATCGCTTATTACATGTATACAGGGCAAAGCTTGGCAAGGTTTTAATGTGTCCCACAGGCTGCTGCAGGTTACTCTCCAGTGGCATGCATGATGCAAAGAAGGTGAACAGGAAAAAAAGAAAAAGGAAAAACCTAAGCATTGAAATCCAAATCTTTTTTTCTCGTTGCCTTTCTTTCTAGGTCTGGATCTTGGCGTGGTTCGCGGGCATATGCTTGTTCTAGTTGTAGAATGAAACAACTTCACGCTCATACATATAAACGGCACCGAAATGTTGACGCCCCGAGTCACTTTCTCCTGTTCAACCGTTCATATTCTATCAACAACGCATTATTGTCGACAGTCAGTCTATTCGTCCTTTGATTCGCTCCATTTTTGCTCTCGTCGTATCGAGTTTCAATATAGCTCCTAGCCAAGCATCCCTCGGTCCTCGTGACGAGTTCATCGCTAGTCCATCTTATATCCAAATCCAACTCGGAAATTACCAAGGCGCGAGCGCGGGTCCTATTCGAGGATCACGCTGGCCGACTCACAAAATTAGTCGTCATGGCCGACCACGTCAAACCTCAAAGCGATTACAAGATGTAGGTTCCTGTTCCATGAAGAGGATATACCCTATACTATAATACCGTACTGACAAACCTAGTTTCTCGGTTCCCAAGAAGCGAAAGCGAGCTAGTCGCCGGTCAAAGAAACAATCTGGAAAAGGCCAGATGCTTCCATTTTATACCGGATACTCCGACCCTCTTGAGCGGTTCTTCGTTTCTGGCCACAGGACTGACCGGGAGTATTTAATGAGACTGGAGATGGAACGATGGGAAGAGCGTTGGGCAGAAGCCTCGCGCGGATAGCGGGAAAAGGGACGTATGCGTCAGATCATACATCATACTACTCCGTGAAACGTCTCATCGGAGATATTTATTAGGGAACACTGGAAGCGTACTCCCGCGTCGCTGGTTTGGGAGAAGAAGAAAGATTCGGGCAATACAGATGGCACAATTTCCTACCTCCCCCCCCCACCTCGCCCTAATGAGACTGTGCTTATTGAGGGTTGTGTTAACAGTCCGAATTCACGATGTTACATCTTCTCCGTTATATCCGGACCCCGAAACAGGAAGATCGATACCCTCACATTATACATGTACTTAGTCCGTATACACTACTATATTGTTGACCACTCCGTATAAACGGTAGCTCGTTCCAAAAAAAAAAAAAGGGCCATACTTACTATACCTCATGGGAACCATCCCCTTCCATTCAATAGTGTAAATTACAATGACTATGCCGAAGCCTCAAGTTCATGGATGCGCGACGAAATGCCAATTGATTGATGCTTGCATGGACGATATCGGCCCATGGTATTATATCCTATTACTGAGTTGTCGTGTAATTGGCGCCGGCAGTCTTGTGAGCACTCACATACACAGCATAGTATGCCCTGCAGGCAGAACTTCGGGGTCCATTCGCAGTCCCTTATGTAAGTAGGTAGGTAGATAATCGGCGCAGGGTTAAATGTAGCATGATGTACCTAGCCCTATGTCCGTACCTTGTGCACCTAGATAGATATGCAAAACGCAGGAGAAGGGCCGCCACCAAAGCGAAACCGGACGCCATGACCGGGAATACTTTGCTTTGTATGTAAATATGTGTAGCATTAGGAGGTTGCCGTCCCCACTTCCCCGGACTGCCAGCAACGCCAATCTCACATACTTGTACACTACGTTTAGGTACCGGTACGTACAGTAGTAGTAGAATACAGTACGGTATTAGGTACCTAGTTACCTACACTAGGTACCTAGTAGCGTGTACATAGTAGTGGAAACAAAAGTACTCCCCTTACCCAGGCAGTAATCTATTACTTCGCACCAGAGAACAAGCAACCTCGGTCGAGGCAAATTACCTACCTCAGCCTCTTGGGTGTGTAGTGTATCTAGGGCGTTGATTGGCCGACCGTTCGATGCTTCTATTCTACGTCCGTATCCGCTGCCACATCTAGATAGTGTAGGGTGGAAGCCCAGATAGGTATGACTGGCAGCTCGATTCTGTACCGCGATACGGATCCGTACCTTTTACCCAATAAGGCCAACCGGGAGGATCGACCGCGGGGAATTGCATGAGCTAAGTTATCGACCAAGTGGACGTGGCCGTGGCATGCAATAAGCCAACGCACTTTTGCACAGCTTCCGACACAGTTTTCTGACAGCTGAAGCGCTTCAGGTGAACAGGTGCACGATTTGAGAGGATGTTACATTTCTAAACCAAAGAGCTAGCTGTCTCCGGATTCGGCGTGACAAGATGGGTCGATCGTTCATCCAATTCGGTTTCATTGAAATTGAATCCCGGTCGAACCACCCCCACCAGACCGCGCGGCCCGGCATATCCATTCCACAGCTCGTATGTACAACAATAGCCATCCAACGTTGTGATACTTGATGTCCTACCGTAGGCGTACCGGAGGGACTTAATCCATCATCGGAGTGCTCCGAGACCCAAGAAAAAAAAAAACAAATATAAGATAGAGGGGCCACTTAAACACAACAGCCACGGGAGCGACCGTGAAGTACAGTGTAGCTACCCTATGGGCATCCCGCATTCGGCGTTCGTTTTAAACCACCTCCGCATAATGAAAAGTCGATCATCGGGCTCATCAGTACTACTTAGGACCATCGATTGCGATCCCGGTCTCTACGAGTAAGAGCTCAGTCAATAAAGTTCCATCCCTAAGGAAAACGAATTTTGCGGAGGCTGTGTCCTGCTTGTGCTGCTGACCCTCCCTAACGATCGTCCAGTCAAAGCATTTTGCACCGGAAATCGGCGACGACAGCCAGATCTGTCTGCTCGAGGGTCGTTTGCAGATCACGTAAGTACCGATGGAGTCAATTTTGAGAAGCACAATTCCGGCCTATGATGTGTTAATGAGTAGGGCAGAAGAACTCATGACAGCGAACATAAACGAAACTGTGTCGGCCCCTGATCGGCCCAGGACTGGAAGTAACATACGCTATACTCAACTTCAATACTTGTCTGAGTATCTTGCATGTTCTCGGTTTTAGCTACCAGCCTCATGATAAAATTGTCGGCGAGCTCATGAAACTCAGTAACGGTAATATTGGCAGGGCAAGCCGATCTGAGATCGTCGGGGAATAGCTTAGCAAGGCGTTGGCTGGTTGAGAATAGGCTTTGGATAGTCGGCCGAGTGTTGACAACTTGAGGTCTTGAAGCTACAAGTAATCTAGTACTGCCAGCAGTGACACTGCGTGCTGCGACACTGCGCATGACTATTCCAGCCAGGCGTGTGGTGCTACTTCGGAGCATGATAATGGCTATCGAGAAACAATGAATTTATTGTATAAGTAATTGAAAATTGCTTGTCGGGACGTTGGATGATGGGAGGTAGTGGAAGTGATACAAGGTTGGAAGAGAGGCCCGAAGGCTCTCCAATCCGTGACTTAATCATACTTGCATATCCTGAAGAAGGCGTATGGGCTGGAGTTGACAAAGGTAGGTGTTATGGGTTCGCTCGAAGATGAAGCTGTATCGGTAGGTACAGGCATTTCTCTCGGACTACCGGTACTTCCCTGAGAGCAGGCGCGAGATATCTACCCCCTGAGGTAGCCATATGTAGCGTACCTACCCAGGTACCTACCGACGCACAGCTGCCCTATACCTATTCCTCCGTCCTTAAGGATAGTACGGGTACAAGAAACAAGGGTCACAGTCGGGTTTGTGCTGATAGGTGTAAACAATGGAAACTGTTACCTAAGCCTGGACATGTAGGTTGAGACGTTTATACATAGCTGTGCTGTGCACGTACACAGGCAGGTGGTAGTGGTAGTAGTAGTAGTGGTAGTATACTAGGTACGTAAACTAGCTAAGACCGGCAGTGGCCATCTGACCCTGGGACCAGCCGGCTACCCCTCATAGGCAGGTAGATAGGTAGGTACCTAAGCATGGACCCTGTTTCTTGTACGTCCGTACTATCCTTAAGGACGGAGGAATACCTAGGTAGGTGTAGGTAGGTAGGTAGGTAGGTAGGTAGGTAGTGTAAGTGCATTGTGGCTGTACCTAGGCCCACGGGAAGTCTTGGCGTTGTCAGAAGCAAACCCGCCACAATTGGTTTATGCCAGCAAAACTGTGGCTGGTGCATCTAAGTTCCAAACACAATACGGAGTAGAGGTTGTCGATGTACGTACGTAAATTCCTATTCAACAAAGAAGTTTAAGCTGAGGTTCACACTGATACCCGCCAGAATGTGTTAGATGTATCACTCACACAAGAATGAGACTGGTAAATGTAGAGCAATTAAACAAAGAGAACAGAACCCATCAGGTACGTAATCCCGAAAACCGCCGTAGCAGGTAACAAGTTCATGTGTCCCGGTTTACGAAACTGCTCGTCTTCAATCACGCAAGACCACAAAAATCCATAAAAGACTCATCATGCCCACATAGGGACCCGGTTCGACGAAAACCAGGCTACAATCTAGTCTATTTTCGGCTTGCTTCATCAGTACGGAAACTCATGGGTAAGGTATTATTGCCTACTAGGCGCGTAGTATGGGTAGGTAGGTCGGTAATACAACTAGTACTGGTCGCCATTAAGCGATATGCCTCGGATCATCCATACACTAGAATTAACGGCTTCGAGAAAAGCGCCCAGTTTTGGCGACATGCTAACAGCCAAGCTTCGATCGGGTGAAATCGTGAACGGTAGCCGCGTGACAGGTACCGGCAATCCGTTTCGCCGCGGTGGATTCCGATCGTTTTCGTGGTCCGGGGGTCTGGGGTGCTTTAGACCCAGTTGAGTGACTTGGAGATAGGTACGGACGTACTAATGACAAAATCGCATCTGGCATCCGTTCGCACGCTTTCTTGCCATACATAATTGATAACCGTATTGTCTCCTGTGACGGCGAGTTTTTGAGCGATTTTTTCGGCGACGGCTACGCAGAAACGTTAATAATATCGATATCTAAGGATCCTTATCCAAAGTCCCGGTTTCGGCGAATCCTGTAGAAAAAGCAGAAGATAGCACACTGTACGTTGTTGTTAGACAGTGTCTTGGAATGTACTTCTTCTGATGAGCGCATACCTAGCGCTTGCGACGAGCATTGTTTGCTTAATCTATTCTCTGCATGACAGTTCCCGGAGAGAATATGGAATACTTAATAGACAAAGAATAGATTAGACCTAGGTATCTCAACACAAGTGAGAATACCGAACCCAGATCGATATCAGATAGATTAAAGACGGCTTGTACTAGCATCTACATACGTCATGTCCCTACTGAGGTCCAACACCTATAAGCATGTACCAGAAAAGTAGTCTTCCATCAACGATGTAGGCACATACAGTGACGAACTCCTGGAAGCCATACGGTACCCCAGTCATATGGTAATTACTTATGGAGGGGCCATGATGCGCATCAGAGTCACAATCAAGGTGAGAGGCGGATATGCCCCACCCAAGAAGGGACCTGTTCGGCACCGCTAATGCTCCAGTGGGCTTGGTTTGCGCCTACTAAGACGGATTTTACACGTGCATACAGTAACTAAGTATAACATTTTACTGTACGGAAGTCCGTGTAGATATCGCTATGTTGAAGCCTTTTATGAGCTACACTAGGTATGCAACTATGAGGAGTAACTACATATTCGTACGCCGAACGAAGAAGCAGTTAGGTACGGACGTACCTACCTAGCGTATCTCATCGCATCTCATCTCATCTCATCTCATCTTGACATTTTTAAGCTCGGCCCTTTAAGCTAGGTACGAACGGCAGTCAAGCAGCAGAGCCTTCCGGGTTCGGATATGAATGTAGAATACCTACGGAAGTGAGTGCGGGTATACCTAATATAAGCTTAGATGCTTGTCGAGAATGATTAGGTAACCTTGCCTATTACATACCTAGTATGTACCTTACCGAGCTTATGTGCTAGTATAGAGCCACCACCGGAATGCCGTCAACTCCAAGTCCGCCGCCACGTTCAACCTATCTGCTACTCCTCCATACGGTTTTCCGGCACTGCCTCTCTATCTAGCAAGGGACATAACCACAATCGGACTGGAATACGTCATTTGTTGTGGAATAAGTGTCGCAGAGCCTACAATATTCCGTAGTACGGTAGGTTTCTAGAAGTACCTATAACATTGTAGGTGAACGACCTACGGCGGATTTATCCTTCGCACTTCGTACGTAACATACATACCGGTATAGCGATTTCCCAGATAGTTGTTAGCGCAATGCATTCAAACCGGACTTTATACAGTAAAATACAATGGCGCTTACTGTGTACTAGGAGTCTTGCTCGTAAAGTCTCATCATCACCTCCAACAAATCAACTGCTGACTCTGGTGCCACGAGTTTTCACAGTGTGTCGCTCTTACCTTATTCTTTCTTGCGGGTATTTATTCCTTTCAACTTCCTTCTTCTTCTCCAGAAACCTCAACTGATTCTCTTCTCATCAAACCTCTGTGCTGATCAGCTGCAGTCCTCAACTATCATAAACGAACCGCAATACCAATTCCATGTAAGCAGCTTCTCCTACAGCTTATGCACCTATGACCCCGCCATTACATAAAAAATTTCTTGCGACAAAAGAGTGTCGATTACCCCTCCAATGCGAGCTGGGTCGGTTGCCATGGATGCGAACAAAGAGAGAGCGTTTCGAAGAGAGCTTACAGTTTTTCTTCTGCCGCCCGCTCGACAATTAGGTTGAAGCTCAACACTTCGTCCTACCTGATTACCTAAATCCACTTGGCGGGCTCAACCCCTCTTCAGCTCTTAGTCCGCCTTCTTCGCCTCCCATCCGCCCGCGTTAATTCGCAGCAGCAAATCTACTCTCATTCCCTACCGCTCTTTTCTTCGTTTATCATTTCACTTGTTTTGTGGCGTTATTCTTACTGACTTTGATTTCTGCCTACACCTAGATCTAAGATAAAAAAAAAACAGCAACAAAATGGTTATTAAGGTTGGCATCAACGGTTTTGGCCGTATCGGCCGTATCGTTTACCGCAACTCCGTCGAGCACCCCGAAATCGAGGTTGTTGCTGTCAACGATCCCTTCATTGACCCCACGTACGCTGAGTACATGCTTAAGTACGACTCCACTCACGGCCTGTTCAAGGGCACTGTCTCCGTCGACGGCAGTGACCTCATCGTCAACAACAAGCGGGTCAAGTTCTACACTGAGCGTGACCCCGCTGCTATCCCCTGGAAGGAGACCGGCGCCGAGTACGTCGTTGAGTCCACCGGTGTTTTCACCACCACCGACAAGGCTAAGGCTCACCTGGTTGGTGGCGCCAAGAAGGTCATCATCTCCGCCCCTTCGGCTGATGCTCCCATGTACGTTATGGGTGTCAACGAGAAGACCTACGACGGCTCAGCCGATGTCATTTCCAACGCTTCTTGCACCACTAACTGCCTGGCTCCCCTCGCCAAGGTCATTCACGACAAGTACACCATCATTGAGGGTTTGATGACCACCGTCCACGCCTACACTGCTACCCAGAAGACAGTCGATGGCCCCTCTGGCAAGGACTGGAGAGGTGGCCGTGCCGCTGCTCAGAACATTATTCCTAGCAGCACTGGCGCCGCCAAGGCTGTCGGCAAGGTCATTCCCGACTTGAACGGCAAGCTCACTGGTCTGTCCATGCGTGTGCCTACCTCCAACGTTTCCGTTGTCGACTTGACCTGCCGCATCGAGAAGGGTGCTACCTACGACGAGATTAAGCAGACTATCAAGGCTGCTTCTGAGGGTGAACTCAAGGGTAAGCATGACATTGCCTGGTAACGATCTGACGTGACACTGACAAGGGTTTCTTTATAGGTATTCTCGCCTACACTGAGGACGAGGTCGTCTCTTCCGACATGCGGGGCAACACCAACTCTTCTATCTTCGATGCCAAGGCTGGTATCTCCCTAAACAAGAACTTTATCAAGCTTGTTTCTTGGTATGATAACGAGTGGGGTTACAGCCGACGTGTGTTGGACCTCCTCGCCTACGTTGCCAAGGCTGATGCCAGCAAATGACTTCCCAAACTCTAGAAAACGGAAAGCAGAGGTTGACGGTTCCTATTTCTTGCTGCCGGCACATACTTGATTACCATCCTACGCTGCGGTATTGAAAGAGGAAAAACAAAGAAAGAAAAAAAAAAGCTACCCAACCCGGTCTGTGCATAGACCGCCGGGATTATTGTGTATTACGAGGCGTTGAGAAAACGAACATGGGGGCTTGTGAACCTGAATTCATACAATAGAACAAGCACTACTCGTATTTCGGCCCGCTCTGCGTAATTTTTTGACGCGATATGCCGGTGTTCTGTGAAATGCACCTTTAATCCCTTCTAGATTCGATAAAACCGGAATGGAAGAGGCTAAAATTAAATGGTATTTTGCATCTCCCACAGTCCTCTACTATAAGCTACATGCATGGTCTTTCTATCCGTGATATGTCGACCCATCCCAATAAGTTCACCTACCTACCACGAGCAAGCCGTTGACCCGGACACTTTCTCTCGACCTGTCGATCTTTTCTTCATTTGTATCCATGCAACGCCATAACTGACAATAGGAAAAAAAAAAAAAGCAAGCAAGCAAGTAAAGGAAGAAAGAAAGAAAACGCCGATCCCTTCACTTCCCCTCTTTAGTGGAGGGAAATGTTTTGACTCTCATTACTAGTAAGTACCTAATTCGACTCCAGGTCGGCTCTTAGCTAATCTCCATGGCATCGCCGCCGGTTTGTCCGTTAGTCGCGGTGAAGTCGACGACGCCATCGTTGCCGATGAGACGCTTTTCGGACTGGGTTACGAATTGGACGCTGCGCGTGGGGTCGTAGAAGAGCTTGAAGGACCGCTGTACATCCTCGATGCTTACTTGGCGCGCCTTGCGTTTGGTGCAGACGAGCTGTGATGTTGTGATTAGATTTGAGGCGTATCTGAGGCCGGCCTCTTGGCCGATCTTGGTGAGCAGTGCTAGCGCATCGGCTGAGATGTCGACCTCTTCTTCTTGTGCACGGATGTTTAAGATCTGTTGGATCTCTTCTGGGCTGTACTGTTTTGTCTGGATAATGACGACTCGGTCGAGGAAGTCCAGAGGTAAGCCGTGGGGACTACGGTAGTCGGTTCCACGGATCTTAGAATTGCCTCGGTTGCTAGCCATGATGACAATGGGAGCCAGGTCGTCTTCAAGTGCCCGGTTAATGTAGCTAAAGCATTCGATGTCCAGCATATGGACCTCATCAATGAAAAGCACACCCGGTACTATTTCAGCCTTGCCTTCTTCCTTCCACTCGGCTACCTTGGTGTTAATCTGGTCCCGAATTTCACTTCGGATCTCGCCCGTGTCGCCGCTGAAGAGTGCTAGGAAGCCTTGGGTGCGTGAGTTAATGACATCGATTTCGTGGAGCGTGACGGTATGGATGACTTCTTTTCGCTTCTGTAGCTCGCCGTCGGGGCATTGCAGGAACTTCGTATCAACACCCATGGCGTCGTAGTCGCGACTGCGCGCGTAGCTTCGTCCGAGCTTAGTGATCTTACCACTACTTTTATCGATGCTAATGATATCGCCTGCCATTACGCGCTCTTTCGTCATGGCGTCAATCATCTTCGAACCCATATCGTATACGGCCTCCATATCCGTCGTTTTGATTGTGAGCTTTCCCTGTTTTGCACCACCCGTCACGCTGCGGTCAATCTGAATTTCCACCACCTCACCCTCCATTATCTCGGACTCTTCCTTAATGCGCACACCTATCGACTTGCGGAAAGCTTGCGTCAAAGCTTCGGTTTTGGACATTTCGAGGGAAAATATTTCGGACGAGGCGAGGCTGGTGAATGGGACATCGGAACCCAGCGACTGCGACATACCCATTGCTATAGCTGTCTTGCCGGTGCTGAAATAGCATAACATTAGTTAACATTAGTTATTTATTTTTAAGCGCTTCATCCCTTGTTGAAATCCTTTTCAGGGAATCTTACCTAGGAGGACCGGCGATCAGAACAGCCCTACCGGCTATCTTGCCAACTTTTATCATCTCTAATATGACAGCGGCCGCTTTCCGAGCTTTCTCTTGGCCTACCAGGCCTTGTGAAACGGCCCTAGGTTCTAACGAGTCGGCATCGACACCTAAACCTCGAATGTGGGAGTGGGCTGCGATCAGGTTCAGGCCTCGCAATTCCTTGGCCTCGCCAACCGTGACAACGGGCTTATGTGGGAGCTAAATGTGAGCTTGGCTCTTTTGAATGGGGTTCGTGGATAAAGATGAAAACTCACAGCAGCCATTGTGACCGATTACCAGAAAATTTCAAAGATTTAGTATTGGCGACACAAGACGAAGGCGCTCGATATTTTTCAATTGCTGGAGTAATAAGGTGTGGTGTGATGAAGGATTGCTCTGGTCTACAGGATTCCGATGTGAAGATGCGGAAGCACGAAAATTAGTGCTGGTTGAGGATCGCGACAAGATGTGGCGTTCCTGGTGGTACGGATGTACATAGCGGTACAATGTGCAATCTTGTGGCTGTGCTAGTTACATCAAATTACGTAATTACAGCCTGTAAGTACGGGTCAAGTGGCTCCAGCATCTGCGCATCTCGCGCCCCGCAATTGGCAACTCCAATGATTGCTAAGCATCAATTTTGAGGTCAACTTTTATTTACCTGTTCTTCATTATAAAGTCATACAATTTTCACAGGTACAAGTAGTTACGGCGAACTATGACTAGTTTGAATTTGCAACAAACCTAATGGCTTCACAACGTTATTCTGCCTAAGCATTAACTTCTATACTATGTATGTCCATAGCCGAATTTATAAGTCAGACGTGATAGACATATTGTGTTCTTCAGACGCTGGAAACTATCCTTGAGCTGTCGTCAGTGTGCTCTCTCGACACATTTGCGTTTCAACATAGAGAGGGAAAGTCCTGATATTTATGAGTTGACTCAGAAGTTCGGATGTACCTTTAGATAGACGCTGTGTTGTAAAATCTACACAAGGCCGGTACCGTTTGCCGATATATTACAGTGCTTATCCCCTGACGATCCTAGATATATATCCTCAAAAGTCGTGATTCGGTTCGCGCTCGTTGGAGATTATGCCACGTTTCTCCTCCACTCTTCAAGTGGCAACGAAACCACATTGTTGTCGCTCGATTACTCGCAATTCGATGCTGCAGTACGACACAATTCTCGACACGTTACCTGCAGGAAACTTACAAAGGATCTATCATTTCTCGGCAGCTTTTGATGCTGCTGGTGCCCCTTCCAGGCCATAGGTGGGCATTAATTAAATAGTACTTGCTCCATCATGTGTCCGCTTTCGCATGTGCCCGAGTTGCTGCCTAATTCTCAAGTATACGCTGAGTAGCAGGTCTAACAGATCACACAGATTCGGTTGCGAGACGACAAGAATGAAATCGATTCCCTTCTGATAGACTGGAACTCGCTGGGCCTGTGAGTTATCATGCCGGGATCTGTGGACTGTCGTTCGTTTCGACGAAAATGGTCCCTTTTCTTGTAAGGGCGGCGGCCTGGCTAAGGGCACCAGCAGACAACTTGAGAGACGACGCGATCGGACAGAGAATGTTGGGCGGCGCCATACCCCAGACCATACTCATGCTCCATGTGGATCGTGTTCTTGGCTGGCGCCCATGAGAAGTGCGCCTTTGACTGCGTCAATACCGGTTGACTTGGGCTGAAGTATCATCGACTACAATGACTCATCGAGTGCAGGGTCTACAGGGTCAGATATCGCGCATTTCTTCCTCTCCTTGCTCCAACAATTCGACCAAATTTCTTCAATTCCCAGCGTTCGCATTAAAAGCACCCTGGCAATTGCGAACAGGTAAGTTCGGTATCCTCAGAAAAGTAAAGGCGAGTTTGTTGTCTAATTCACTTGACCGGGAAGCCGCCAGTACAGAATCAGAAGTGAATAATCATTGTCGCGCATCCTGACGCAGCGACATATCCATGATTCATTTCTCATATAATATTCAAGCAAAAGACTTGGCTATCCGCCGAGTGCCTCTAAGTCTACCAGACTTAAAACCGATAGGGAGAAGAGACTCGGCCTTTTACGACCCGGTACAGTTACCAAAGACAATATTTAAGAAAACTGCTGAAGGCATTGAGAAAACGTTGGATGAATGTCTGACAGGCGTTTATGCCACACCGCTGCCTAGGCATCATGCAGGTTTTAAATTGGAGGCTTCTCATTGGCAGTTTCAATTGGAGGCCAGCATCTATGGCCGCGCAGCGTCCGTGATTGTGTGTGGTTTTTTGCGCCCAACCAAGCCCAGCACAAATTTGGGAGGGACACGTGTTCAAAGACCTCCCTTCTTCAACAGATTTATCCTTATTGAAGTTTTGCATGAGAGTAGGACGAGGAGCACTTACAAGCTGGCTCGGCAGAGCTCCCAGTGAGGTGGAAACCCGACCGAAATGCGATAGCTCGATTTTAAACGTTGTCACAGATACCTCCGTGGTAATGAGGTTGCATATAGAACCCCCGCATTCACAATACCTACCTACCCATCGCGGGAGTATTCGCAAACAGGGGCATTTGGGAATTGTACCAAGTGAGTGCGGGCAGAGTACATACATTGGCAGTCACAATTGGGCGACGCGCATAAGCCACTGACTGCATGATGACCAACCGCCTAGGTAATCGGGTTTCAAGGTCTTGTCTTCGTGGAGGGATTTATGGATTTATACAAGTCAAGGAGCCAAGGATGTGATCCTTCACGACTTCGCTCTCCGACCTGCGGTCCGGCAAGAACGCGAATCGTGGGGCTATACCTACCAAGGTTAAACGATACACGTACTTATAAGTACACTACTACGTACGTATGTATCAGGGGTGTCGACCCCGACTTCGATCAGCGGATGGCCGCCGGCGAGACGGCTAGCCACAAGGCGCGGGATCTCGTGCGCATAGGTAGGTAGGTAGGTAGTACCCCTACCGGTACCTACCGTACTCACTATAACAACTCCGTACTGGTTGCCCTAGACGAGGTAAACTACCAAGGTAGCGTACCTAGCATAAGACCTGTGGAGGTTGGGTATTCGATTCGAGGTCACCGCCGGCGTACGGATTACTAGGTAGGTATATCTCGTTGATTGATGGCGGGGTGTCTTTGTGAAGCCCTGTGGACCAATCGGTACATCAGGCATAATGCCGCACGAGTCGAAAGGTCTCGACTTCGACTAAAATATTATGACTCGGAGTTTGGAGTTCTCTAGAAATGCAGGGCTCCAATTGGGTACCATTTACATGGAATACACGAATGTGCGTTTAAGTACATAGGTAGGCATACCTAGTACCTACTTCCCGGCATCGCCATGGCCCGCCAGACGTGACAGCCGGAACGGAGTAGTACCTACCTACCAGTACCTGCCTAGATTAGGTACTTTAGCACTTGTTTGTATCCGCTAGGTACCTAAGGTAGGGAGGCACAAGTACCCAAGTTACATACCTAAGGTATTGTCAGAGGTAGGTAGTAGTAGGTATTTATCTGCCTGCCTATCTACACCTCCTCCGGCCCCGAGTTTGTTAGCGCGATACACAAAGCAGGGGTTCGGACCAGAGGCCCAGGACAGATGCTTCAAGCCCTTTTACAAAATTTGGTACACTAACATTCTCTTGACATCTCAGCCAGCAACTGCCCACGGGTTCAAGTGCCAACCCCTGCTTTGTGTATCGCGCTAACAAACTCGGGGCCGGAGGAGGTGTACAGCGGCTGCGCTACAAGTTTGGAGCTCCAAGTTTGGGTCAGGACGCGGGGATACCTAGTAGGTATTCCACTACACTACTTACACTGGTACCTAACCTTATCACCCCATAATAGTACCTAGGTACTTATGTGTGCCTCCTGAGGTCCTCAACGTATACGCTATGGGTACCTACCTATTGTGCTGCACTTATACTATCAGGTAGTACCTACGGACGTATGTACATATCTACATTAGCAAGTGTCTTACGGAATCTTTACGTCATAATTCATTTTCTTACCTCTTTCATTATTTTTTGTAGGAGCGTACAAAGTACCTGTGTAGGTCCGAGGAGGGTTTCTGGAAGGATGGGTCGTACCTACTACTGTACCTTAGGTCACGTACAGGATAACAGCCCGAGCTCTTCTAGCTTCACTATCGTACCTTAGGTACGTATTAGGTAGGTAGCGTTCCTAGGTGGTAGGTAGTTACCTAGGTAGGTAGGTACATACCTTTGTTAAGCTTGAAAATCATTCGGCGCCGGCAAGGTAGGTAGGTTACTTCCTTAGGTACGTTTAGGTACCTATCTAGGTACCTACTTAAGGTACCGGTAGTGCTGGTTTAGTGGTATTCGGGGGTAACACTACCTACCTACCTTAGGTACTTACCTACCTAGGTAGGTACATACTTAGGCACGTAGCTATAGTAGTACGTACGTAAGGTAACGTATAGGTAGGTACCTCTTAGTAGAGGTATCATGTGGCGGGAGTTGTCATGATCTGTCTTTGATAAGCGTGGAGTTTAATTTGTTACTTAGTTGTACTTGTACATTAGCGTGAAAGTGGAGCGTGCAGAAGGTACTTTAAATGTACCTACTTCATACAGATCCGTACAAGGGCATAAATCGAGGTACCTACCTCCTAAGGAAATTATTCAAGTAAAAAACAAAAACACCGATAAGAAACAACTTCCATATATATTACCTACATAGTAGTAGGTATTTCCTATTATTTGAGCTTTTCAAGTCCATCTCTCTTATTCCTCCGTATCTCCTAGCAAGGTCGACAACCCTCCAATTTCTTCTTTAACGACCCTTTTGACGGTGCATCTTCATTACAGTCAAATCGCGATTCCTCTTGCTTCAATTTTCTCAAAGAATATTGGTTCTTCGAAGGCCTTGATCAATCGTTATTTGTGAGTTTTCACGTACCAATCAGTCAATCACCTTCGATCTCCGAGCTCAACGAAGCCCTTGGCGCCACTCTCTCCTAAATCTCCTTCGCATTGCAAAAAACACGCGTCTTCCTCGCCATTCCTCGTCGTTTTGTTCCCTCAAGCCCTAGGCTACACGGCGTCGCGTCGATCCATAGAGTTTTTTTCCGTTAAGGCCATGCAGCTAGACACTGCTGTTCGTGCGAAGCAAGATCCGTCCGTACTCTTGGGGCCTTGAAGTGTTATCGCGTAGGAAACGCGACCGCTTTTCCTCGTCGTTCTTATTCAGGATCCACCTACCATGGCTCCTAACAGGCTGATAGACAATCCTTATGGCGATGAACGGCGAAACTATAGTCCGCGCGTCGACTCGTTTAGACCTGATGACCGAGAAAGATCGCACCCTCCCCGTCGCGAATCAAAGGACTCTGGAGATAGAAGGTTCTCGAATGACTCCAGAGACGGCCGAAGTCCGCTTGAAAGTCGATATGGATACCCCAAAGATTTACGACCCCAAGCCGACACCCCCTTCAGCCCACCTGCCGCCCCGAAAAAGTCCAATCTGTCCAACAAATCGCCTGCGAGGGCTGCTGATAACTTGACCGACGAACTACGATTCAAACGACTACCTAGTAGTGAGTACAGGCCCTAACCCTTTTCAATAAGTATGTTAGGATTTGAGTGTCCCCCGATGGTCTGTGTCGCACGTGATCGTTGACCGCGACAAAGGCAGTATGAAAATGTCCTTTGAATAGGATCCTATAGCTAAACTGCGCCATCCTATAATCTCAAATGATTAGCTATTGTTTGCTGACACATACAAATCTTAGCCAAATCTATCGCCACTAGCATCGTTGGTAGCCCGTCAACCCCGACCATACCGAAGGCTAAAGACCCCAGACTACAAGAAGCATTCAGGAACGCTTACAACTGGAGTGAGAAGTCTAACGAGCGCCTGTTGTTGATAATCCGCAAAAACAAGTTTGCGCAGGAGGCTCTTCAACGGCGCACCGAGGTTGGGAAAATTGCTGCAAAAGCATCCTCCTACCCACCATATCATGGTTTAGCGGATAAATATGCGCCGATTGATCAAAATCTAGACCACCAACTGAAGCTCGTTGAGGATGACTATCTTCGCGAACTCGAACAACTTGTTTCTCGATTTCACACAGTCGCGAAACCAGCTAGCACCAATGATCAGGTCCAGGTCTCCACAAACTTGGAAACTAAGGTCGAACAATTTTCTCAGCTGGCTTCAAAGCAGGCAGAACAAATTCAGACGTTAATCACTGAGGGCGCAAAAACCCGAGAGACGATTACCTCGCTCGAGACAGCTATCAAATCGATGGAATCAGAGCATAATCTCGTGAAACAAAAGTACAACGCTCTGAAATCAGAACACGAATCTTTAAAATCATCATTCCGGACATGGCGAGACGTCACCCAAGGCTTGCAGTCGAAACAGCTTAATATAGACAATGAGAATAAGAGCCTTAAGAGGCAATTGTTAGACTTTCAGTCTAGTACTGAGGTGAAACTCGGATCATCTGAGGCGCAGCTGATGCAATTGGCTCAAAAGTCATCCAACGCAGGTGAACCTAAGAAGGAAGTCGAAATTAGCTTGGAAGAACGCATTGCTGGTATAGAAACCAAGCTGGCTGGCTTCCCGGATTATGATGACATCAAAGAAAAACTTGATGACTTGGATTTGGCTACGTTTAATGAAATGTGTGAAGCCTGGGTTTCAAAAGACTACAACCTGAAAACTCAATATGAAGAGTACAGCCAGCGCCGACGTCAAAAGCCTTTGCCAGTGGATAATGATCCTTCTTTGTCGAGTCAGACAGTTGAGAACATGATTGATAGCAAGGTGGCGGCCGCCAAGGAGTCGATCAACAACGAAATTCGGAGCTATTGCGAACAAAGAGATGATATGCACGGCGACCTCATTGATGATGCGCTTGCACAAATTCAGGCATTGAAGGAGGACGCATCGAGCCGTTCAGAACTTGTGACGCGCGTTCGATTACTCGAGGAACGGAAAAACGTGAGCCCTGTTCGGGTCGAACAAAACCCAACTCCGGACCTTACTGCACGGATTTCTCGTTTAGAGGGTAAAGCAGTCGACCTCCGGGTCGATCGAATTGACCATGATGTCGGCGAGTTGAGCCGAAGATACGAATCTCTTGTGGGCGAGGTTGGCCAACTCGTGAGGCGTGAGTGGGTAGAACTTCGAGTACAAGAATTGCTCAGCGGTGTCGGAATGAATACGGCCGTGGTTGGCGATATGAGAGATCTGCAGCGCAAAATACCCAGCATGGAGCTTGCCATCAAATCGCTAGATGCACAATTCCAGAACTTGAGCACAAAGCAATTGGCCGAGCATATCATACGATTGACAGCGCCCAGCTTGGAGCAAAGATTCGCAACGCTAGAGATTAAAGTCAACCAGCTGGAAAACAAGGCGAATGAGAGTGACAAAGCTATCACTTATCATGCAAAGCGGTTGCTAGAAATCAATGAGTTGTTGCATACAATGATTCCTTCGGGCAAACGACCTGCTTCTCCAAGCCATTCAGAGGAGCCCAGTAAGAAGCGGAAGATAGACCTTAATGGCGGTCATCATACTTCCCCGGTGCAAACACTATCATCATCGGATCAAAAAACCTCGTCCTAGATGGCTCTTTGGGCTGCTAGGTGCATTACGATTTATTAGCTTCGCTGGTTTGCCCGGCTGGGGAACCATCAAAATAATGTCCACTGTACGAAGTACAATATTTGTGTAAAACTTACATATACAATGGGAGAACGCGTGTCATCGCTTTTTAATATCTCTAAACAACATTGCCCTGGGCCAGTACATGGCAAGAGGCATTGGTTGGCGGGGGGATATTTCTCTCCTGAGTTTCAATGTGGGCACGCCTAATAGCCCGTGGCTTCATCTTGACTCTATGTCGACTATTTGAGGCGGTTGTGTCTTGTACCAGACTGCTTATACAAAAGGACTCGAGGTCCTATGACTACCCCTACCTGTTCTCATGCAAACGGGGGAAGCAGCCTAGCATACGTACACAACACCTGGCCTGAGAGAAAAATTGTGCCTAATGTATACTTAAAGAGACGGGCGGCAGAGAGTCCTTATATCAAAACGAATCCAGTTCACCCTAGATGCTACCAGTCAGAATCTTACATATACACAATCATCCCGTGCAAGGCAACTAAGGCCCCGGTAATACAGTGAAAATACAGTTAAAACACATAAAGCAGGCACACATATCATTTACCTTCACATTGGTGATGATGTGCTTCGAGGCTTATGTAAGCCTTTTGCCTACATGACGCCAATTCTATTTCTATCAAGCTGTTGCAATCAACCAATCTGACCTATATATTTCCATATGCCCTACTCGGCATTATGACGCCGCATGCCAGTATATCTTATGTTCCTTCTAAAACGCCCTCCTTGAATTTGTCTGTGTTATTTTTTGTATGTCATCACATCATTATGATTATAAAAGTTTCAAACCGCCCGTGACTTGATCGACGAGGCTCTTGGGTGCCGGACCGACACCTAGTACAGTCAAGCTGCCTGGATCAATCTGGGTCCGTCCGGCATCTTGTATTACCTCGGCCGTTATGCCTAGACTGCGTGCCTTAGCCATGAGCGTGAGCATCTCGTCTTGTGATTTGACCTGGACGGCGATCTTGGCCTGCCCTAGTCGCTCCCAGCGCTTCAGAATCTTGGCTTCCGCCGAGTTGGGCTCGCGGGAGGCACCCTTGCTTAACGTCTTGTAGCAGGCTAGCGTTGCGTGGGAACACTGGGCTGCGATTTTGCCTGTGAAGATGGGGATTTTGTTAGATTATATTACGGGATATACGCGGAGCCGGGTCCAATTACCTTTCGTCATGCCTAGATCAGTTCGTACGACCAGTACGAGCTTGCATTCTTCATTCGGGTTGCTGCCGGCGTTCATGGCGGCTTGTTTGGGATGCGTGGCGTCCGGCTCTGCTACGTCCGTTTGCTTTTTCTTGCCCTTATTCTCCGTGGATCCACTGTCTATCCGGAGCCCTTGTCGCCGGTCTGCCTCCGCCCCGTTCGACCAGTTCGGCGCATGGTCGAGGATCGTGTCGTCTTCGTCGATATCGGACGCGTCGCTCTCCACGGGGTCATTCAGTCTCTGGTGACGAATGGCCTTGAGCGAAGGCGGAATTAAGTACCCCCTCAGCGAGTAGACGCCCAACGCAAAGCCGGAGAAAAATGCGACCAAGGAAGTCGTTATTATGATTGTCGAGGTGGACGACGAGTCGGCCATGGTGCTGCGTTGTTGGTTTAAACCCTATGGACCCTTACACAGCTGTTGGTTGGGAACGGAGAAAAAAAATGTCGTTGGTGCGGCGTGGCGTTAGGAATGGAGGGGGCACAGATGGATGAAAGGATTCAGAACTCCTCTTTAACGGCTTCCGGAGGTTTGTATCACACGGAAGAACCGGGGTGGGCCTGCGGTCGGAATTCCAGACTCGTTCACGGGAGAAGAAAGCGAGACCTTGCCGTCGTATACGATGTACAGATTTCCTTTTTGTTTTTTCTCACTAAGCCGACCAGTTTAGGGCGGGCAGACAAGCATCACACCCCGCGTATCACGTCACGGTTTGATACAGGTACTTCGTAAGGTACCTACCGGTAGGCATACCTTAGGTACCTAACCTAGTATACTTGTAGTACCTATGCTACCCTCCATTAATGTATATATCTGTACTTGGTTACATGCATATGCACCTACACTGGTTAGTTCCTAGTGTACGGAATCGGTAGCGTAGGGTACCGATCCGTAAAGGTGGTGGTTGTTGTTGTTGAAGATTGGGTACGTCCGTATTCCGTACCACCACTATGATTAGTTAAACTGTAACTCGATCTCTGGGACTACACTACCTACTTTAAGACACTAAAATAATGCCCGAGAAGCAAGGTCGGCACGAATCATTGACGCGAGAAACAATATTTCTCGGCTATCGGAAGGTTGTATTATGAATACCTTCATACGCACGCGTACCTAGTCGGCACCGAATAGAAGTACCTGCCTAACATGAGTGGCGAAATCAACCCAGATATGTCTCGCTATCTTAAACCTTGTAAGCGTAATATGTACCTATCAAGTGTTGAATACATTATGTACGGACGCGGTCACTTTACAACTCAGGTGGCATGTATTAGCTAGCTGAACACTACCTACCCGGTCAGAGACCCGCCTGACTTAGGTAAGTACCTAAGTAGTGTACATTCCATGGCACTTCGATACAAATGATTAACCAAACCAACTTGCGGCTTTTAATGTAAATTCTAGGAAGGTAAGTACGGACGTACTACCGTCAACTAGGTACTCAGGATTACCTAGTACGTACCGTAGTGCGCAGGCGAGAACCTAATACAGATTCAGTTCTTACCGTTTGCCTTAGAAACCTATTCGTACGTAAACTGTAATAAGGTAGAAGATCAGCTGGCAATGTTACAGTACCAGTACGTCCGTACGTTAGGTAGGTACGGAATACCTACCTACATAAAAGGTTCAGTTGTTGTTCTCGAAGGGCCCCACTTTAACCCGTGCACCGGGTAACTCTAGTGGACTGAACTGTCAGGTAGGTACTACCTAAGTAGGTAGATACCTAGGTAGGTACCAGTTATAGCGTACGTATTCCATATAGGTAGAGGTACCTAATGGACGTAGGTAGGTAGGTAACCTTAGGTTAGGTACCTAAGCACGAAGTACCTAGCTTACATAAACTTTGTCGGTGATAGAGAAGGTTAGATACCTTAGGTAAGTACGGACGTACCTAAGGTACCTACTAGGTAGGTAGGTACCGAGGTACCTAGTAGGTAGACTTCATCTCTCCCTACCTCCCTCCCTCCCCCCCCCCATCATCATCTGCGCTACCCACCTACGTACTAGCCAACCTGCGCGGTCTCCCGTCTTTTGCTCTCTTCCTCAAACCAAACCACGCGCTGATCCCGCCCACACCGGCACTACATACACTAAACCTATCCTTCCTGTCTCTCTCCATGTTTCTTCACCTGTTAATCAATCAATTCTTCCCCTAATCAAATCGACCTCTTAAATCAAGCCATTAATACTTTCCACCATATTTGGTCCTCTATATTCTGGATTCTTTGATCTTCACCCTATATTCCATTTACAATCAACCGCCACCCAAACTTGGAATACCCGTTCCTATATTTACGGATCCGCATAGACGCCTGACCTCGCCTGCTAGGTACACAACCTACACTGACCGATCACCTAAGCTGGGGATTGGGCGTTGCCGACTTCACCTACGCACTCCTCCTGTGGTAGGTACTTCTTTTCTTATATTGTTACTCTCAAGACGTCCTTCACCTCTCCACCATCTGAGATATTACCTCTATCTTGTTCAAGTTACTGTTCGTCGCTATCGATTCGCGCGATATATACTCTGATATACGACCGGCGTACCGATTGCAAACCCTCCCCCCGCACGAGCTCTCATTGTTTACCTTCCCACCGCCTCTATTGCCTTGCCAGCGTCCGCGCAAGCTGATAGGAAATGCGCCGGGTCCATTGGTGTCCCGGTTACCTGGAGGCTGGTTAAAACCGAAGAAAAGCGACGCTCCTCACCTATCCTTCCATTTCTTGTCTGTTGTTGCTATTATTATCGTCGTGTTATTTTTGTTGCTGTTGGTGGTAGTGCTGCATCTGCATCTGCGTCTGCCGTCTGCGTCTGCATCTGATTTTGGTATCGCAGCTGCAGTTTCGCATGCCCATCTTTTTGACAAGTCAGTTGTTTACCACATTTAGCGTTTCTCAATCTTGCATATTAGCTTTTTTTTTCCTACTCTATCCCTCTCCCTCTCGTGCCATTTATTCATCTCGATCTGTTCATCTACCTAACTCCGATTTCGCTTCTTCTTCTTCTTCTTGCCTTCTCATTGTCTTCTTGTCCGCTCTTTGAGGCCAGACAATCACGCTTGTTCGATCCGTCCCATCGCATCGGATCTCGTATTGTGACGTACTTGTCGAACTTTATCTCTTTCTTCTAACTCACTGTCAGTAGGGCTGCCAATCATATCGTATAAGATAACAACACTACTTTCTTTGACGCCTCGCGCGCCTCCACATTTTCGCCTCCTTTCTTTCATGGTCGGTCAGGAAGTTCTGCGCGCAACAGTTGGACGTTGCAGAAACAAGGGAAAACCATGGACGGGGCCGCGAAGTCGATTGACAGTTTAGTAGAGAAAATCCTACCAAAACAACCATATTACCTGTCACTTTCACCCACGTGCAAATACCGAATACGGCCCGGCGAGAACCGGATCGATGAGCAAGATCATAGGCCTCTGCAATATACCACCTTGGTTGGTGGCGAGGCGGATCGTGGCGTCCTCATCACCCGAGCCTACTTCTCAGTACGAGATGAACCAAAGCCCTTCAATGCGCCCGCGCCAACCATGTTGAATGTTGACCCCAACAAGCCTAGAAAGAAAATGACCCTGAAAGACTACAAGAGCAAGAAGATAGAAGGAGACTCTCCACCAAAGTTGGAGAAAGAGAAACCAAATGGCCTCCCCCCCATCAAAGAGAAGATAGAAACAGGCAAGCAGTCAGGCCTAGCCACTGCCGAAACGGACAGTCGCCCTGAAACCAATAAGGTAGTCTCCAAAGTGGAGACGACGCGTCGCCATTCTCCTTCTCCTGAGCGCAAGAAGCGTGTTGGGGAGGCTGATGAGGGTTCGAGACCCATTAAGCGTACCAAGGTGGGAGATGCGATCCCAAATGGTACCGCTCCGCGACCATCGAAGGATTCGGCCCCCCAGAAACCCGTGAAAAATGTGCCACTAGTAAAGAACGAGGTGAAGGAATCGAAGCCGTTGTCTGTAACCAATGGTAAAACGGCGTCTAGTGGCTCGGCACTCCGTGCGGCATCACCAAAACATGCTCCGCTGGTCAATGGTCATGGAAAGACCAACAGTACTCAATCTGCGCACAAGAAGGTTGTGAGCAATAGCGAACCAGTTTCCAAAGTAGTGCCAAAGCTTCTATCGCCCTTGTATATAGCCGAATTGTCGATGGAGAAGTCATCGGACTCCTTGAAGGAGAGCGTGCCAGAATCCCGCCAAAGTCCTAAAAAGAAGCCTCTTGATCTGAATGGTCTAAAACAGCAGACCAAGAGACAACGAGACGACCGCGAAACATCGCCTAGCGTCAAGAAGCGCAAAGTGTTGCCACCGCTTCTGTCTCCAACCTTGCCTGCGGTTGTCATGGAAGAACTCGCTAGACTGGAAAAGAAAGGAGGCTCGCCGCCGTCAAAGGACATGAACCTGCAAAATTCTAGCCATTCATCCGACTCATTTGTTGCCAGAAAGCCTCCCAAGTCTCCAGCACGAGAAGAGACTGTGCACGTTGACAATAAGAAAGAGGCCCCAACACGATATATGGTGACGATGAAGTATAAAAAACGGCATGCGAAGACCATTGAAAGGCTCCTTAATTTACCGTCAGGCGGAAAGAAGAAGATGGAGAGCTTGAAGAAAGAGGACCGGGCTGTGCGTGATTCGGGAAACACTGAACCGAATACTGCTCGCAAGCGTCCCAGGCCAACTGCTGATACGAATGAGACGTTGAAGCCGCCAAAGACGTCTGACACATTGAGGCCTTCCACCCCGTCGAAGCAATCGACATCCATGAGTCGCATTGCTTCTAACAGCTCACAAGTCGACACACCGGGTGCCGCCAATAGTCTCACGCCGTCAGCACTATCCTCTGGAAAGCGACGAGAACCAATCGCACCAGATAAACTACAGAGAGCGCAGCGATTACACGGCGCTCACAAATTCTTCATGGAACTTGGTACCAAGCTGAAGCACGAACGGGACGCCATCATGAAGAACAAAGTAGGCGCTCTCCAGGAGCGCGACCACCAGACTGCTGTTGCTGCAGGCATCCAGTCTTTGTTGTTGTATATGCATGCTGTCAAGCTTCAGAGCGATGCCTTCGACTTGGAACGATCGCCACGTCGTCCCCAGTCATGGAAAGAAGTTCTGCCGCTGTTTCCAGTCATCAGATCTGATTGCAGTAGGAATGCTCCCCTCTCGGCTCTTCTATTGCGAGTTCAGGGCATTTGTATGAATTATCTTGGGCGAGCCCTATGGTTCCTTCCAGGCGATTCGGATGCGGCGGAGAAAGCACTGTCTGTTAGCAAGGATGAAGCAGACATCTGGCGCCTAGCCGAGCTTGCACGAAGGAAGTTGGGAACCTTTGATGGTAGCTCGGATTCCTCAGATGGCGGTGTGGTTGGAAAACTTATTGATCGACTTGGTCCTTGGACGACCCCGGACGAAGTGGTGCCTGTTGCCCTAGAGGTCATGCGCAACATCATTCGCATTGATGGTCCTTGGAAGCCCATCGACGAATTGGCCAAACTCGCCCGTTGCACAGTTAAAGCCATGTCTGGATAATCTTCGTTGCGACGATGCACAGGTACATAGAATGCAGATATGCGGACAGCAGCGCTCTTGTTATGTACATTACGAACTACGACTATACGACTCGATGCCAACAACTATCCTTACTGCTACTCACTTGGCTAGGCGAGTGGGGACCCCTGACAGAGATATGATCTTTTCTTGGTGAAAGTTCTGGGGTTGGGTTTCAATCGGCAATCGAGACCCTATCTTGGCGTTTCCCCACGATTGGTAGGTGGAAGGGGAGAGCAGGAGAGTGATTAGCGGAACATGGCGTCATTTAGCTACAGCGAGCGGGCTGAGATTGATGTGGGTTGATTATAATACAAAAAAGGCGAGCGGAGCACCATGGTTCGGCGATAATTACAGGCTAGGAGTTTTTGAGAGTTCAGCGGATACGTTGTAAACCAACACGAGGCAGAGGGTCATCGGGGTAGGCATGTTTGACTTTAGCCATTTTGCGGCATGGTTTGCTACAGTGGTTGCTTGAATGATATCCCGCCGGCATGGCCGAGCATATGGAATTGTATTTATGATTCGAGAAGAGAGATGATGTACAGTATTACCTTGTGCCCCCTCCCCTTGAGGGAGGCGATGGTGATGAGCGTCTATAGCTATTCACACGAACTTTACAATCGTACTACATACGCGGCGGTTTTCGAGGTCGGCAAATTCTCGTAAGCTCCTTTTGTCGTACATATTAATACAAATTAGCGATGATTTGAACTAATAAGGCTTAGGTCTAAAGCTCGTAAAGCCAGACCATGCTGTAGGTGTCTCTTTTGAAAATTCCGGGGGGGCATGTGTAGGTAGTTCGTCTGCTAGTTAGACGAAATCCGCCGCGCGACTCCATGCCTCATCTCCCACGGCTCTGAATTCGACACCTTCGCCGAAATAGCCGGCGTCCTGCCATGCTTTCATCATATTACCGTCAAACGGCCCCTGCTTGTCAGCGCCGTCCCGACCGTCCGTCCACCTGTATTCCCACATTTTCGATCCCGCACTACTTGCGTCCCGCGCTTGTTCTCGCACGGGCTCGACCCACTCCTCGTCCGTCTCGCGCACAAACTCCCGTATCAGTAGCTCGCGCTCGCGATCATATATGTCGGGGCGATCGCGACCTAGGAGCTTATCCGCTGCCTCGGTGATGGCGTTGATGGCCTCCTTGACGCGTACCTGCTCCGGGTCTTCAGGTTCCTTCTCCTTCTCCTCGTCTACATCCATGGAGTCCGTCTTTTGCGCCAGTTTCTTCTGCTTCCACTTCGGCACCTTCTTCGCTTTCGACTTATTCTGTCGGCGGCCGAGGCGCGCAAGGGCTTCTAGCGCCGTCTCACCGCGCTCGAGATGTGTGATGAGGGCCTTGAGCAAGTCGGATGTCAGGGCGTTGTCCTCCTCGCGGCGTCTCTGTCGCTGTTCTGCCTCGCGCTTTTCGTGCGCCTCGGCGGCTCGCCGCATGTCTTTCTTGCTTAGACCATCTAGCCAGCGGTCGTGCACGGCGTCCGGATCCACGGCCCTGCGCACGAAATTTCCCGCCTCGTCGAAGCGGCCCTCCTCGTTCTCCTGCTTCAGATTGAACGCCTCGATCTTCGGCGCGTGTTTCTTCAACCCGCCAGCGCCGACCTCCTCGTCTACATCCTCCTCTTGTATCGCTAGCGCGACGGCCTCTTCGTCGTCGTCTGAGCTTTCTTCTTGTTCATTGATATGTATGTGGCCCCCGGATTTGGACTCGAGCTCTTGGCCTTGAATATCGACGGTGCTCACGAAGCGCACCTCCTTGCTCTTCTTGCCCGTCTTATCCACCTCATCATCATCGTCTGCTTTTTCCTCATTATCATCTGCCGCAAACATGTCGTCCATATCCTCATCTGCATCTTGCTTCTTCTTCGCACCGCCCTTGGCATGCAGCGTGCCCAGCTCCTCCCTGTCCGAGTCGGAATCATACCCGTCAATATTCACGGCGCCGCGCTTCGTCGCCGCACTACCCCTTATCACGTCCGCGTCAGCTTCAAGAAATACATCATTCTCCTCATCTTCGTCTGCTGCGTCCGGCGCTAGCGCAGACGGGTTCCGGACGTCGAATTTCACTTTTTTCGAGTCGGGCTCTGCATTATGGTGTTGGCGCGCATAATTCTCGCCAGCACGCTTGGGGCGCGCGGCGCTGAATCTCGACGCCATCTGGACGTAAGCTTGCTATGAAGATTACAATTGTATTGGTTTATGGAATGGTATATTGGATGCGCGGTTGAGGCCACATCGTTGATGATTTGTACTGCTGGATAAGCAAGGTAGGTAGTATGTAGGTAGGACAAGACAGGTCGGTTGTTTACGCTAGAATGACGTGGGAATTTTTGCTCTTGGTTTTGTCTTGTCTTGTCTTGTCCGCTCCGCCAGGGTCCTGGACATGTATAAGTAGTGAACTTATACAGAACCGGGTCCCCCTGACGCATTGCTAGGCAGTGCACATCTCTAGGGGTACCGACTTAGTACCTTAAGTAGGTACCTAGGTACTTAGCTACCCGCTAATCTGACATAATGAAGGATCCGTGCCTCCAGTGAGGGGTGAGCGTGGGGCAGCTCTGTGGACCTACTTCCCCACCTTGTTAATGGTCTTGTCTTTAATGAGGATATCGCTTTATTGAGCTTTGCTGTCAGCAATGTGAGCCCGTTAGAATATGTAGGTACTAGGTATACCTACCTACCCAGGTAGGTATACTCTGTGAAATTGAGTACATCCGGTGTCAGCAAATTTCTGTCATAAACAAAAGTCACTCCCTTAGTTTAGGTGTCTGTGCACATGCTGTAGGTACAACAACTTGTTCGTCATCACCACTGCGGGTCGTAGCTGCCTTGCTCAGCACACACACACACACTTGAATCATCACCCAAGGCATGTTCTAGCATTAGGGTAGAATTTCGACATTTGTATGTTTAATCATGTTCTATCGCCACATCCTATCTCCTTGAAATTCCCATCCTTCTTCTTTGGAACCTGTGTCGTAAGAGAAAGGAACCCACAGTCACCGACTTACCTGAACCTCATCTTCCGAGACAAGACCAAGACGCTATCCTACCGGCCACCCAGAATTGGTCTTCAAAATGGCTCGTAGCAATTTGAAATAAATATCCTCGCCTTTACCCTTGCTAACTTTCTCTCATTTCTAGTTCGGAGCTTTTGGCGGCGACCCGAACGATCCGTCCGTCATGTATGGTATGGCGCGGTCCGGTATGATGCGTGGCCCAGCTATGCGCCGCTTCGACGAATACTTCCGTTGCTATCCTATGGTCATGGCCCCCGGCGCCGAGAGACCCGAACTGAACTATGGTTCCAAAATATTTTTACCCCCCTCCGCCCTACAGAAGATATCGCAGCTACATGTACAATGGCCCCTCATGATGGAGTTGGTAAACGGCGAGAAGGAGCGGTTTTCGCACGCCGGTGTTCTGGAGTTCGTCGCTGAAGAGGGACGCGCTTACATACCACAATGGGTATGGATGCTTTATTGCGCTGAGCCACGACGTTCACAGCCGCTGACTGCGACAGATGATGCAAACTCTCCAACTAGACGTTGGCGACATGATCCAGATCAAGTCGACTTCGCTTGAGCTGGCCAAGATGGTCAAGCTACAGCCGCAATCCGTCAAGTTCCTAGATATAAGTGATCCCAAGGCCGTTCTAGAACGAGCGTTCCGGAATTTTGCGACGCTGACAAAGGGCGACGTGTTCAACTTCGAATACAATGATGACGTCTACGATGTAGCTGTGTTAGAGGTCATGCCCGAAACCCCCAAGATGGGTGTTTGCATGATCGAGACAGACGTATCGGTAGATTTTGCCCCGCCCGTTGGGTATGTTGAGCCATCTAAGAGCAGCGGGACTAGCACACCCAAAAGCGCTCGTGGAGGCTTGCCTGCAGGTGGTCTGGTGCATAGTCAGGGGACTATGGCACAGGCTATCAACTATGATGCTATCGCCCCAAACGCCACGACAGCAGCCGCAGGTGCTCGCGCTGTAGCGTCACATTTTTTGAGTGAGGGCCACAAGCTCAACTCTAAGAAAGGAAGCAAGGGACCATCACCCAAACCTACTACGCCGGTTCCCGAAGCCGGCTCCCATGCCGTTCCGATACCACGGCGTCGTGTCAACGGACCTATGCCCCTACGTTTGTCCCCGAACAAGCTATTCTTCGGCTACGAGATCAAGCCCGTAAAGACAGATGCGGACAAGGAGAATGAGAAGAAGGAGAGCACCACGCACTTCGCGGGCCAGGGCCAAAGTCTTCGAGGAGCCGTCAAACGGAAGGGCGAGGGTGATGATAAAGGTAAGACACCCGAGAAGAAGCCGGATTCAGGCCGTCGCCTAGACGGACGCAAGTGAGGAAAGTTTCCGTGGCAATGCAAAATTGTAGTACCGATGGGATGAGCATGGGATCCGGCGTTTTTGGAGTTTATAGACCACGCGCAACGTACTCTAGGCTTGTGGAGTGGCGACGTCCCTCATTTCGGAATAAAATTGGCACACTGAGTGTGCTTGAATCATCCACTTATGTTTGAGATCTACGAGTTGGGTGTTGACGTCGCTTTTTGATGTTGTTGGCTGTGTTCAAGGTTTGCTTTTCCTTTTTTTGGGTATGGATGGCTTGCTTGTCGAGGACTGAGCGTCTGGGTATGCTACACTATACGCATAGCGATATTGGAGGAAATAAGATTGTCACGACGATGGTCGGGTATCGAATTAATTCCTTGCTTGCAGAAAGAAGAGTGAGTCTTCGGTATTAAATATCTAGCTACGGTCAGATATTACGCATGCGATGGCATCGACGCTAAGAAATTTTATCTCACTTTACTTCACTTCACTCTACTCATAGTTCCGATACGTATTGATTCCGTCCTCTGTTTCGGCTCATGGTTTTTCAGATGGAGATTTGCGTGTTATGAATCTAGATCACCAGAGAGGTAGTGAAAATCTTCTATCCGTCCGTCCATCCATCCATCTGTCCATCTGTCTGTCTGTCTGTCTAAGCTGCAAGTCTAAGCCGCACATCGCATATTCTTTCCCTTCGCCTTGGGTCCAGCGTCTCCTCATCTCATAGTTTCTTTTCTTTTCTTTTTTTCTGGCCCCAAACCCCCCCCCCCCCCCCTTTTGTTTCGCATTGGAATGTTGCGAATCAGCTGAAATTGGGGGTTTGGAGTAGTAGTAATCACTGGCTTTGTTTGAGTTTGAAACGGGCTATAATGTGCGAAGATGGGATTTTTATCGCGGGGTATTTGTCCGATGGGCAAATGATTCCACTGAGGGGTTAGGAATGTTCGTCCGAGATGGGCTTATCGGGGTGGCACAGGCTCATAGCGAATGCCTGGTTTTTTTATTATTATTAAATTTTTGGGGGTTTTGTCATCGATCTTGTGAGACGTTTAGATTAGGCGCAAGGGATGATAGATTTGCTTGCTTACCTCTGCATATAGGAGTCGGATATCGTGAGACAGACAGGCAGACATCCAGGCAACAGTTCTAATCCACGGTCGAGTACGGAAGTGAGAAGTCAGAAGTCAGACCTACACACGGAACAACGGACTACGACGACGACGACGACGCAGAATCAGATCACAGCAACAACGTCACTAATGTGTATATTGGGATCTTCCATGTTGAGTTGGGAGATGCCATGAACATCAACTTTTCAAAGCCAGCACAAGCAAGCCCCAAAAGCCAAGTGCACCTATTGAAAATTTTTGTAAGCCGGGGCCCGAAGAGCCCGTCCAGTCCAGTCCACGCCCATCTTCATCGGTCGTATGTTTCCATTTCATCCGGAACGCCCCTGTCCATCATCGTGTAAAGTCATATTAAACAGAAAACTCCCCTCATTATCCATTTCGTAATAGTCAAAATGATCAGAGCGGGCTTCAAGCCCATTGACTGTCTTTCCCAGCTCATCCCATCGTAATTTGCCCCGCCCCACCCATAATCGCCTTGTATGGTGCAAATAAGTTTCGTGTCGGTCCGGCGACAAAATGTTTTTTTGCGCTTCAATCGTAGCGGCTCCATTCTTCGCGCTTTACATTAGCTTGCTCCATGTCAGCTTCAATTGACTGAGTGGGTAGACCCATTTGACATTGGGAATGGAGTACGTGTTGAAGATGTTGATGATCGCACGGCGTGTTGGCGTAGTCATCGAATGGATACGCCGCTGCGAAATATGAGGTGCCACTATGCGGCCAGCTCGGGTCATGGTCAGGGCAAGGAGGCCCGTGGAAATCGAACGGGGTGTGTGAATGCATCATGTCGCTCGTAGGACTAGATGTCATCACTGAAGAGGCAGAAAACTTATCTGTGTCGCTGCATGGGGTAAGGAATCTATTCTGTAACATTGTGGCGCTGGACGCCGCTGGTGTTGGTGCGGAGACGGGGCTTGGAGTTAAGGCCGGAGTGAGACGACTGTTGTAAGTGTACTGATTACTCTCCTGCTTAATTTTCTGGGAAGCTTGGTTTGGAGGCTCCAATGATGGGGCAGGAGTTGACTCGGCAGTAGTCGCCGGTGTGGCAGATTCTGATTTCATAGAGTCGTCCTTTCTACCCTTTGAATCTTTCTTAGATTTGGTCACCCGCGACCTGGGCGGGCCGGTTCGGTTTCGTCTAGTTGGCTCAAGACCCAGCATGGCAGATTTGAAACGAGAGTATCTCATCCGGGCGGCATGGCCATTGGTGATTTCCTGGGCGAGAATGGGATCATGGGCGACTTGGTTCCAATCAATCTGCGTCCCGATCAGATACATGTAATGAGATACAGCATGTAGTAACATATAGGCAGTCAACTCACATCCTTGAGATTCTTCTGCCGTAGGATGGCGAAGAGAAATCTCGTCATCGCATTGTCATTATTAGACGACATGATCGCGCTGTTAGATATGGTAAGGCTGAATGAAGAGCTAGAGTAATTGCCTCATAAGAGGCAATAGACCTGAACAGGAAGTGCACAGCTCGGTGTGAAGCGTTTGGGTGAGGCTCGGGATTACGAGGTCTGGTATGAACATGTAGAGGTGGAGTGGATTGAGTGAGTCACGAACAGAATAACTGTGAAAGTCGGTGAGAAGAGGAAAGAGGAATATATGGCCAGATGTTCTGGATAAAGCTTTTAGCAAGCCCGGAAGTTGTTGAGCAGATCACGTTAGTTGGATGCCCAGGTATAGCAAGGTGACAAAGCACGTTAGATGGAGATAAGAAAGGAGGAACAAGAAGCGGAGGGGAGCCGGTAGCAGTTGGCAACTGGATAATGAGAGTCAACGACAAACTTTTACAGGGTACGTACAAGCAGGTAGAGATGGACTGCAAAAGGATGCAACGGCGGACATAGAATAATCTACTAGTGGGCTTTCAGAGATTGCTATGACATGGGGGCAAACGCCGTTACCAAGAGACCGGGGATCTTTTTAAGTGCTTGCATGAAAAGCATGCTTGGTACTCCAGCCAAACAGTGTGTGAAAGAGTTGGTCACTCCGGTTGCCTTGGTTGCCTAGCAACTCCGAGAGGGGACCGATCGAAGTGATCGTCGACCATTCGCCTTGGCGGACGAGTACCTAACCTACATTGTACTACGAGTACGGATCCGTAGGTATCTAGGTATTCGGGCCCAAACGGTGTGGGGTGTGTTTATAGATAACGCGATGTACCGCGTAAAGTGGTTTATCGACCCCGATGAGATCGGGATGGCGTTTGTCATCTTCTCTCCTACGTACGTATGGCGCAGTACGTAGTGGTAACGTAGATAATGTCGCCCACGGAACTCGCCAGGAAAGGATTGACGTGAAACAAATGAGTCATGCAAGTGAAATCAAGAGGTTGGGAGGCTGGCCACACCCCAGTTCCCGGCTTCTCCCCGGCGTGCGATTCCATCAAGAAAAGGTGGTGATGATGAGGGCTAGTCAAATTGAACTGCTGAATTAAAAAAAGAAAAAAAATATGGGGTGGTTGGAGAGGTTGGTTGGTTGGTGGACGCGTAGCAGTGCGTAGAAATATGACACTGTGTGGATCGGTCTCTCGCGTTCTAGTCGCCAATTCACGTGAGTTACATTCTCGATACCTCGAGGACGATGTATCTCTAACCTTGACTCGAGATGAGAAGATGCAAATTCTACGTAGAAACTACTCAATTGAATTGACGATTTGACGGTGAATTTCCGTGTAATTACCTAGCGATTGTAATGGTCCAGTAGCTCAATACTTATCTGAATTGCCTGTGTAAAATAGGTAGGTAGGTGATGTAGTTACTGGGCAATCTCTATCTCATCAGATATCACGTGGTCTGAAGCTTATACGGATACGTAGAGGAAGAAGAGGAAGCTAACTAACCTTAATGATACGTATCCCTCCAAATCCGGCTAGAGCGGAGAAGATTTGGGTAAGTACGGTCTCCAGTGTAGAACGCCAAGACTTTTAATACGGTGGAGACTGCAGCTTACCGTTTGACTAACTAAAACTTCCCTAGCGTAATCCGTAGGTAGCGACGGTTTAAGCCACTAATCAGCCACTTAAGCTACCCTAAGGCACCCTTACTTATCCAGCGCACCACTTTCGCTGTTAGGTACCTTAAGGTAGGTGCGTCCGTAGGTATCTACATACATACTTCCTACCTACCTTATCTAGAACTTGACTACGGATCTGTAGGTACATGTACCTAAGCAATGCTCTGGGAGGCCTCGCCTAAACGTGTATCTACCTACCTACCTAAGGTACCTACCTACCTAAGTATAGATACATTCGTAAGTACTTGTACATTGTACTTAGTCCAGTAGGTATCTCGTTTTACACGGTCGCCCCTACCTATCTATCTACCTATCTACCTACCTACCATCCATCCCTTGATCATGCCGCCCATCGTACCTACCTTCCTTCCATCTCGCGTTGAGGAGGTAGGTACATCTCCCACCTGCCTGCCTTGGCCTGCACGCTAGGTAGATCCTGGAAGCTCGGCTCCGCCAGCATTGCAAGTGTGGCATTCCGGAGAGCTCCAATTCAACATTAGCCTCATTCCACCTCTCACAGGCCTTCCATCTATGCGCTCATTTGAGCGCTCCGTCTTACATTTTTTCCTCGGTACATTATCATAAGTCATTCTTATATTTTTTTTATTGAGGCTGAGAGCCTTCTAAGTCTTTCAAAATGAACAAAAATTGGAATGACCGAGCGGATAAGGATCTCTTCTTCACTATCCTTTCGGTAAAGAATATTGGTGTCATAAGTGGTGCCGAATGGACAACTATTGGCAATCAAATGCGATCCTTAGGCTACGGTTTTACTAATGAGGGATGCCGGTGAGTTAATCTTATTTTAAGTTATCTCGATCTTTCTTCTATTGCTTGTTGAATTGGTACCCTCACCTCACCTTGGTCTCATGGCATGGGTGTTTGCGAATCTATCCGAATCAATTGCGGTTAGCTCACTTGGAGCCTTGGGCCAAACAATACTCCTAATGTACACTACTACTTTTGCATTGACGGAAATGCTGCAACTGCCCGGTAGTTGTGACATGGACCCTACATATTTCGAATCATACCAGCTCTTACAATGCAAGGCTCGACGGTCCCGATACTTTCACGCGTTTGTCCCCACCTCCCACATGAGCGCTTTATCGCTGACGACTGATTACATTATGAGAGGCTGACCGGGGTGGGGGGCTAGTCAACACTTCCAAGGTCTTCGTCGGGCCCAGCATAAAACTGAGCCGAACGGCTCGGGTATGGATACTCAGCGCAAGGCTGACCCTACTGCGAACCCTATCACACGTCGTCCAGGACCTGGAAGGCCTCGAAGAGCGCAGTCTTCTGCCACTTTCAAAGCCGACGAATTAGATTTTGGCCAGACACCTAAATCCGAGACAAAGAGCATCGATCCACTAGCTTCGTCTCCTTTTCAGAAGCAGACTCCTGCTAGAACATTATCAAGCGGAAAAGAAGAGTCTTCTCTAGAGTCAGATCTTGAAGAGCAGCCCTCAAAGCGCCAACGGCTCGATATCGATGTGGAAGACCGCCAGACTAATGAGGATGAAGCCGTCCTCGCCTTGGCGGCCGATGGAATTACAAGCGCTGCGGACGCCTATGACCCTCCTGAGTAAGCAATGCCTATTCCTTAAAGTGTTTACCCGGACTATTCTCATGCAAGTTAGCTATTATGGGGAAGCCTAACCATAATCGCAATCCATCAATGCAACGACCTTGCGATAGACGACTAGTTTGCCTGGAGCAGATGCAGGAGGTCTCAATCTATCGCTGATTATTTTTTGCCCGTCTTCTGTGGCCCCCTCTCACCCAAGAGAAGAGCTGGTACAGCCCGTAACGTCTCATCGGAGGCATAGATCCTCTTATAGGGTTCTAGCCTCTCCTTCCTTCAGGGCCTAGCTTGTTAGGTAGGCTCTAAGCAATATTGTTGGAGTTCATGAATTAGTTTTAGAAGCACATGTGTTGACCCGGCTGGATATCCAGGGGAGAAATGTAGCATTAAGTTCGCTGACTATCGCAGCGCTTATGAATGAACGAGGAGTTGGAAAGAGAGCTGGTTTCCAAATTGAATTGAGCAAGCAATTTGCTACTACTTACAATTTCATCCCGTATTTCTCTCTCTCTCTCTCTCTATTATTACTATAACTCGTGAGGCGGCCATGCGCTTATGACAATACGTAGCCTGAAGTACTTCGTACCAATCTGCTAAAGAGGTACCTGTGAAGTACACGGAGTGCGTGTCTTACTCTGTATTATATATAACGAGCGTTTATCATCTTATCATCGGGCTTTCCCACCAAAGATACGTAGGCAAAGTTCTAAGCAACAGGCAAGTACGGAATACTTACCTCGTAGTTACATCACATGTTCGTTTTCTTCTTACTTAACCTTAGGCACGTTTTAGCGGCTTGCCTATCCTGCATCTCAATCATCTCTCCACCGTTAACTCTCGTCTCGCCCCTGACCAAGTCACTGAACTCAACCCGGGAGTACATCGCCTCCAATTACAAACATTCAAGATCATTGGCATCATGACGACCCCGGCTCTGAAGGGACGTAGCAGTTTCTGGGCGGCGGACACTCACGAGGCCCTAGTAATTGCGTTCTCGCGTATGCACGGATCAGTAAAGCCGGAGCAACAACAATTCATCTTGAAGGAGATGAAGGACCTCGGATTTGAGACTACTTGGGAAGCCATCAGGTACAGTCGCCATTTCTGTTTATTTCTTGTTCACCTGCGCAGTCTTTCTTTTCTCTACTTCATTCTTTCTTCAAGTTCAAAGTGCGAGTTCCGTGACCCCCAATTTTTCGCGTCAAACAGGTCGAGCCTTCCTCATCATATTTTTTTTCCCTTAACATCCCCGGTCTAATTCGCCGAGTTCTGACCCCGAACATCTCATCCTTTTCCTCCCCCACCACACCTAATCTTGACAACAACATCAAAACCAAAATAATAAACATATAACCGCTACCAACCACCAACCACCAACGACAATCAGTCCCACAAACACACCAAACCAAACCAAACCAAACCAAACCCAAGATGGCGCCGTCTACTCCCAAGAAAAAGTGGGATGACACGATGAATTCTCATCTCTTTTTGTCCATTTCTTATGCTCTTGACCTATCCTTCACCCAGGAGAACAAGGAAGAAATCGTGACCATCATGAATGAGCGTTACGGCCATGACGTTAATTGGAACGGAATCCGGTAGGTAACATGTGACCGGCTTGTTGATTGTGGCGCCGAGCGTTGTACCTTCCTTCCCCGCCAATCCTCTTCCACTCCTTCCATCACGTTGACAATCACTGTTGCTGAAGCAACCCTCATCAACGATTCAGCACTCACTATCTACATTTATTACTGCACCACCACCACCACTTCGACTTTCCCACATTTTCTTCTCAACCCAATTCATCTCAATTTTCTTTTTGTTCTTCTCTTACTTGCACCATATCATCATCACCATTTACCTGCCCTGTCATCATCATGTCTGCCTCTCGCAGTGTCACGAGTTGGGGCGGTAAGGTTCATGAGGATATTCTTATCGCCATGAGTGGTGTGATTCAACCCGGTCGCAGTGATTGGGATAAGATTATGCACACTCTTCGCGAAATGGGCTATACCTTCACTGAATCAGCCCTCAAGTAAGTCGCTTGCACTACATTCGGCGGCCTCGCTATCTCAAATCTCATACCCCGTTCTCTTACCCTGTTACCCCTACCATCGTCAACTCTGTTTTGTCTTTTCTTGTTGCCGGCTCTAGCAGGTTTTTGCTAGCCACTTTTCAAGTTCGAAGCGGGTCATGCCGTTTTCCCTACTACGTTCCTGATACATCTGACCCTCCGTTTTCTGCGTCGCTCACTCACCTCGCTCACCCCACTGCGCATTCCGCGTAGTATTGTTCTGCTGCACCGCAATACTGCGGTATGCAATGCCATGGGACATTCCATTTGGAATGACAACACTGTATCAGGCCTGCTTTAGACAATCATTGTTGTCGTTTCTTACCGTCCGTCCAAAGCACTGGTGGGCATTCACAACCCTAGCTCATGCCGAGAGTTGCACTTACGAGTATATTCTGCTGCTTTATGACAATCTTCAATATGGTCATCACTCATTAGTGCTCCCAACTCTCATATGAAATGCATCGCCTGTTATCCTCGCACAGCTGGATTCTGTTTCTCTCATTATTCGCGTATTGTTTCGAAGTCAGATTGTTAACTTTGTACGTGATACAGACAGCATCTGCAGAAGCTCAAGAGAAAGGAGAACGGCGGTTCATCGGCCCCTGGCTCTGCCCCATCAACCCCTAGCAAGAAGCCCCCCAAGGTCGCTACTCCGAAGGATAAAACGAAGGGCTCTGCCGGCAAGAAGCGTCGGGCTCGCGCGTTGCATGAAGACGATGACGAAGAGGCCCTTGCATTGGAAGATCTTAAGGTCGACATCAAAAAGCCCAAGCTCGAGTAAGTTTAATGTATATCGCGACCTTTTACCCCGGCGTTCCCTTGCATCAATTACTCATTATCTAAGTAGTTTTAGCCAAGGTTCCGACCGCGGCCAAAAGATCAAGGAGGAATACGGGGAAATTTGATCACATGCCGCCAATGGCTCTACTCGTAGCTTTTTATGGCCGTCGCAATTACATCTTTGATCGACACGAACCAATAGTGAATGAGGTATTAAGAATCGATGTCCAGGGATTTGTTTTCCCATTTGAGGGTTTATGGTCACCACTTGCTCGGAGTTTTATGGAACAGGAGACAAAAAAGTCTTTCGCGATACATTCACCCAGAGTTGAACATAGCTTCTGGTTTTATTCTCAGATTCTCATAGGTAACAAGTAGACGTCGACTTCGTCGTGAATACTATGGTACAAAATTTACCTCCCTGTCATGGATGGTTATTGCTGCTTCTGTGAGCCATAATATGCTCTCGACTGAAATCACACGACTCAAGATTATAATCACGATCAGGCGGGAGACGGATTCCGCTTCTGGAGATCCGGTGTCATGTTTCGCAAACAGCTATACTGGGAACAAGTATTTCTTAACAATCTGCGCCACTTTGACGACAGAAACATCATTCCTCATTTGTGATGCTAAATATCGCTCATTGCCTGTTAGGAGGCTTTTACCGTACCTCGACGAAATCTCCTCCTGCTACCATATCCTGAGACCCCGCATCAGGGAATATGATGCCATTCAAGTTAAATGCCGAGGAGCGGGTACGACTCGTGTAATGTCTTGACTTTGTTGAGATTTGTATCGCGCAGTCGCTTGATTGAGTGCCTGGCCCCTCGTCGCGTCCGTAAGTACATATCAGCTAGGTTACAATGTTTTACATAAAAAGCTGCAGCAAGATTTTGGAGACTGATAACATACATGCTAGCGCAGCAAAGTCTTTCTGCCAAACTTGTCCTCGATTGCATAGTCTGGCTCGCGAGATTCTACACAAATTGGTTTCTCTTCTTCCTCCAGTGTTAGAGAACCCCGCTCCTCGGGTACTCGGCGGTGATCGCATTCTGATGCTTTATTACTATCGTTGTCGCTTGCGATGCTGCTGGTCTTGCGTTGGCCGCACGGCCCAGAGAAGACCTTTACTACGTGTATTCTTGCTATTGATGCCGGCGAGGATCGTCGTAAGGATACGAAATTTGTTCTCACCCCGGGGTCATGCCATCACAACTTGGGGAGAAGAAGATCATGACTGGGATTTCGGCTCCCATTGGTGAGGTGATTCTCCCCAGCGGTACTTACGAGTTACTCCACGGTCTTCTGTCATCATGGGGCCATGCGAACGGGAGAGCGATCCCGCCGCGCCGGTGATCGATGTGGTGTGGTTACTGGTTTCCTCAGGCCAGTCAGTGTCAATGTCATGCCGATGCGGTACTCTACACCACGCAACTTCGAGTTTTGGGCGAAGCTAGGGATGAACGCAGGAAAAGATGGCATGTTGACAGGCCAAACGTCCCCCTCCAGCCCCCAAGGATATCTGCAGACGGTCCGGAGGCCCGGTCAGCAACCAAATGCTGACCTCTCTGTGGCCGGTCTGGACCCCATGATGTCACATTTTTACCCTGGGCTCCATGCAGGCCTTTTCAACAAACCCTTATATTTTGGTTGTTTTTTTTTCTCGTTGTTTATGTTTCTTTTTTTTTCTTTTTCTTTGCTCCTGCATCCTCCCGGTGCTTGCTTAGACGAAGGTTGCTGTTTAATCTAACTCCACGCGGTCATTTCTCACTTGTCATTTTATGCAGGGCTGGTTTGATGCAGGCAGGGTGATCTTACCTGCAAGCAAGCAATTCAGATAGATACTTTGTTATTCTAGAGGCAATTGGGCATTGATGAGGAGGGGATCCTGCAGCGGCATGGCATTGAGGTTTTAATCTATCATGGCTTTGGAGAAGGAAAGAACTGACAGAACCATTGTGTGGTTTCGATTAAACTTCAGAATCTGTTCCTTGATTGCCAACTCGACACGTGGCAGAAGTTTGGCAGTTGTTATGATTGTGATTGAGGAGAATCGAGATTTGCACCGGGTCATGTGCCCGATTTCGAGGGAGTTTTGCCTTCGGGCCCGTTGTGATCTCCAACGGTGGTCGGTACTGACAATGCCGCAGCACAATAGCTCGCGTTCGTGGATTGATTAACCGCTATACACGACATGGAAACCGAACCACTGAAGATAAGAACGGAGGTCCAGCTATCGGTAGATCTCTTACGGGAAACATACTCTAACCCAACGAGGTCACACGTAATACATAGTACTGCTTTCTCGGAGGAATCTTTTCAGACTGCAAGCGATCAGACCGAAGGCAAGATTGACGATGGTCGAAACGCAACACCACAGGACTCGGGGACTTCGTAGCAATTGCATGCGGCGTTAGTCATCTCCTCATACTATGTGAAGAGGCAATCTCACTGGCCGCGATAGTATCGAGACGAAACCAATTGACCAAGCATTGATGGCTTGAGGCGGCGCCCATTCTAGTGACGAAGTCGAGAATGACCCTGTAATACAAGTACTTCTTCAACAAGGGGATTGTCTACCCGGTAGTAAAACCCTGGACCAGGCGGATAACTACGTCACCGAGGTGAAAGGATCAAGACAATGCACCACTAGTCGTGCAGCACATGCCCCATGATCCCGCGAGATCTCGGCGGCGGTTTCAGCAAATCGTCGTCGTCTCATGCATGGAGCTCGTAATGTGCGCATCATCCATGCGTCTCTCCCTAAGATCACGATGGACAATATTGAGGCGATTGTGTACGCCATAGTAGAGAGAACATGCGAGTTGATCAATGGGGGACCCACAGGCCTAATATAAGGGCAAGTGTTATCGATCCATATGCGTAGGGTCTTTGACGGTCTGTCATATAAAACGTCGTGACTCGTAATTCCCAGCCGCTGACCTAAAAGGATTTTCAGTAGCATTACATATGCACGTCGTCAACAATCAACAACAGCCGCTGGACGTCTCAATTGTGAGCCCACCTCAATTTAATGAATTGACTTGTCGCCAATGCAGGTATTATGAGATTTGTGTGACCCTCCATAACAAGTCAACCTGTTGCTCTTACTGTTGATCATATCATAAAGAGTTAAGGTAACATCGGCGTCATCCCATCCGGCCCAGCTTAAAAACGTGCGTGCGACTTGTGACCCCTTACTTCGAAAAAGAAAAGCGTTGTTGTGATCGAAGCCGGCATGCGTGTCTCCGTTGCAGAGAGGGTGGCCGGGGGTAGATGTACGTATCCGGTACATGAGATCAGCAGCAAACTCTGAAGCTTTCGCCTATGCCTTGTAAGCTGAGCATGGGGTTTTCCACCACAGTCTAATCAGACCAACAACTGCTCGATCGGAACTTGGCTTCACAGGGTAATTGATCTCCGGATTTGGCTCGTCTTTCTTCCGGCCTGGTTCTCTCGGGAGTTTTCCTATTCGAAGGTGATGCGTGGTACGGTTTGGAATACTGTTAGAATTACACCTTGCGTTCCCTCCGTTAGCCACCATTAGGCCGCGATAGATAATTCTATGACTAACGAGTAATCATAGATTTACGATGGCCGGTATGGTGACTAAGTAGGTCTCTCGACGATTAGTACCTTCAAGCTATCGTCGCCGCACTCAGATACACAAGTCGTTGACAAATAACAATCGGCCTTGGCCCAAAGCCTTTGTACCATTCTCTCTCTATTGCCATGGCCCTATATCGGTGCCTGGACTCTAACCGGAGACCAAGTCTCATGTTTGCATAGGTTGTACCTTACTGTTCAACTTGTCCTGAAGTTGGCACATGACATAGAATCCAACGCGTGAACAGGTTCCTGGCGTATTGTGGCAAAGTGCAATGACTTTGTGACAAGGAGAATTTCTTCGGTTGGGCACTGCGACAGGCAATGAGTCACTCAGTTCTGACGTAGATCTTTGGCGAGAAAAGCTGTAGCTCACGCCGAGAAGTAATTCGTTTCCGACGATGAAATTGCAATTGGCTAAGCCAAGCGAGACATAGTTGACCCTAAGATGTTAACCAATCTGAGTCCAACGTACCGAGACAATGAAAGTCCCGGGCACACCCGGCAATTGGCGGGAATTACGGTGGCCGACAACGACAAAGAGGACATGATCAAAGGTGCAGCTGGCAGGAGAAAAGCACAGTCGATCTCCCACAGTATGAAAGAAAACCATACCCTAGAAATGTCTATCATACATGTGCCTACCTACCTAGGTACCTTGCGTACGTATACTGCAACCCCAGTAGGGTGAAGCGACATCAAAGTAGTGGACGTAAGGGGTAAAAGCGATTGACTCAATTGACTTTTGAGCTATAAGTGAATGATTACATGTAAAAACAATGCGATTCTGACTACTATCGGAACTAGGGAGTTTACAGCAGTGAATGTGGCGATTCTTCTGAGTTTTTGTCTCTATAACTCGTACTTTCATACTAATGAACCTCAATCATCTCCATATCTTTTCTTTTTTGTCGCCTTATTTTTTCGCAATGATACACGCACTGGTTCATCCTCGAGGTCACTACATGCATCATGATTATCCTCTGATAGTACGGAAACCGCACCTGTACCCGATGCACAGGAAGCGGAAGCCTTTCCTGCTTTTCCCTTACTTTTTTCAACAAAAGCCTCTAACGTAGGCAGATCTTCCTCCTCAATATCAGACTCGGCATTACGGTGCGGGTTCTTGTGCCGAAAGCTGTCTGAACCTGGTGACATTGAGGCCGATGCTCTTCGCTTAATTATGTGAGAACATATGTCTTCTTGCTTGATAATGGATGCTGATTCCTCTCGTTTTTCATGTTTAATAACGGACTTGCCCCTCTTATTGTCTTTGTCGTCGAGCAACGTATTGGTATTGTTATGGGCCTCAATGTCGTCAAACCGCTCAATGTGGCTAATGTTCTTATATGTAACATATATGCCCCGGTGTTCGCTATTGTTATAGGATGTCACCTTGTGGCACCCATTCCACAGCGCTCTTATTGTCGAGGCCTGACTGATCTCGTAAGGAAGATCCATAGGACTTTTCGCGTTGTCTAGCTTATAGTAGAAGCTGACTACTTTGTCACCGAGTCGAGGTTGTAGGTCGGGATGGGCTCTTTGAAAGTTCAGCCGTCCATACCGCTCCCACCAATCCTGCACCCCAGCGATAGGAGCAGCTTTGAAGGATGCGTTGTAGTATGAAATGACTTTTTTAGAATTCGGCACATATGAGGCGATAGGAAGGTAGTGGTTGTCATCAACAAGCCAGTTTGTCGTGCTGATTTCAATCGTAAATTTGAAGAATTGGGCTGAGCCACTGTCCGATTGTGTCGACTTAATAGATTTTTCAATGGCTTGATTCGAAACTCGTGCTGCCTCTAGAAAAGACGAACACTATGTAGTGGCAGATGGCGTATCTTCATGTTTGATACGGGGAACAAGTGTTGGGGGCGGTAGACGGCGAGGACCTTGTGCATTTTTATCAGCGGCAGTCCGATGATCAATTGGCCGACTCCGTTGACGAGGGACAAAGGTCGACCGCCCTATAGTGAAAGAATCATCGTAGTCATTGATAATCAATGCTTCTACACTCTGATCCTCAGCTGTCATAGCAAGTGAAATGCCGCAATGAGGACAAAAGCTCAAACTTTGAGCCTTCATGGCTGTATGGGACGCACTGAATGCTCCCGGAGAGGGGCAAAGATCCGACATAGCTTATGGAATGATATGAAAGTGTGACGGGGGTCATAAATAACTGAGGCCGTGCCGTTGATTCAATTGAAGTCCAGGATCCGGACTGACAAGTATGTATGATAGTGCGGTGCAATAGTGCGGTACGGCACAAGTAATAATTCTATGAGGCCCGGAACGATAGTTCAATTCAGCTTATAATTGATTATGGTCGCAAGAGTCGCTATGGTTCTGCTTCTCTTCTCCCGTTCCTCGTCGGGGACAGTCTCCGTCTTATATCTTCCTCCGTCGCGACCTGCAATAATCTGCCAGCGCCCTCCGGTACTCTCTATAGGCTCTCCGGGCCTTCCAGCTCTCTGTAATACTGTTCTGCTGCTTCCGTAGGTCTTGAAATAGGGTCTGGGGTCGCTAATAGCCACTGTGGTTCGGTGTCGTAAGGGTTCTTGGTTTTCCTTTCGTCACTTCCCCATCTACCCACCGACCCCACTTGGGTTAGGAACACGGCCCGAGGTTCTCCCGCTCGCTAAGGTCATTTCCGAGATATTATTAGTATGCGGAATATTTCAAAAGGACTCACGGGAGCTATTCCGAGAGGAGTTCTCAGGAGGTTAAGGGTCTGGACTTAGCGGTTATGATCTCATGACTTCAGTCGGGCCTTCTTTGCCCTTCCGTAGCCCAATAACGACTAAGCGGCGATATGTTTTGGGCGCCTTGCTGCGTCGATCTATCTCCCGGGTCATCCGATGACCTGATAGTTGGGCTATTGTCTCCTAATGGCGTGATAACTTCGTACTCGCTTGTGATGCGACTGATCTAGAACACAGGGTTGCTGTGTTGATAGACATCGTATCTTTCTCAATAAAGCCACAGCGGCTACGTTGACGTATGCTGACGCGACGAAGGGGATGAAGGTCCCCTTCCTATTCGACTGACCTGAAACCCGGGCACCTCGTATCGGGCTTGGGTAATATCGGGCTTCAAGTCAAGTAAAGGGGACACGTCAGCATGTCGGGGACGTAGGGGGTAGCCGCCGGGGCAATAGAATGATACGATGTCAGGCTCTGTAAAATCTCTTCGGTCAGCTGTTCGGTTAGATGCCGATCAGACCATAGGGGGCTGGGTGATGTATGGTCTTGTGCCGTGTCTGTATCGGAACTAGTCTGCGATATGTTTAGTAAAAGCGGGTCATCGGGTTAACCGTATGACAGAAAGTTCCTAGGAGTGTTGTTGAATAAAACCTATGCCGATGATAAGTTCATGCAGAGCTGCCATGCGTACACCTATACATGAGTGTTTATAACTCGGGCAATGCTGTATATAGTCCCGAATGAGAGTAGGGTGTAGTGGATGCCCTTGTGAGTTCCCACATTGAAACAATTCCACTCTCAGGCATCGTATCTAGCCCAAGAGGATGAAGCCGATAGATATGAGACATTGTCATTCCTAAAAGACAAACATATATGCCGGCTTGCTGTCATAGTCATACTCAACAAAAAGTACAGATAGGGTAACCAATAGTATGTTTTGTGTAAGTTACATACCGCTATGAGAGACAGGAGAAATGTAAACAGAATGAGATATCTAGGGATAAAGTACCCCCAATGAATATGGATTTGATGCCCTATGCCTCCCAGATAAACGGAATGGCGGTACAATTTTAGTTGTCATGTGAGACATTGTCATGATTCAGTTGCCAGGTTCAACTGAAGGGAGACCGGCCCAAGAATGTGTGAAGATATAACATCATTTCAAATTTCGGACATGCCATGAAGCTTTACTTGATGAGAAGGCCATCGGAGCTGTCCTTTCAGCCCGGAAACCTGGATATTCATTTCATCGTGGTGTGCTTTCATCCTGTGTTTTCTTATTTCCACGTCGTTCTCCTATCTGAATTATTTCATCACGACTACCAGTTACTCCCCCCAACACCAGTATCGGTGTTCCACACCTGAAAATCATTATCCAGTTCCGCAATGCCTCCAGCAAGTTACAGCTTGGAAGAATATGACGAGAAAATTCGCGCTTGGGTTGCTGAAGGGTATACGCAGTCACAGATATGTGCTTTACTCCAGCCATATTGCAAAAAAAAACCAGATTGCCGCACCCTACGCCGATACCTAGAGAAACAAGGTATAACCAAACATAAACGACTTAGCGATGTCATGACACCCACTCTTGTTGCCGCTATTCAGTTCGAATTTTTCAAGTTGAATAATAGTGACAGCGCAATGCTTCAAAAGCTCCATGCTGCAGGACATTCTATCACTGCTCGCCAGCTCAGATCTGTTCGCCAGCACTTAGGATTGAAACGACGTATAAGTACCTCTGCAGAAAAGGAAAACCAGCTCATGGAGTGTCGGGCCTGGTTTGCTATGCAATTCGAAAAATCAAATCGGCTGGCAGACTACGGCCGAGGATATCTATACGATTATGCAAAAGATGATGGACAGCAGTTTTCCCGGTACGTGAAGTCACTCAGAAGTATATAGTATGCCTAACTCATATAGTGACACTATATTCGAAATATATAAAGAGTTCCGGCCCGAAATCAAGCTTCGACATTACTGGCAAGAAAAACGTCGCAAAGGCGAGTTCATAGTATATGGACCCAACCAAGTCTGGAGTATAGATGGTCACGACAAGCTTAAACGCTGGGGAATACACATTTATGGTGGCATAGATGGATACTCACGTTTCATGATTTGGTGCCATGTGGGTTACTTTGGAAGTACAGCCCTCACCACTATGAAGCAATATTTGCGCGTTGTTCATGATCTGGGCTATGTCCCACGTGTTATTCGAGCTGACCGAGGAAAAGAAGTGCCTTTGCTAGCCGCTGCTCACTGGGCACTTGTTCGGCAAAGTCACATGAATGAAGACGGCTCACCTATCCTCTTCGGTGACTGTTTCCACTATGGCAGGAGTATGGACAACACGAGAATTGAGCACTGGTGGTCACAGCTGTTAAAAACATGTTTAATGCGCTGGATTGTAAGTGAAAATTCATTCCGACATGAAATGTGCACTAACAAGCTGAGGTTTTATTTGAACGTATGGAGCATCGTCGACTTTGGATTCATGGGGACGAGGTTTGCGAGATCGCCTTCTTATCAGTATACATGCCCGTCATTCGACAAGAGATTACTTTCTTTATAAGGCGCTGGAATAGCCACAAGATACGTGCCCAGCCCAATCGGGCCAACTGTGTGAAAGGTCGGCCTTTTGAAAACTACTTTACACCAGACCCAGCATTTGCGTCGCAGTGGGGGCTACCAGTTGATGTTAAGGCTCTTTCGGAAATTGAAAATCTCCTGGAAGACGTCGACATCGATCAATATCTTCCTCAATCGACCTTAGAGTGGTGCGAGGAGGTGCTGTCGACCTTTGGCCTAGACAGAACGCGGGAGGATGACGCAGAATGGCCATTTACCAGCTACTATAACCAGCTTCGCACAGCTGTTCAGCAGCATATTGATCAAGGGAATCAGACAGGTCTACATAAGGCTTCTAAGCCCGTGACAGGCGGATTGGCTGAGCTGAAGCGACGGATGACGAGGATCGGAAATTTTGAATCTGTAGCATTGATGGAGCACGAAGTCCAGGCTGAAAACCACATACTTGGGGAACAGAGACTGAACTTTGAGAACGCCGCTCCTGAGTAAACGGGCAGCACATGGATATTAAAGTCTTAATCATTGTTCATGACCCTCCATGTTACTACGGACCGTCGCATTAATTACATATTGATGTTTCCTGAGTGACAAACTCGGCTGGTAAAGAACAAGTATGGAATCGCCATTTTGACATAGCCATGGACATAGGTAAGCAGTCAGCTCATGGTAACCGACCTGGTTTTGAGTATAAGTGTAGGCATAACCATCAATTCCGATATTGGTAACCAGCTAATTGATTGCTGCTATCTGGTCCGGTAGTAAGCTGTAAAGCATCAGCAATTATCATTGGAATCTGAGCGCTTCAGGTGAGTGTCATAGGCAGTGGAGCAAACTGCACGGTTTGACTGTCTGCCACTGAAGTAGCAGGTACTAGATGCCAAGTAGCACTACTATACGAACACAACCCTTGGAATCCCTTTCTTGTTTCATACTGTAAAAATGCTTCGTGGTATAGTCTTATTGAGGCCGCCAGCTGACATTTTGACTCGGCGGGATGTCATGTCCTCTTTGTCGTTGTCGACTACCCTAAATTCCATATGTACCTAGACCTGGATGCGGAATTACCTATCTGTCTGTAGGACATTATTATGCGCAGCTCCCCTGTCAGTGCTCCGCAAAAATACTCCGGCGAATACTATATGCATTTCGTGGACGGGTTCGTAGGTCCGGAGAATAGCCGGACAGACATAACGCAGGAATAACGCTCCCACTGGAGCGTTCAGCATATTTTTACGAAACCATGGAGATTCTCAAGTAAACAATAACGACAGTGTACCTAGAGAGCAACGGACCCAGAAACATGTTGACCATCTCGTTGTTTTGGGTATACATGCAACTTACTATTTTGAGGGTGGCGCCGACACAACTATTTTCCGAATATATTCCGTGTCGTGGCGGAAGGAACAATGACTCCACGCGGCCGAAGCAATGGTGGAAATGCTTCATCTTGATTGAGCCAAAAAATCGCGTGGGAAATAACGACTAATACGGAGGTGGTTTAAACAATCTAATACCGTCAGAATAGGTACGAAGTATTCCATACGGATCCGTAAAGCAAGTAGGTAATCAATTCCAGACTTTCCTCTATGAGATCCGTACGAATCCGTAAGTACCATTCCTTTACGCTCCCCAAACCGCTCCAACATCTTAAGATCTCTCTTTTTACTCCACTCTTGCTAACATCGTGGGTGAGTCAATCCTGTCGAAGGAGAGCACCGAACTCCTCAAAGGAGTCTATATCATCCACGTTTGAGCCATCATCCATTTTCAAGCCGGTCTCATCCTCATTCATGTTGGCATTGGCAGCTGGAGCGGGCGACATCGACTGAAGCGTGACCTCCTCTAAGTTCTTACCCGCGAAAGCCAGGTATTCCTCGTCTTCCCTGATCGTGTCGGCAATGGCCATTGCCTCGATGCGATCTAACTCTGCCCTCTGAGCCGCTATTCTCCTCAGACTCTCCGCAAGCTTCGAACCTAGCACGTGCTTATTGCGCTCTAGTTCATCAATCGACTGCTGTACATTGCGTCTTAGCTCCGTCAGCAATTTCCCACGGGTTTTATCTCCTAGGAGCGAGGCAAAGCTCTCTGCGTCGAGAAGGAGCTTCTCTAGTCCCTTTGCGTGGATGCAGACGCGATGCACTGCGGTATGTCGGATATTGGTCAGGGAGCTGATCAACTTGATAATTGGCTTTGCGGCCCCGCCCACTTTCTCAGAAAACTTCTTCTCCAAGGTTATGAATTCATGGGTCCAAAGGTTGAGCTCTGCTGCTTCGGAGCAGTGCCAGTTTCTTCTCTCCAAGATTTCTGGCATAGCACGCTGTGCGAAATCAAAGCATGCATCTTCCAAAATACCTTGGACCTTGGTGAGAATTCTGTATTGTGTTCTCAAGGGAAAGAAGACGGGGAAGAGCGACGAGACGACCTGTGTGTTTCTGCCAATTGGCGCTTCGCCGCCGGCTTCTGGATTGTGGCATGTTGTGGCTAAGCAGTCAATGATCATTTTGGCGTTAAGCAGAGTTCAGATTGGCGAAAGAGACGACGGAAGGGTTGCGTACCACTCTCACTTTTGACTATCTCAGCGATTGCAGCAGCCTCGACCGCCTCAGCGACTTCTATGGAAGAGAAGTCAACTTGCACATTTCCGGAGTAGCAAAGAACAGCTCCTTTGATCGCGTTCGCCTCGTTTATAGCAGCCTCGGCTTCGGACGCTTCCCTTTCAGCGCCCTGGGCTGGTGACACATCAAAAACCTCCGGAAAGCGGATTTTTGCCTTGAGAGTTGATGCAAATATCTCATCGATGAGAAGAGTCCGCGCTATATTACAGATTATGTCCTCGTTATACGCCTCAATTAGGTCTGCCACGTCTGCATCGTTCGTACTCTTCTTGACAAGCTTGCGGATGGCCTTGAGCTGGCGTATCTCTGCATTGGTTCCTTTAAACACATTCTTCAAGGCTAGATACACCACTCGCTCGTCCGGATGATTCTTATTCTTCATGGCTGAGGCCGTGCTGGATGAACGGCGGGTGGTGTGTTGAGATATGAAAGTGATTGGTAAGTTTCTATACGTTGCCCTCGAGTCCTTGCCGTCGTTTAAAAGGTTGACTATAAGTACCCCTCACATGTGCTGCATGCTGGGCGCGTGGTGATAGGTCGCACGCGCCTCAAGTTCGCTAACCGAGACAAAAACCCAGCCACCACGCGAACGATAAACACATTGTTAATATCGAGCGCAGCACCTGGCCAATAACAATCAGGAACTTACCGAGACAAACAATAGGTATCATAGATGGTTGGTGCAGCGGAGCCGTACTTACACTCTATCACAGTACGGACTGTCGCTGAGTCAGAATTTAGATAATTGATACCGCACGGAGAGAGGAAAATAAAGACTATCTAGCAGTGGCTTAATTTCTACCCATTCTATATAAGTAGAGAGTTGACGGCGATGCGAGGGGCCGAGGCAAGGGATTGGACCCCGTGATGCACCTCTTGCATCGCGCGATTAGGTAGACTCGAGTCCCTTGGAATTAACGTACCTAATGTACTGGTAATTCCTACTGCTGAAGGCCGTATACACTAGGTTTATTTTGCTACTATAGGTAATTTGCTTGCCACATTCAGATAAGTATTTCAAACATAGCCTGTGAAGGGGTCGATACCGAGTTCATCGAATCCCAGACCAGTCCTAGCCATATTTACCTTAGCCGACGAGGTTTAAGTCTAGCGAGGACCCTACATAACCCAATTTTGCGGTCCGTCCCGCCATGTACGACCATAACCACTGGAAAACTCGGGATCCCGTCCGCTCTCCCATCGATAAGCCAGCGAGTGCCAAATTAGTAGTCGGGTCGGTGACGACCGGCGAATCCTTGGTGTTGTACATACAATTTCTTTTTTTTTTCTTTTTTCATATTTTTTCTCTTCTTGTCTTTTATGGGCCTTGCTGTTCGCTTTCGTTTAGGTATTTCTGCCTTGTAAAATTTTCCAGTCGCTGGGCGGTTGGTCGAGGTCTGGTTACGTAATACTAATGGGAAACTCACAGGTTCATGTCCCTTCACCGAATTGAGATTCGACCTACGATTTCGAAGGGACGTTCAATCAGAGAATAATACATATTCAATGGGAAGAGGCCGCTATTACAAACTAATAAGTATCCGCGTTTTCGCTCAGTTCGTGACATATTCACGTCACTTGGAAAAGTTGTACCCCGGAACGTCGTAAACCTCAAGTAGGTAAACATGTCGTCTGCGTCCTTGAGTCTTGAGGCTAATCTGGTTTCATCAAATTCGAGTGCAGCGCTTTATTGAAATATCAGGGTTGCTCTAACTTGGTAACTGACCTAGGCACTTGGAGACCTATCAAGTACGTCCTAATATAGCCCACGATGTACAACGGTGTACACACATTGGCGGTTCTCCAGGGCTTCAAGATTATGTGAGATTAGACACTTGACACTCCGAACCGCCTTCTTCAATCTTACGATACTACCATGCGGTGATCGTGACTGCACACGGCAGAATTCCAGCGTGATAAGTGTATAAATCCTCCCCTCTTGTCCGGCCTTCCTTTCCCCCACTTTTTGTTTGTGTGAGGGGGTTATTCCCAGAGTGAGAGGGATTGCAGTAGTCGTAGCGAGGTCACAGTGAGGGCGCAACAGTATTGGGTAGATGTCAATAGCTATTGAATACTGAACCTCCCTCCCTTCAAGGGCGGCAGTCCAATCTTTACTGTCTAATACTTATGGTCAGTCTGCCTGCAAGCTGGTCCCTAGTGTACAAGGTCGTGCCTCGCTGGGGCCCACCAGCCTACCTAGTCGCCTTTCCCTATGAGTCCTATATGTCCCTGACATTTTGCTTCTTTCTTTTTAGCATGATACGCAATTGCGATTGGCATGCAACTCGCAACTGTTCATTCTTCTTCGTTCTTCGCTGGGTACGCGTAGTGTTTAGTGTTACAGAGACATAGAGTTTAGACGGGTTGCTTTGAACATGTCGAGCGCTAACTATATCACTTGTAATCTACCTAACTCTCAGCCATTACTGTATAGGATCCACGCATTCGTCTTGCTGTGCGCAGAGTATACCCGTTGTATCTTATTCCTACCTGCCCCGGATCCCACGAGCAATCTGTACAATAGCAGGCAATATTATATCCACATACATTCTTGACTGAGTTCTCATCGCAGTTACTCTTGGGGCGGCATCTGTTTTGGCTCGCTCAGGTCCCGCGTAGTTTCCACACGCCAGGCTCTCGCCAATTCACGCCGACCAGCCCGCGTTCTTGCAACGGGATCCTCACGGTGGACAGGTGTCTCACACAAGTGAAGCAGGAAATTGGTCTTGCAAAGCCAGGCGGCGTAGTAGCCCGGACAAGCGCGATCTTTGCAGTACCAGGCCCAGCGTCGTGTGTGCGGAAGCTCGAGGTTGTCGGTGTCTGTGTCGGTGTCGTCTAGAAAATCGACGAAAGGTCCCCTGATGAATAGGGGTATAGAGTTTTGTTGGGCTGCGTGGGGGGTTGTCCAGTTGACACTTCCACTCTCTTGCTTCTGCTTGTTCTTGATGGTGGATGGCCTGGTCAGAATACCACTGTTAGCGAGGTTCCTTCGGCATGGATGGGCAAATCTCTCACATGACTATGTTCACTCTGGCCTTCTTTCTGGGATCTCTTCTTTGTGTTAGATAAGAGGCAGTTCGCTCACTCTGTGTTTGTCGAAGGGCATGGGGCGGTACTGGAAATCAATGGTCTTTTCAACCGGTTGGGCTCAAATCATAGAAATAGGCGAGTAAAGACGTGTGCCGTTGGGCATAGAAAGGCCAGACTTGGCTGCGACGCTGTGGAACGCGGGGTCATCTGTTTGCCTCGAGACTCAGTGTTATCACCCGTAGTAAATTAGCCGCGATTGGATAATTGTGTTCTTCTTTGGCACAGATGCTGGACAGTGACTTCGCTTATCTCGCGATCTTTTGCCGTCGCCCCCTTTTCCCATGTGCTTGGGCACGACCCGACTACGAGCGTGAACCGGAGTTCGGATGTGCCCCTCCCCTCTCTCCCCCTTTTCGAATTGTTGCGCTCCTCCCGACGCTGCGCAATTGCTCGGGGAAGCGACCCTGTACAAGGATTCAAAATCCTGTCGGAAAAGTGAAATAAGCCGTGTCATGTGCTGAGTTTCTGGTATGGAAGCCGAATAGACTGGGAGTGGTTCACATAGTTGATTAACTGAAATTCTCTTCAGCCGCCGCCCATAAGCTACCTGGAAGAGGTTCGTTGCCTTGCCGGCGAACACGGGAACCCTTGTGAACTCGCAGCGGACTCTACGATGATCTGATTAGGGAAGTATGGAAATAGGGAAGTTGGAAGGAGTAATCTGCTGGTATTTAAAACATCAAAGACGTGCCTTCTTTTCCCGACTTCATATCTATTGACAATTGTGCACTCTGCTTTGGAAAGCATGGCGGAAGATTTGAACAGCGGAGTTTCTAATTAAACTAGAGGCCAATCATACTATCATGTTTAAAATATACGATCCGAATTATTCATATTGAAACATGGTGGTAGCCGTAGACGCAAGTATAGTTAGTTCTGTGTCGAAGATCCTTGTAATGCGGCCCCGGGATGCGTAGAACAAAAGAGCGTATGATTACATCGTAAGTCACAACACCGGAAATTTAATGAGAGAATAACGGTTGGTTGTTGATACTGATACATGAATCAGAGTCTCAAAGACTCTTCAAGTTCTGCTCTTAGTTCTGATTGTTTTCAAAAGCTTACTGCAGGTGCCCCTTTTGAGATTTAAAATGGTCGGTTAACTCACGAGCGAAAGAGGAGAAGCCCAGGTGCTTTGAAACTCTTCAAAGGACGGCAAATGGGGAAGAAAATACTCTGTAATGCCAGCTACTTTATAATTCAAGTCTATTACTGGACGTATTCCGTCTGAAGGTACTTGAAATATCTGCAGACCCCACAGGACACAACTAAGTATGGGAGCATAAGTGCCAGCCGAGACAGGACAAATGAACTTGTAATGCTACTAAGGAAGTGAATTAGCGTCTTCGTCTCTGTTGTGCCCGATCTCGACCTCTGAGCGAGCGAGTCATTAGCTGTTACTAGGGCAACATCACAATTCTGGCCGTCAACCAGTTCCGGTATCTGTGAACCTCACCAGTCCGCTCTCGTCCTGCAACTACCATTAGCAAAGAATCGCGTCTCTTGCCGTCTCCACCTATTCTATCAGGTGTGTTTAGAGATTGCTTGCGCAATTGCCCGCGGTCGTCCTTTCCTTGTCCTGGACAACCCACCTCGTCATCAACTCGTCCGACTTACTCGTGCATTCTCAACTTCCACACATCAACCCATCACGCCTCATCAGCCCACTCAATCAATCTACTACCATCATTCAGAATTCAACAACAAACTACATTCTACAATCCTCATCAATTATACTCATCGTCAAAATGCCTGGTGGTCCCGATACTGATTCGCAATTTCGATTTCTGATTGCATGCATCCGACACTCGACCTCTGGCAGGGTAAGTACCATGCCTGATGCACTACAGCTATCTCATGAGCGTTCATCCTGACGAAGTCACTAACTTTTCAAGGTCGATTTTGAGGAGGTTCGCAAGGAATGCGGCATCGTCACGAAGGGCGCTGCGTAAGTCAACCGTACCTCCTATCTTTTTCATAAATCTGCCAACTTCACTCTCAATCTTACACAATAAATACAGTGCTAAACGATATGAGCGCCTCATGAAGGCGCACAACATTGGAACCGGCACTCTCGGTGGTGGCGTCAAGAAGGAAGCTACTGAACTGGACGAGGAGAAAAAGCCCAAGCCTCGTCGTGCCCCCAAGAAGCGCAAGCTTGCTGAGGTTGACGATGACGAGGGCGATACTGATGAGCCGGTCAAGCCGGAGCCCCATATCAAAGGTGAAGTCAAATATGAAGAAGAGCTAGTGAAACCTGAATGCTCGAAAGATGATCTTGCGGTCGCCAAACCTGAACCCCTGCTTGAACGCCCCACTTCACTCTCTCAACCTCCCTTACCCACCACTCCCAACACTCCCACCATTCCCACCATTCCTACCCCCCCCGCCACTCAGCCTGGATGTGACGATGACGACGAGGTACTCTTCGTTTCTGCGATTGAGAAGTGTTCCGCTCCGGAGGCGCCCGCGCACAGCTTCGATCATTGCCCCTCCCTTGCGACTCTGCCCATGTCGCCGATGAATGGTTCCCACTTCGTCAATTACGCAGCTAACATGAGTTTCCCTCAACAGTCACCAAGCGCAAAATCGTTAACAGATCCTCTGGCACTGCCGATAGCATCAGTAGCAACGAGGATGACGGCCTCATCTAACTCGTTTCCTTATGGTTTCGCACCTGCCACTTGGGTCTATCCACACGAGAGTCACATTTATCCCTAGCATGCTTTGCCAATCATCCTTTCTTATCTGCTGGCATAAGGCAGCTCATACTCTCCTATTCTCGTGGTATGTTTCTATCGCTGCGGCATTCCGTCGCGTGCTTTCGCTAATAATGCGCCTTGCTTTAGTCATATCGGAACCTTGAGGTCGGGTCTTTGAGCATTGCAGGACATTATTATTGATCGAGTTGGAATATGTGCTCGGCACATCTGAGGTTATTTTACGGGCATGGTTCTCATCACATGTCGCCTTGAGCATATGATATCGCCACATTTGGTTCTCTAGAGCCTTAGAAGTTGGTTGATCGACGAAATGGAAAAATAAGAGCTCTGATTTAACACTACCTATCTTTCTTGTCGCTTTCGTGATCGTAATGCCACTATGGTGATTGCCCCGTCCTAAGCAGACTTGTGCTCGCCGTAATGGCGGAATGCGCCACCTCAGCAGAATGCCTTCTCCTCTCCTCATGCTTAATTTCCTCAGCTCAATTAACCTACGTGATGCATTGCTAAATTTCTTATCTGGCGCGTTGCTGACCTACAAGACCCAAACCGACCAGTGCAAAACTGCTGCAGCAGGTTTGATGTCATGGATGTTTAGGCTCTCTCAAAACGCCCAAGTTACAACCCCCGGCTTGCATGCATAATAGTTCCGTTGCGACTTCTTCGAGCGGACGTCGATTAAATGAGGATCAATTTAGCCCTAGACGACGTCGTCCGGGTTTAAACCCCAGATGATAGCCGTGTTCCGTCGCACCCCTGTCGACCCGTGTTGTCAAGTTTGGAGCCACCAATTCACGAACCAGGATTGTCCCTGCAGCGCCACTAACCACGCGATCTGCAACACGCAAACTAAACAAATACAGCAAAGAGATGCGATTTGAGGTGAAATTGACTATTATCACGATAGCGCCTTATGTATTCGTCTTTGAGAAGATAATGGCTTGTTTCATTATGTAATGCGGCTGACGTGAACCCCCCCGTCGCACTGGACGTCCCTCCCCAGCTTTGGAGTCTCGGATCGTGCCGAGCCGGGGTTGTGCCACTAAGGGCGCGCTGAGACTGAGCCAAACTCCGCATTCCTCTTTCGTCTACTGGAGCGCTGTTGATTGGCCGCTGCCATGACCCCGGTAGGCGCTATTTTGTGGGGTCGAGACCCTACTTCAACGACCTGGCATCGCATCGCATCGCATCGCATCGCAATGGGGAGAAATGCGCATAATGGGATATTATTGAATTCTATGTATTGAATATTTGAAACTATACTACAGAATCTCTAATGCGAATATATTCATGTATACCATTCCTGTGCTGAAACCAGATTTGTTTTCTCGACTGTATCGCTCCATTGTGTGCTTGTTCACTTATGGTGATATGCGACACTTCGGGAGGTGGGAAAATCGCCAGTCAATGCATTGTAAGTAAGAATGCATATCGGATTTGATATTTACGTATCATATTCTATTTCGTCCGTACTGCGTAATGGCCTTCTTGCTTGTAGGAGGTGGTGCAGGCCAAATATCACAATTGACAAACAGACAAATTGAAACAGTACACAGAGGAAGGTACAGCCTCTAGATAGCCTTATGTAATCTCTTAGGAAAACACCGTGATAAGTACAAAGATAAGTACCTAGGTACTAGATAGTAGGTGCGTAGGTACGAGTGCACGTGCGTCGGTGGTGTTGTTTGCTGATATTCTATCGATAGTGATGATAACAAACGTGGTACCTCTCGTCAATTGCGGACGTGTACTTACGGCTTGGTGTAGATGAAGGATGTTGGTACAAGGGGAATGAAATATCTACAAGCCATACGGTCGATATAGGCAGGATACGCGGCTGTAAAATCGATGTTTGCTAGTAACGGCATTCTAGTTCGATGTACCTGCGGCTTAAAAGGTACAAAGATACATTGTGTAGATATGGTACCTTGCTTGGGAAGGTGCGGACGGTAGTGTAATAAGGGGGGCTGGGAGTCACTTGTATTCGTTTCTATGGTGTACCTTCCGTCGCTGAGAGTCAACGGTGCCTGTAAATAACCCCACTTCGAACTTCTGCATCTTAGGAGTCTTTAATTCTCCCTCTACCGTCTCTTTTAATCTCTTCCATCAATTACGTCTACAACATCTTCTTCGTTTTTTCGAATTCGCGTTGAGTTCGGCCACACCAATCTTACTCAACTCTTTCATTCTCCGAAGCACACATCGTGTGTGCTTTATCTTATCTGTATCGTCGTCGTCTGATAAGTTGTTATCTGACACCGGCATTCCTCCTCGCAATCAATCCAAAGTAGCAATCGCCATCCCACCTCGAACGTGGATAAGGTACAATTGTTTGCCAGCACTAACCCACCCCCTTCCTGCCTCCCACCTCTTTGACATTGACCGTCCCACTTCCTCTACTTCTCCATCTTTCTATATAACTCTCAATAACCAACCTCCTCAGTCCTGAGTTCTATTCTCACTACAACCACAACTTCATATCACATCACGACGATCAGTCTTCTGGTATGTAAACTTCCCAAACTATCTTCTTCATCTTCCTTCATCTCCCTTGATATTTGAGTTGTATTTCCCCATCCACACTTCCTAAGCACAACATCCTGTCGCTCCACGATTATCAGACTTGTATTCGCCGTGTCACTAGTCCACTCCGTCTTACGAAGCATACACATGCCCATTTCATATCACAACAAGTTGCATCGTCTATCTGATCCCACTTTACACTTCTATCCAAGTCTCACGTTTCTATTCTGTCTTCATCAATACACAGCTCTCTACCATCATTGACAGGTAACACCAATTATCCATTCTCTCCTCAGCTCTTTCTAGTCTACCCAATGTCAACTTCTTATTTGCGCCTGCTGCAAGACTTTCCCGCATAGGTCTCTCTGTTAATCATCAACTATGTTTCTTCATTTTCAAACGTCGATAGCTTTAACTTCCAACTACGATACTGACAGTATTAGTTTCACCAAGTGGTAATACCCAGCTTTTCAAAGATAGCGTACTCCAGATCTCGCGAGACCGCATCTGAACTGCTATCGGCCGTCAAGATAAAAGAATGTAAGTGTTTCTCTCGACTTACCGTTTCATGTCCACCGTGGCAATCTGGTTCATCTCTATCCCGCTATACACTACAATTTCCCAATGACCACGTCCTGTAACGTAACAACCTACTCATGCTATTCACATTCACCATCGCTTTCCACTTTACACCAGCAAGCTCCGAATCTGCTTCAGGACCTAACCCTGTTAGAACGTCGTTCTTCGTGATTTACGACCTTGTATTCTCAAGATACATCGTGTGGAATTCTAGCACGGAAAAGACCGACTGTAAGTTTTTCTCTCGAATTCCCACCTTTTATACTGACGGCTGAGAATCTGTTAGTTTCTGTATCTCCCCCTAGCATAGTACAGGCAAATCTGGCTAGAGACAAACTGCAAAGCGCTTCGTCTACGAACAACATCAAACCTGACCCTGACGTCAACAAGACGCTTTTTGAGATTACAAAACGAGACATCACTGAGAACAAAATCAGAGATGGAGCCACTAAAGATTGGCAAGGCCTGGTCCGGTCCCAGCATCGGTTCTCCCACCTCGAACCCAAGTCCTCCCGACACGCCGCTTAGTTGCAGCACTTTTAGCACTGTGGCCACAGACGCCACGACTCCCATTCACCTTTCGTTCCCCAACCTTCCCGGAACCAAAATTGACGAGGTCTCTGACACTACTAAGTTGCCTTTTACGAGTTCCAATCTCACCGTAAATAGCTTGCCTGTAGTCACCGTCAATGGCATGCCGTACACCATGGAACACGTTATGATGATGGGTCAGGCTCTCGCTGAGGCTCGTCGTGAGAAAAGATTCCCTTCTACCACTACGCCTGGCTACAATGTCCAGGCCACGATTGACGACTATGAGGATCTTGAGCGACTTAACGCTGCTCGACAGGGTCAGACAGACACCAGAGACGATGCATTTCGCCCCGACATTTCTAGTCTATACATAAAGGTCCAGCGACGAATTCAAGACCGCGACCTTACTCATGGTGAAATTTCTGCCGATTCCAACGTTCGTGCTCGCCTTAATGGACTAGCCAATGGTACTGGAGCCGAGGCCAGCATGTATAATCTCATGCGACATGCTGTGAACTCAGTTCTTCGTCTTAACAAGCTCACCGCCGATAGCGATAGCAATATCGTCGATGCTGTCGCGAGTCGCGTCGTTGGTGATATTCGGGCCACAGTTCAGAGTCAAGCTGCTTGTGGTACCCACGGTGTTGATGGAGGCAATATGGATAACGTTATGGAAAACGTGTTCAATGCCATTGAGGATGCTCTTAATCAAGGAGTCGGGGTACAGGCAAACCGACTCAACAGTGAGATCAATAATATGACCAACAATATGAGCAGTATCACCGACGCTCAGAACATTCAAGTCAATGCTATCGCCAGTCATGTCAATGCCATTGACAACCACGTTCATGCCATGGGCAATAATGTCAACGCCATGGGTACACTTCTCAACTCCACCAATGGCAATGTCACTACTCTGGGCACCAGCATCGGCACTCTTCAGACTATTGTCAACATGCTTCCTCAAATGGTTACCAACTCTGTTCAGGAGATGCTCCCGGAGGTTATTGGCCCGGCTGTCGAGCAAGCCTTTGCGGCTGCCATTAGTAATGAGCTTGTTGCACGACTACAAGCCTTTACTCGTGCTGCCCAAGCTGCCCAAGCTGCCCAAGCTCGTGGCAATGGGAATGACAACAATGATGAGCGCAAGAATAAAGGCGCCTGGTTCAACAAGCTCAACGTTTTCGGGAAGAGATCTAACCGCCGCTAGAATCATGATAAGTCTTCATTAAATAGGACTTCATGGTTCGAAAGATTATTTGCCGACACGAAATTAAGCGTGTTAAATGGAAATACGTTGAGACATTACGACTTGGCGGTTGAATTATACATTTGCATTTCTTTGTGTCATTTGACTTGGTGTTACGCGCAACATACCAAGTCTTAGTCATTTTCTACATGATCATAACGTCATCTGTGTCAGTCATCGACAGATGCCACGACGAATCATCGCATACGAGTTGAGGCATGCTGTCCTGAGTGGACATTGATCTGGGAGGAGTGCATCGCAGGAATCTGAAAAGTTGCTTAAAGCAACTTGCTTTTGCTTCGAATCAGGATTAGTCCAGCACCACCTTTCTCCGTAGTCTCAAGTGCTGCTAAATATAAGTGACCTTAGAAACCAAGTCTAGAATTCGTGCCTTGTGAATCCATATGTGACCTATGCGCGGCGATATATATGGTATTAAGGTTTGACTTTGAATGTTGATAATGCATCGTGAAGGGGTTTGTCTGTATTACATTGGCCGACAAATAGCGGACTTGCAGACAACAAGCCCTCAGAATTCGTAGCATAAACCTCATAATAGTACATGATGGAGCCAGATTGAGCGCAAGTCTCTCGAGAGTCTAGACTCACTGTCAAGTATTAATCAGAGCGCACTCCAATGATTTATTTATTTATTTATTTATTAATCTATCTATAGCACAATATCAGAGTAACCGGTTGAGTATCCTAGCCTCATTTTCAAGTAGGAATTCGTCAGGTTGGACGCTTTAACTGTCGGTTCGTATACTACCGGCATCGTAGGCACGGAGGTGATTCCTAAGCTGGAACAAACACTACGTTATCGAGCGAAATCATGTTAATATAGCTCCTTGGACTTCGGGGGCCTTGACGGGTCGAGTACATGCATTGCCTTGTTTCGATAGCGGGATAGTTGGACGCTGAGGTTCCGCTCCCTTCATCAACCTCGACGGCCTCTGACAGCCTGCGCGACGAAGGGTCGAGCTACTCTTCTCAACTATGTTGAGAATTCACTTCCTCTTAGTAGCTTTCCAAGTTCCGGCGGTAGCGCTGTGATACGCGAGCCTTCGACCGGCCCGTGGGATCTGGTATGTATTTCGTTCGGCCTTGTGACATTGAGCATCTGTTCGGATGTTGTTGTCGCTACCACCACACGCGTCGGCGCAGTCTTTGTGACTCGATTACAAGGACTTTGTGTCAACGCTCTTTGTCTGTTGGGATGACTGCTTTCGCGATCGCGGAGTTCCCGGCACATGGGCTGGTGCTGGCCGGCGCTTCGCGACGGTCATGCAGGTGAGCTGTACGAGCTCTCCCTGGTCTTCAGTGTTCGCATTCAAGTTTCGGCTGGTTTCGAGTCCTGGTTTTTACTCATGGTTAGAGGAATCCCCTGGGCTCGCAGGTACGTCGTAGGTATGATTGAGGCTAGGCCTTTCTTTGCTCATCTTCTCGGCGCTTGTAATCTTTTTATTCTTCCTCCGAGCTGCATGAAGTATATTTTCACTGGCGTCGAATTTGTTTTCTTTGCAGTCATCTCCCGGGTGACCATAGAGCCTCAGTACCTCACTCAATGTCTGTACCTCCTTGACTTGAATGAAGCGCCTGCCATAAGCAGAGCTTGCTTTATTTCGCCATATGTCTTCAAGCTCTGTCTACACTCGAAGATGTTGCCTTCCATATCTTTCTTTCCCCGCGGATCCTGAATAAAAGTTTGTTGCTAGAAGAAGAGTTTCTCAGATCCCTACTCGTTTAGCAGCACATAAGTACCTGTACAGCAGTAATTCGGACGACCTGCGCCAAGTTATCGAACATTGTACTGCAAATGTATTCACATCACAAAGGGTGGCATTCCCGACGACAATACCAGAATGTGTATTCATTATAATATTAGATGTATATTGACCTGCTGAGAGAACTTACATGCCATGTCTTCGTTGAATCGTCTTACCCTTGTTCTTTCTTCTGCCTCCGACATGCTAAGTTAATAGGATGGCTGACGGGACCTTCAATGGTCCTTGTCTACAACGACGAGGGTGAGCTCGTGAGCGGCACTGGACATACGGGATACAATAGAAGCAGATCACCCATTCAATCTGTGATGCGTAACTCTATGAGACGTAATTTGTGACGGTCAGCGGTCACCACGGCACAAGCATTGCCTGCCTGTGAAGGGCAGATTTTGGGACTGTTATTGCTTACTATCGTTATCGCGGCTTGTCCCAAAAATAGAACACCCGAGATTCACCCGATCGGACGCTAAGACGTCAAATTAAGGTTGTAAATTCACTTAAGTGTGTGCTTGGCTCGGCTTCCCCAGATTTCCTTCTTCTCCCCACCATCTTTTCCATCATCTTTCAGATCATCCTTATGCACACTGTAGATCCGTACTTCCTACCCACCTACTACTAGATATCCCTTACCTCCACCAAGATCCAAGTCATCCTACTTACACTTTGGCACGCGATGATGTTGATGGCTATTGATGGATGCATCTGATTAATCATCGCATCCTCAACTTCCTGTTGAATCTGGACGCATCTATTATTTAGCCTTTTCAACATCGTCGCGTGCCGAAGTGTCGGCATTCCATCATACCTACCGGTCAATGAGATGGATAACAAGATCTCTCATCGCGATGTACACGGATACAGCCAGCGACTGGTCCATTACGATACACCGTCTATGTATCCATTATGTCGACCGATCAAAGAGAACGCAGGATCGTGACTACATTTATCAGCACTCAGGTTAGGCTTTCTTGACTTGCCTCTCCTCTTCCATTATTATATTGGAGTTGCTGATTTCTTCAAGCGGCTTCATGAGTCGACCCGTGGCTGGCCCACAGCTGCTCTTTTCATATTTAAGACCTGGTGAAAGGAGCCCTTTTCGGCTGGCAAGACATGACTCCATGCTTTGTTTGTCCATTGTCAAGCAAGCTTGCAAACTGCTACCTTGAGGCTTCATTGCTGAGCAATGGAGCGTCAAAATCAGCATGAAAGCCAGCGTTTGCGATTGATCCATGCTTTGGTTCAATGCCGCTCAGGGCAGAAGAGGAAGTGACCTTCTTCTCTCCCAGCAGCGCGCTTTTCAAGCTCGTCTGATACATCTATTTTTTCCTTTCTTTATATATAATTTATTTCAATCAGCACAGCTGCGGAGGCAAAAATGGAGCCATACTCCCATTGCCCGACCGATGATGGTTGACCCGGGAACACTAGGTCCTAAACCAAGTGTCTTCCGGAAGGGCCTCGAAGGCTGGGCACGGCCATTTTGAGGGTAAGTACTTGTGCCACAGTATGTTCTTGGATTGTACTGGGACTAAGACCTTCGAAAACGTCCAGTACCTTTCCCTATTCATCATATTTCTGCCTTCTCCGCGTTTACTTTATTGACCAAATCACACCTACTAGGCTCAATCACGTTGGATAATTCCCCCTCAACAGCAGCCATGTCTTCAACTGGGGAAGGATATGTCGAGTATAAGCGAACAGATACTGGCATTCACTGTAAGCACCGTCCCGTGTTTTGCCAACTTCGTCTCGTGTGATTCCCTGTATTATGATCTCTAGAACAGCGCTAATCTAGTTGCTTCAAAGATACCAACGGAAAGTACCGGTGCATGGTGCTCCGAGATGGAACGCCCTGCAACCGCGAGGTGACTGACACGCCCCATTCTATAAGTTCGCATATGTCCGATTTTCACCGTGATGGTGCGTACCAGCGGGGAATGGCCCCTGGAACATACGAATGCTGGGAGGAGAGTTGCGACCACGAAAGCCCAACGTACTTTGCGATCGAGCAACACATCCGTCGCAAACACGGATTCAGAGGGTCGTCCAAGCCTCTCAGACTCCATTACGACTGTAAGTCTTTCTCATCTACCACAAGTCCCTTTCATTAGTGTCGTGTCTCTATCGCCTTGTACGCTTACAGAGACTCGCAAATCAACATAAAAATGGACATACTAACAATGAAGTTGTAGTCTTCCCTAGTACCACGAGGGCTAGAGGGCAACCGGCAAATAGCGGAGGCGCGAAAGGAAAGACGCTGCAGGAGGACGGGACCAACGGAAGCATGGGAGAGCACCACGAAGGCGGTGTCTCAACCAACCCTGCATATACTCCCGATGCGAACGGGCCTCACATTGACAATAGCAGTGCCAATCACGGGCAAGATAGTATTGTTGTCCACGCCTCTCATACCCACCATGATGCTGGTCCTTCCATTGACGGCAGATTGACGGGTTTAGCCAGTCCTGCCATCGACCGTGGCTCCGCCGGTCGCGGGTATGGCAATGTTTTCGTTGACAGCGCTTACTCTTGCCCAGGGAGTGGCCAACTCGTTCACGGTCCTCTCGTCCATGGTCCTCCTGTTCATGGTCCTCCCGTTTATGGTGACAGCGCCAACCTCGGAGAAGGCTGCCTTTCTGATGTCGCTCAAGGCGACAATAAATATGATGGCAAACACGTTGGGGACGGCTTTGTCGATTTCATCGACCCCGTCCTTAGAAGTCTCGACGACGATCACAGCAGGTCTGGCGGTCCCTGAAACGACAGTCCTTGTGATGGAATCGGCAATGATGGCTCTGGTCTGAGTACCAAACTATTGCGTCTTCTATCCAATATAACGTTTTGACGCTCCATTTGATGGCACACGCACAGATCGCTGTCAAATGGATCGAAGAAATGTTCTGGTACCCTACAAACAGTCTACAGATCTTTGTCCCTATCTGGCTACGAATCCCTTCATCTCATCCCACCAAAGCAACCAGACAATGGACTGGGAGATAGTCTTGTAGCAGTGGATCAATCAGCAATAGGTTTCTCAGTGCTGCCTCTGCTGAGGACTAAAGTCCAGCTATAGAGTTATAAACTGGGGACTGTATGAGAATAGTGGGTGGTTGTTGCCGTGGTTTTCGTGGCGGATCTGGTACTCTCTGTACGACCCGACTCGTTTATGGCGTTGAGGTCGCACCACAGCATCGACTTTGCGGCATGTGAGGGGATTCTTCCCAGAGAGAAAGATGAGCAGCAGTCACAGATAGGTCACTGGCAACAGACGATAGTATGAGGTAGAGTCAATAGGCATTGAATCTTCAACCCTTCTCCCCTGACGGGCGAACGTTCATGCTAGTCATAGTTGTCTTATCACGCTAGCTAATAATCCGGTGCTTCGCCGATGCCCATCATCGTTGTCATCCTTGATGTTCTTTCCTATGAATCCAAGAAGTGCCCGACACCATGTTGGTCCAGTCTCATGTATTCACATGCACATAGGCAGCCTCCATCATATACACGTATAACTATCTACTATCTACATTCTTCGCACGGAAAGAGACGAGTTTCATAATAGTACTATTACAAATATGATTATGCAGCGCTGTGATTATGTACCGGTGGTCTCCTGGCTCCTGAGAAAAATTTGGGTCTAGCAAAATTATCAACAAGCTAACTTCTAAGGCAGTCGGTAACATCCATACGGGCCAATAAATCTCAAAATTGGTTGGGTCCCGATTCCATAACAGGGACAGCAGACGCCAGTCCCTCTATCTAGCTAATTCCCTCTGGGCATCTCGGTAGACTTGGAGACAAGCACTTTCTGGCCTCCGATATGACGGCCAGAATGTTGCGTGCCACCGTCCTCTTCCGCGATAGCCGTTCAAAGTCTGAGAAGAGACACATAAATTTTGAATAATCACTATCGCGACGCCGCAGCTCCGCAACGCCTAATTGGACTCATTGCTGATCAAAGCAGCATCAAGGGAAGCCGCGGAAGGAAAAGGGCGCCTCGAATCCACTGTAATGGTAGAATGAGCACCCCCAACCGTAGCCCTCGTCGATCTGCCATCAAACATAGACTCAGTCATGGCAGTATCGCGATCATCGCCCAACATACCAGAGTAAGTGCTGGGGATGGCTCTCTTTTTCGACTGCTCATCATCCGCCTCCCCATCCCACTTTCGCTTATACTCAACGGTTTTCGTGCTTCCCGTGTCACTGAATGCTACTCTCCTCCCCTTCTTGAGGGGTTTTGGGCTAACGTACTCGGTGCAGGGCTCGTCGTCGTTGATGTAGTGCAGGAGGAATTTATCAATTAGATCGTTGATCTCGTCGGAGTCCCCCGAAGTGACTTCCTGGGTCGCTTCAATTTTCTCTAGCCGCGAGCGCGTTGTTGCGTCTAGGGATTCTAGGTCTAGAGATAGGAGTGGGTCGTTGGAGGTGTCGTAGGCGGAGGGGTTTATTTCGTCTCCGATGTTTTGGGCTGATGTGATGTCTTCGGCGACTTTGATTAGGTCCATTATTGCCTCGACTTGGAGGTTGGTTTGTTCGGTGGTGGTCGCCATTTTGATGGATGGTTATCGCTTGTTGGGTGTTTGTGGCTCTTTGGAATTTGAGGGCTGGGCTGTTAAATAAGTTGGGATGATGGGTTAAAATATGGGAGGGTGAGTGTCAGGAGGAGAGTCGAAGGTTTGGTACTTTGTGCTGAATTCAATCTAGGGCTTGATATTCTTCTTTGGATTTCTACTGCTGGACGTTCTCTTTCTGTGATGAGTTTTGGGAAAGTTTCCATCTGATACCTGCCGCTTTGGACTCCAGGTGTGTGTTACGGGATGGCTGGAGTTGAGGTGGCTTGGGGCTCGGGTTTGCAGACTTTTCATAGAACGTTGAGGACGAAGGATGCAGTAAGGTAAAAGGTCATGTGGGTGCAAACATACTACAAAGTCGTTGAATAGTATTAAACTAAGCATCAAATCTAGATGATTACCCGAAGCCCTGTTTGAGACTGATCCTTCCCAGGCATCCACATATATATCGTACGTTGCAATGAGCGCCCTGGAATTGATCGATCACCCGGCATATAAGAGTCAGTCGATTGAGCCACAGTTCTACAATAGATGCGATTTTTGATCCTTCCCTGCGAACCCTGACAGATTATAATGCTGCTTAGTCAACTTCATTTAGCTTCTCTATCACATCTGTAGCAATTTATCTAATGCGGAGAGTCTTCATCCAGAATACTATATCTTGTAGAAGTTGCTCGCATACGTAAGAATAAACTTGTTACACTAAGTATGAAAACGGAAAAAGGAGGTCAGACAACTCACTTGGAATGTTCTCCAACCAACATCATGATATCACATTTCTCGACGTAACGTTCTTTGTGTTGCGTAGTTCACTTCCATCGCTGCCTCTTTTAGAATAGGATCCATCATGGGACCAAATTCCACTCAGGGAGTCAAATATGTAGCACATGACTTGCTGTCAAGGTACCCTAAGTTTCATCTTCTTCCTTAACTTCAAAATTGCTTCATTCTGGCAAAGGGCCTTATACATTGAGAATGCGACGTAACGGCAACATCGCCGTCGTGTAAAGAATCGGCGACTACAACTGAACACAGGGTTGCAAATTGACCTGACTGTTGACCGACTTTGCCACGACTAGTTGAGGCCCGCGCGATGGTTTTTCAGCTTTCCTGAGTCCTGAGTATCTACTGTAGTTTTTTTCGCAACCATTCTGTCTATAAAATGGGCATCCGCACCACCATTTCTCGCACTCTATTGAGCTTTGCCCTTCTCCATGAGTAAATGAACACTCCACTTCAGCCCCTCTCGCATCAATCCGCGCTTGTATGAGCTGTGTTGCATTCTCGGACCACATTGCATGATGATTAGGTTCAACTGCAACCTGGTGAGTTCATAGCTGGTCATTCACTGCCCGCAGTCGATTTTGAGCACATCACAGAGTCACGGGCGATAATAAAAGGACTTGCCATGGTGGGCCATGATTAATTGAGGGTGTGGCTGATAAGTACCTGGCGTCACTGCTTGTAACACCAGAAAAACTACAGCGCAACCTGGCGTCGTTCGATTTCCTGCGGCGTGAAAACTAGTCTTCATCCAGAGCGGCATGCCATGTCGCACCAAGAAAAGCTTCAAGTTCGCATAGCACGGAGAAGCCGTTCCTACAGAATCCATGATGTCGCAGGTTTGCCGAGAGATCAGAGAGAACTTGTGAGCCCGGACATCGCGACCTGCTGAAAGTACAGCTCCAGATTCAGGATCCCGCCGCATGCAGACTCTTTACAGGTAGTATGGAGACACGGTGGCGACAAACTCAATAACTCGATAGAAGACGTTGTCAGAGAAGCGCTCCGGTGGCTGGCCAACAACTCGCAGCTTAGCAGCAGAGTCTGCTGAGCGAGCAGCGGGTACCATCCTCATCACAACACCTTCATGAGGGATCCTACGCATAATCGAATACAAATTGAGGCACAGAGACATTATTGGCACCCCAAAGTTACAGCGTGGCCTCCTAAATTACTGAGCTGCTTGAGGATATATTCGCCAATCTGACCCTCAAAATTGCCATACATGCGAGAGTATTAAAGAGAGATGAACTTTGGGGCCTTTGAGACGCCTTCGCTTTTTCCACGGATCACTGGCGAGCTACTTTTATTGGCTGGGACGTCAACAACCGTAGCGTCGTGGAGCTATTCAAGCCACGGAGCTGCGCCGCGGTATTAACATGGCATATTCCTCATCACAAACGCGTTTTTCACAGCTGGAGTTGCCTGTTGCGTATCATGGGAGTGGGGTTTTCGAGGTCGAAAATTCGCATCTATTGTTGATGATCTGCTGCTGGCTAATTGGTCCTTGGTCCTGTCCATGACCGGTGACCGATTAAGTTGAGATGGTCCATTTAGGCAGATGCAAGCTCTCGCTCAAGATACATGGTGGCGGACCTTCGAATCGGTGATACGGACTACCATACCTATCTCACGACGGCCGCGAGATCTCCGTGGACCGTCGTGCTAGCCTCAGAGAGTGACATCGGTCCTTTCCGCCATGTCAAGCTGAAATCACAGAGGCCAAAAACGAGTCGTTTCGGGCAGCTGCCAAGTCAACACAATTCAACGGTTGGATGCGCTCTGATTGTACGCATCCAACGGACTGGGCGCGAAAGAATGGCCAGCTGGGGTAGAGAGGTTGCGTCATTCGGCGGAGTGCAGATTATCGTGTATAATCCATTGCACTGTAGCTGAACTGCTCAACCGGCTTTCATATATAGTGAATTGTTTACGAGCAGTGTAAAGCCTTCTATTACCGGAAGCACTTATGTGAAAAAAAAAAACATTGCGGCCAAGTTCCCCAAAAAAAAAGGAATCCTCTGGACGAAGTCCGTTTCATTCCCGCTACAAATCCTTACATCTACCTAATGTAGAGATATTGATAATACTCAACTTGTATGGATCGTACGAAATACGAAATACTTGTGGAAAAACAAAACTACCCTATCTAACATACCATATGTACAAGAACAATTTACTCGAGGGGTGACCTTCGGCATTTCGACTTATTTATACTAGATAGAAAACTTGGTACAATAGATTCTATTGTCTCTCATTTCATGATTGAAATCGATGCCCCCAGGCGTACGGATCCATACATACCTAGGTACCTAATGTACCTAGTACCTTTAGTGGACCCTGGGTGCAGTAAGCCAATAGGGATTTTCAGAATTTATCCGGCTAGTCCGGATATAGACTGGCATCTCCACTAGGTACCGGGCCACAAGTTGCTGGAATGGCCCCACTAAAACCAAGCCGCTCGAATTGATAGCTGCTTACATAAGTAGCATCTAGGTAGGCATTCCAATGTTGATTCGTAAATCGCCAGGCATCAATTGTAGTCTCAGCAACGACCAAGTCTCCCCAAATGAAGTCGATCTATAAAGACATGACACTGTCGACGAACCCATGTCAGCTTTGGTCCGCCAGTTCCCCAGCGCATCGCCAGACATAACGCATATCACACCCGAACCTTTTGAACCGAAGCCTCTCATCGCCGACATTCTCCGCACACGCTTTTGCATCCCCGACTCCATATTTCTGGTCGAAGCCGTCGATGTAGCCCATACGTCCATGTCCGAAAAATGGCGCGCTATTCGACTTCTTCTGGGGGATGGCGAGTTTTGCATTCAGGCTCTACTTTCTGCTGAGATGCACCGCCTTGTAGATCGGGGCGAGATCTTATTTGGTTCCTACGTTAAGCTACAGCAATTTCGCGTTGAATGGAGAGAGATCGCAAGTTCAGAGTCTATTTCTTCACGAGAAAATGGTGCCGCTTCTGAAACCACTGAGAAAGCGAAACAAATGGTCTACCTGATCGTTGACAGTCTCGTGGTGGTGGGATGGAACAATGCGCTGACGGACGTACCTGTGAATGACATATCAGAGACAATCCTGGATCCAGTCGGACCCGGAAGTAAAATCGTTAAGCCAGACAAAGCCACGCAGCCTGAACCTGGTGACCACAAGGAACCAGTAATTATCGATGATAAAGTCGCATCTGATGACAAGATAACGCATAAACGCGAAGAGGTAGTAATGGAAGTCGTGAATAGCGAGCCTTACACTGCTCCAAGCACTGGTTATCTGCCATTGTCGATCAACGACCAGTTGCAACCTGTAAAGCTGACTACATTACGCTCCATTCCGAACCTCCCGCGCAAACAGAATTACAGCGTGAATGTCCTTTGCGTAGTCTCCTCGCTTTCGGAGGTCGGACCTGCTCGTATAGCGCCTTACACGCAAAGACGAGCTAGGCTTGCAGACCCGTCGACTGATAAGCATGTACAGCTTACTGTCTTTCTTGATCCGCAATCGTTCAACCCCCAGGTGGGAAGTGTTGTTTTATTGCTGGGAGTGAAAAATCATCGCTTCGATGGCGGTAGCCTCAATAAATACGATACGGATCGGCCGAAATCCGGGCAAAACTGGTGGTTCAATAGTCCTACTCAGTTCACATGGTGCGATGTCGACGGTCTGCATCGATGGTGGGAGAATAGGCCGCAGGTCTAGCGCAAATCCTTGCGAGATAGTGATCGGGAAAGTTTATTTATCTACCTATGTCGGAGAACGAGCATGAGCTGGTAGTTATTTCAGCTCCCAGTGTGAACAGCCGGTTCAAAAGTGTCCGGCGTCTACATGGCGATCATGTCATGCGATTCGGAACAATGATGACTTGGTCAGCGTTGGCTGGAATGTCCATAATCTACAAAGCGATGCGGCTAAATTTCAATACTTGCAAATATACTGAAGCGAAAATATAGATTTGGAAGTGATACAGCTGAGTCTCATATTGCCTCGACTTTCAGCTGGTCCTGCAGATGCGTTAAGCTTATGGATCTGCATCCGGAGACATTATATAACCGCATCTGGGTTTTAATTCGTTTTTTTCCTCATAAACAGCAAAGTTCATACTTCCACGCTGGTCTTGGAGTCGCTAGCAATGCTGGCCCAGACATGAGCTACAAACAACGCAAGCGGCTACCAGACCGCACTTCGGAGTCTTGCCATGTGCTCATCTTAACAGATCGAAGCGCCAGTGCCCTAAAGACGTCTTAAACCATGCCTTCTCATTTACCGCCGCACCGCGCCACGTTCTCCTGTATTACGCTCAGCCTAGAAACATCCTTATTCACATTGTCCGTCTGACGAGCTTATTGGCAATGGCTTTGAATTCAATCAGCTGGGCGCTTGCTTTGCCACTTAATACCAAAAGCAAGGGATAGATTAAGGCAATGCGTCCGGGAAGGGGCGCCTCATCAGGCAGATACTGGCCTAACCATAAAGTGATGAGGTTTGTGTGTGGGTAGTAGCAGTTTGTGAAGGATTAACTCGGCATGTATGGCTGGAATACACCAGCCGCCTTGCTGCCTGTATCACGTAAGAGCAACGTGAAGTTTAGTTTATACACCTCGCATCACATGGCCAGAAACGGATACTAGAATGTAACTATCTATTCCTCAGTCTCACGTTGTGACGCGTACGCTAAGCACCACAGCCCACCCCCGGATACTCTCCATGATACCGAAATCATTCTCCTTTCGAAAAGCCACTTCCTCCGCCGCAATGGACATTCTCGCGCCCCCATGATTTTTAGGCCGGACCTTAGCCGGCACCAAATTGCTTCGTCCAGAGAACGCCTCTACCTCCTTCTCCACCGTCTTTGTGGCGAAAGAAGCTGTAGAGTCGCTGCCCTTCCTTGCCCACAGCCATTTCTTCTTCTCCTTTTGCGCTGGCAGTCGCTGCTCAACTACGGCCTGCACAAGCGTCTCAAGAACAGGCGGCTCGTTCTCTACGGTCGCGGGCCGGAGATGCGAAGCAAGACGTTGCGCCATGTCCTCATCTCTCCACCATAGCATATCCCGTGCAGACTCAGACATCGCAGAATCCCCAAACCGTCCCCAGTCGCTGAACTCGCGGCCCGCAGACCAGTCCTGCCCGCTATCACACGGGCCCCGCTGCCCCTTCTTCTCGTCGGCGAGACTCACGCGGACGACCTGGCAGTGTTCGCCGCGCTGGCGCATCTCGTCTAGGCCGCTAAGAGTCGCGTTGGGAGGTATCGCGGCCGCGGGCACGAGTTTCAGGTATGCGCGCGGAGGAATGGGATGAGTGTTGCTGAGGTGGGATAGAAAGGTTTCGATTGCGGGGATTAGGAGGTCGAGGAGGGAAGTGTCGTCTAGGGATTGTTGGATTGAGTGGATTTCGCGGGTCTTGCGGATGCGGGTTGGGAGGGAGGAGAAGTGGTGTTGCAGATGGGAGGTTGCGGATGAGAGTTCTTGTGTGCTTGTGGTGTTGATGGCGTGTGCGCTGTAAGGGGGCGGTTGCTCTTCTATTGGAAATTGGGATGAGTCCATTTTGAGGAGTGTGGTTTGGAGACACTTGTTTGATGGTTATAGATTGGGAGAGTGATGGATTGAAGTTTGATACAGATGCAATGTGTATATGTTAGGTAGAGTTGACGTTGTGAGGCCGATTGACTTGTTAGTCCACACCTCTATATTATTGCCCTGCTTGCTGGAACGCCCAGGTTGTGTAAGTACGGAAGACATACAGGAATATATGCAGATAATCAATCAACCAATCCATCAATCCATACACGGGTGTGAATCGATGAACGTCATGTCTGTAGGTGTTCGTGACTTATGTATCTCATGCGGCACTCACTTATAGGTAAAAGCCTGCTTAGATCAGCGTGGGATCAGCGTGGGAAAAGCTACCAGGTTCACCACCTCCTTACTTCGTTGCGCGCACTGCCTTACATATGACACACATACATAACTTCCGAACGGAATTCTTCCAGAAGACGATCAAAAAGCGGGGACGTTTCCTTTGTTTTGTAGAATGTACGAAGTAGTTCCGAACATAACATACTATCCGTACAAAGTAGGGAATAATGAATAATGTACAAGATTACTTTACTTACTCAGCAGGAATGAAATCGGGGACCGAGTCCTGCAAGGCATGAAATATGTGTGTGCGCGTGCGGTAATATAATTTACCTACCTAAGTAGTGTAGGTAGTTAAGTCGCCAAGCTGTCGGGGTTCCAACACTTGACTTACTTTACTTGACTTTAGTATTTGGCCTTTCGTTCAGCCTTGTGGCTGTGCGGTTAGGTCTTATCAAATCTACATTTCTCCCTTTCCTAATCTGTCTGTGCTAACCGATTGAAGCTGCGTTCCATTTGATCTTAGCCGGTAGTTTTGCCGAGTTGCTGATGGGCTGGAGTGGTGGTACAGGTCTGTAAAAACCGGAATGAGAAATTTCCTAAGACCGAGGGGAGGAGGTCTGATGACCCGAGCTTTGCAGGACTGCTGGGGGAACCCGGAAACTTTCGCCCGGGAGTTATTATTCATTAGGGCATGGAAGGGACTCACCTCCAATCAATAACCGGTTTCCGTCAAAAGCCACACGTCTTACCACACATACTGCGTACGCGTATAGTGTAGCTATCTACGCCGCTTCTTTGCACCATTCAAAGACTCCTGTGTATGCACATAGGTAGGCTGAATCCACCTGTCAATCTGAGGTAGGATAGGATAGGTGTTTGCGCTACCTAAATTGCCGCACTACTTGTAGGTGGCAGTGCTTGTTTGTATTACGACGGCATTAATATTGTAGGTATGAAAACGAACAACGATCGACGTTTTGGTGTTGGTAGTTGTCAGACAAAATGTCTCCTGTCCCGGCCTAGATCTAGCCAAAAACTACATAGCTTAGATAACTCCAGACTAGCGATCTTGCTTCCCCCGGGCCGGAAGAGAATCGAGGGATCTTGTTTCGGACAATTGCAGGCGATCGGGGCCCCACATCATGCCCACGCCAGGTGGTAGTATGTAAACGGCATATGGCAGGGGGGAAAGCAGTGAAGGATGCGACCCCAGTTTCTCCGTAGCATTCTTTCAATCGCAGACTTGCCGAGGCTCACATCGTAGAAGGATCCTTTTCTCGAGATATTTTATGCCATGCAAGTAGGACTTCGTGAAAAAGGAGACACGAACGGTAAGATGTACAGTCGTAATTCGTAGCTCGTAATATCCAGACAAGGTTAGATGAATCCTTATTAGGTTCGGCCATTTCATGTGTCTTCCTTCTTCATGCCTTGCTTGCATTGTAAGCTTCAAATGTACATTCCACTGTGTGTGTTTTGTACCAGGGGCGAAGTACCGACAGACAGAGCAACTTGGGTAAGAACCCAAGTTACACTGCGTATATCAATCACTTCCGCAGCGAGATCTGACTCTTCTCTGCCTACCTGAGCTTACAGGCCTTGCATAGCCACGGGCTCCTGTCACAGAGAGCTCCCCGACCTGTCAAGGCATAGCTTATTATAAAACTGTATATATATATATATATAAGCAGCTGGACCCCTCCTCCTGCAGACGTGTTGAGTACTACCAATAGCTTTTTTGTCCGACCTACATGCTACGTCAGCTGGCTATCGTGTTTTGACAATAGCCTTATTGTCATCGTCTTGACTCGTTCTACTATACCTTCGCATTCTGTCGGAGAGGACGACCTGTGTTGTGTAGCCCCCTTACTTGATCCCTAATCCAGTTCGATTGCTGCATCGCCAAAATGGGGTACCAGATTGCTGCACCGGATGAGGTGAGATATCTGCATTCTCATTTTCCCCTTCCTTGACTCTTTTCGGATGGGTCTCAAGTGTGAAAGTGGCCCAATCGCCTGTTTTCTCCTCCTTCTCATCATGCCCCCGCACTCCCCTCGGGAGTGCGCGCAACATTTAAGAGTCAAGAACAATTACTGACATCCACTTCTGAAGTACCTTGCCATCACTGGCATGAATATTAAAAATGTGCACATTACCAAGACCGCCTGGGTCTGGCCTTTCCAGAGATGCACTCGCTTTTCCGTGCAGCCTCATGACTATGCCATGAACTTGCAAGGTGAGTTATTCAGCATACCAATGTGTCACTAGTCGGCTAATGGTCTACCAGCCATGACGAAGGAGAAACTCCAATTCTTGCTGCCAGTGGTCTTTACGATCGGACCGTAAGTCATATGGGCCTTACCCCATGAGCATCTGTGCTAATGATCCGAAGCGACGTCAACGCACGCGGTGCCAACTCGAAACTTACAGGACAGGATACAGATTCTCAAAGAGAACATGCCGACGACGAGGATCGCGGTGATGCGCTCCTAAAGTACGCCATGCTCTTAGCGGACTCGTCCGAAAATGTGAAGGGAGCTCACTACCTCGAGAACATTGTCAAGGGTATCATCGAAGGCGAAACTCGAGTTTTGGTTTCGAGCATGACTATGGAGGAGATCTTCACTGAAAGAGAGGAATTCAAACGCCGTATCTTCCGCAACATTCAGGGAGAGCTCAGCCAGTTCGGCCTGAAGATCTACAACGCCAACGTAAAGGAACTCAAAGACGCCGTCGGGTCCACTTACTTCCAGTCCCTGTCACAGAAAGCCCACGAGGGAGCCACGAATCAGGCTCGTATTGATGTTGCAGATGCGCAGCTTCGAGGTAATGTGGGTGAGGCGGACAGGCGTGGTTTACAGGAACGACAAATCGCCAAGATCAATGCGGACACGGCCGTACAGAAGACGGACCGAGACATCGAGCGTGCTACCGCCGAAGCCAACCTAGCTACGCAAAAGACGAACCTACACCGTGACGTCGAGATCGCTCGGATCCAAGCGACTCGTGCAACAGAGTCTCGGGACGAAGACTTGAAGAAAGACGTCGAGGTCAAGCGCGCGGCCGCAGAACTTGAGCGCCTGAGAGCTTCGGACGTTGTTAAAGCCACGATTAGTCGCGAGTCAAAACAGCAAGCTGCCGATGCAAAGGCATATGAAATCGAGGTCGAAGCCAAGGCACAGTTCGAAAAGGCCAACATGGTCGCCAACGCCAACCTGCAGAAGCAGCTCAGAGAAGCCGAGGGAATCACATCCATGGCTGAAGCTTACAGCAAGCTCAGCGACGCATTCGGCGGACCTGATAACCTCTTGAGGTACATGATGATCGAGAAGGGCACATACATCGAGCTCGCCAAGGCCAACGCGGCGGCCGTGCAGGGAATGCAACCTAAGATCAGCGTCTGGAACACGGGCGCTGAGGCTGGCTCTGGAACCGGTGGAAGTGGTACTGGCCAAGACAGTGCGGCGACTATGCGCAATATCTACCAGCTTCTACCTCCTCTCATGTCCACTATACATGATCAAACTGGCATCACGCTTCCTGAATGGCAGTTTGGCAAACTTCCGGCCAACGAGGTTGTCCAGCGGGATACGCGAAAGGATACCTCTGGACGAAGTGAACGCAAATAGAGACGGAATGTATGTTAGGCGGGACCTGTCATTCCATATATGACAGGAGAAGGCCATCACCTTGCTGAGGCTGGTTTCATCTCTCTGTTCTCTTTTGTTGCACATATTTCCTTCTCGTTCACTCTCAGACTCTCGCTCTTATTTCTCTTGTATACCTAGATGGCGTTGGGAGGATTTTTATCTTCGACGATACCAGAGGCGTTTAATGATATCCATACCCATACTCAATTATTGGTAGTATTGAAGTTATATTTTCTGAGTTTTCCCGTGACTTTTCCTTCGAGAAGGAGCATTTAGTTCCTGTTACGGGGCATAGGCATTACCTAGCTAAGGTACCTAGGTAGTAGCTAGGAACAATGAGAAGGGAGCGGCGAATACAAGTCAGTCATGTCCTCTTGAGAAAGTAAAGAGGTCGATGGACAGATCCGCGCAATGAAAATACCTCCGAGTCCCTCCCTAACCGCACACCCGGGGTATATGCATGGCTTTAGTGCACCCAAGCTATACCAACTAACCAAGTCCGGTATGGCTTACATATTACCCCGAGGAGCGCTAAACCATTATGCGTTACTCGGGTGCTGCATTGCATTTGGCGGGGTACAAGGGAAACCGGAACGGGTCCAATGGTTTATTTTTGTGTTTATTTTTGTTTTGTTTTTTTTTCTTGCTGTAAGTCCGAAGTAGTGTATCTGCCAAGTCTACGTATAACTTCATAACTTCAATTCACACCCACATTGTCAATAAAAGTCATACTGAATCCAACAATGCACTCGTTGGTGCAGCCCAATGCTTGGGTCGCTCTCAGACTTCCGTCTGGGAATTTGCGTGTGCTTCAGGTTACGCCCAATACGTGAGTTATAATATAATTACGTCCTCTACGTGCCTACCTTCGCCGCCGATCTCCCGCTGATGGTGTTTTTTTTTGTCTCCAGTACCATCTCGTTAGGGAAATACGGATCTTTCCCCACGAATCTCATCATTCAGCGCCCTTACCACCTGACCTACGAATTGCAAGACAGGCTCCCGAATGAGAACTTCAACCGACTTCGAATTGCGACCCCAGCCGAGCTCTATGCTGACATTTTCACTACCGATTCTAACAATGAATCCTCTGACGATGCCACACCAGCTGAGGATGCAGAGAACCCCCCTCTTAAAGGAGTCGAGTACTCCCTCGTGGACTCTGACTCTGGTGCTGTAGTTGCTACCACCGACCAGGCTCAGATTGTCGCCTCTGCGCCGCAGACACTGACGTTGAAAGAGATTGAGGAAATGAAAAAAGACGGCACTGATGCTGGGAGAGAGCTGATTGCGAAGCTAATGCTGTCACATACAGCCATTGACCAGAAAACGGAATACTCTCTTGCGAAATACAAGCTTCTCAAAACTCGTAAATACATTCGCCGGTTCTCTGTGCTGCCATTAGATGTGCCGATGCTTGATTACTGGACGCTCGAAGACAAGGATCCTGCTAAGATCCTAGACATGAGGGATGAAATGATTGCGCTGTTGGGATGCTGGGCAAACGTCCATTTTGGCGGCACGGATCCATGCCAGGCGCAGCCGACCGCCCAGACAGAACAGGGGAGAGAGGATGTAGAAATGGAGGATACAGAAATCGCCCCATTGTCCATGCCTGGCCGCTGGCTTGTGGTGGACGATACAAGTGGTCTTCTCCTCGCTGCTATGGCTGAACGAATGGGAATTCTCTACCCATCTGAGGACGACGAGCTGAATGGAGAGCAGCGAGGAGCGAAGCTCAAGCAAGGAGACTCGGCTTCTAAGAAGGAGACAGTATCGAAAGAGGGTGACAGTCAGTCCCAGCCCTCCGTGCAGCAGGATCACGAGAGCCAGACAAAACGCGAGCCTGAAGAAGTAGATCAGCCAAAGCCCGTACAAGCAGCACCAAAGCGATCTGAGAAGCCCCGCAAAGACGACATCATCCCCTACGCACACGCAAATACTATAACTCACATACATCCGAACGCGCAGCCTAACCTTAGTTTTCTACGATACTACGACTTCGATATGACAAATCCATCTCATACGCCCAACCACCCCCTCGCCAAGCACCTGATGACTCTGTCCTGGCTGCAATTGTTAGCACCAGAACTCGACAGCACGTACAGCGCTCCGCCTCCCACCGCCACTTCAGAAGAAATCTACTCCTGGAAGGCGAATCGTCGGAGCGCATTCCACCGTAAGCGCAAGCGGTGGGTAAGGACGCGCCACATCGTCGAGACTACTCGCAAAGGGGAGTTCTCAGGGCTCGTAGTCGCCAGTTCCATGGATCCGATCTCAATCATGCGGCACACAGTCCCCTTACTAGCAGGAGGCGCACCTATTGCCATCTACTCGCAATCAATTGAGCCCCTGACTGAGCTCGCGGACTGCTACAGTTTAGGACGCCGCGCCGCTTGGGCGACGAACATGCCGGAGGAATTAGTCGGGAAGAGTGTTGAGGAGCAGGAGCAATGGCCTGGGAATGAGGACTTCCCCCTGAACCCGTCCCTCGTGCTCGGCGCCTCAATCCAGACGAGTCGCGTCAGGAAATGGCAGGTCCTGCCGGGCCGGACGCATCCCCTGATGTCGGGCAAGGGCGGCGCCGAGGGCTACGTCTTTACCGCTTGGAGAGTTAAGCCTGCTGAGGGGAAGGTGGAGGCCAGGGGTAAGCTTAGGTCGAGGAAACGCAAGGTGGATGAGCAGAGCGCGGTTTGAGGATTACGTTGAAGTATATAGCTTCACGGACATGTGCTTAGACAACGAGACGACGCTCTAGTCGTCGACTGAGGTTAGAAGCTTAGGTAGCTTTTCTATTCGGCGTGCAGGAGAGAAAGAAAGAAAGAGAAAAAGAGGCATTGGATACCCCGATAGACTGGAGGAGATCTCTCTTCATGTTTAATGTATATTCATTGAACTCCGCTCGGACTGCGACGCCAAAATATTTCCGTGCGGTATCCTTCCGACTTGCTCTGGCATGAGAAAAGTTGTAGTAGTCTTTAGGTGTCATGTTTGTGATATATATCTAATTAAGGAAGATCGCTCTTTTGCGGGCCCCCGGGGCCCCCTTCCCGGCTGATTTCCTGTTACAAGGACTTGCCCATGAACTTTCTTTTCGTGAAGCTTAACCACCACTTGCTCGGCTTTCCGTCCCCGCCTTCTTCGTACACTCGTGCTAGTAACCGTATGGCGAGCTCCTGGCGCGCCTGGGCTAGATACTGTCGCAACTGTTCGGCGTCCTGGCGGTCCTGTGGTGGTTCGTACATCTGTATATAATAACATGGTCAATTCAATGATTGTGGAGATGCGAATTTAGCCCCCCTTTCTGGATTCGTTTCGGGATGGATGATCAATTTCATGACTGCACCACGTGTTTTCACTTTTCCTTTTTCCTTTTCTCCTTCGCTTTTCTTTCTTTACTTTCTCTTTTCCTCTTGGTTTCTATGAGATATAGTAAATCGGCACCGGAGCTCCGTATCAAACGCACCTGGTTCAGCGGGAAACCCGGGTCGCCGGGTATGGAGAAGTTGAGGTCAAGAGCCGTGTTCATGACCTCCTTCGTGGCATCCCTGACGCCATGGTTCGGGCGGATCTTACCGAGGCACTCGCTGATGAAAAGAATGCCATAGATCAGGAGACGATCGGCGGGCCCCTGGATCTCGAAATTGCGGAAGAAGGTGTTGGCGCGGAAGAGCGACAGGACCTCGTCTAGGATGTCGTAGGATTCCGAATCCGGGTCTGGTGACTCGTGTGCGGCAATGGGGGGGTTTGGGGTCGGCAGGACGTATGCGGGACCACGGGTCTTGGTACGCAGGGGGAGAAGGGGTACGTTGCCGATGAGGCGCGGGACTGTGTTGTCCTCGTTGAACATAGAGTTATAGGCCTGTTGCAGATCGTTGGGTAAGTATGACGGTGTGGAATGAGGTCAGATGTATGCAGCACTGTCCTCGTCCAAATCTCATAGGTGCTAAGACGGATGGAGCGACGTCGCCAGTGTTCGTTCGCTGAACATCGCATAGCTCTGGCGCATTGGATGCCTAATCTACTCCGGGCGCGATGATAGGGGATGGATGATCTGTACATACCGGCATTTTGTCAATATAATGAGTCGCCCCAGGCAACCGGCTATACTTGGTTTCGTGTTGGGGTTATGGTAATACTTAATTGTTAAGGTCGATAAACCGGCTCTGATGGTTGAAGTCGGAAACCACTGGAGGGGCGGTCACGTCACATTGGCGGGTAAACTCCGGACTGACTTCAGAAAGGCAAAGTGGACCTTGATACAGTACGAACCTGGTATAGTTACGTACGCGCACTGTAGCAGTATCGGATCTTTGTGTACCTAGTCCGTAAGTACCTAGGTACCTACTACCTAAGGTAGGTACATACTAAAAGTTTTGATCATCTGCGACCCCACTGTAACTGCCGTTCAGTACCCACTCTTACCCTATAAATTAGCCACTAAGGTACGTCCGTACGGACGTAGGTAGGTAGTGCATTCCGTAGGCCGATCACAGCATATGTACTGTGTTAATTGGTACCTATTACCTAGAAGAATAAACCACCAATGTGCTTGTGGTAGGTAGCACTGCATTCCGGACTGAGACCTTCATCATTTGATGTACAACCACCAGTGATTCCTACTTATTCCTTCTCACGTAGGTAACTATCAGGTACCGGTATTTTGTACACTATGTGAGTGGAAGACATACACAGGTACGGATCCGTACAAAGTACAAAATACGGACCGTGCGGGGCAATCATCGTACCTGCCTAACCGCATGTGGTTACTGCCTTGCCCACGTGTAAGCCACTAACCCAATCGCGGAAATACTATTGCCGAGCCCTCCTTGTTAGTGCCGACTGGGTGAAATGTGGCAAAGCATCTGTGGCACACTAACATCAGTGAAGGGAGAGTAGTCAGTCACCTGCTCTCGCGTGATGTTGGCATTTCCCTCCATCTCTCCATGCTCTGACCTTGAGGAGCATAAAACCCTAGCCCAACCCCCCCCCTCCCTCCCAGGCGCGTCTTTCCCCCCACACCCCGTGTTCCTGGTCGTCTCCCCATTCGCTTAATCGGCTCCACTCTTCCATGTCCGTTTTGCCGCCGACCTCGATAAGTAAGAGCTTCTTAAACCAGCATCGCATCCTTATCCCACCACATCCTTTCCAGGCGAATATACGACAACCAACTTTTTGATCAAATCTTGAACTGCGTCAGAATCATACTCCTTATATCTTTCAAATTGAAGTTTCTGCTCCGGGAGTACCCAGGGACCGTTCACTTTGTACTTGCATAGTCCGTTGATCGATAACAAGCACCGGTACTGCCTAATCAATCATCTGATGAGCAGTTGGTGCGTCGAGTTTACATCCCTTCACAATTTCGATAATCTCCAACACATATGCTAATGCCAAGAAGCGCGACAACAAAGTAAATTGTTCCTTCGACATCCAATTCTCGCATCTCGACCGATGCGACAATGGAATCATTAGATGTGTCGATAACGGAACGCGAGATGTGTATGCCAACAGCCGCCATGAAGCGCAAGAGACCGCGTTGGGTGATTATATCTCCTGAGGTCGGGTCTCTCTACGATATTCTACACGACCATGCCGGCACTTCCCTATACGTTCTCCCGATCTGCTGGACAGATCTCCATGCGCAGTTGCTCGGTTGCCGCTTTGTGCAACTTCCTGCCTTCACTACCCCGATACCGCCTCCATATTCATCCACGTTTGCGTCGTCATCGTCGTCATCCTCATCATCATCATCGTCGTCGTCGTCATCATCGTCATCGTCATCACCGCCCAGGCGCCTTCCGAGGATATCTCAGACAGCCATCTCCATCAGTAGGGCTCTCGATGTTCTTATGTCTTTAGACAAGCCAATCTTGTCAAAGACGCGTGCTATGAGTACCATCATCTCCACACTGTACCCCGAGCACCTCTTGAAGCCACATAACTATGCGGATCTGGATCTTAGATTTGGTTGTCGCCATTATTCGAGAGCCGTCCGTTGCCAGTTGCTATGGAGCCGTGCAGATGCTAACACGAATCCATCGTCCTTTACTTCCGCGACTACCTGGAATGCTAGCCAGTCAGCTAGCAATTTGCTAGCCTCAATGACTGTGGGTTCCCCTGGTAACTCGCCATTGCTGGCATACATCAGCCGGAGCCATCTCGATCATGTCAGGAGAAAAGGATTTCGCATTTTAAATGGACCAAAGGGCACAACCAATATTCCCGTTCGACGGCTGCAAGCTCTTCGCTCAAAAAACCTTTTGCCCAAAAACCCCGATGAGGATTCGTATTTCCTCGCAATCATGGTGGCTATGGCTCAGCAGTCTGTTTATGCAGACATCGAAAGTGGCGCAGGATTTACCCCTCGGAGCGTCAAGGTCCGTGTGTTGACGGTAGCAGAAGACGAAAGTGCTTTCATAGTTTATACTGCAACTATACCTTCGGCATTCCTTTCCATGTTTCACAAACCTAACCTCGCAGCCGTTGACGATGCGACAATCAAGGCTGAGTACGCCCAAGTACCCGTCTGGCCTGTCTTGGGATTCAAAGAACGCTTAGGCAAGGCTCTTGGTGAGGATCTTGTGGGCAATTTTGATGGTGTCCCTATTGAGACCTATGACGTTCAACTAGCCCAGACGCCTGAATCCAGCTCACCCAAGAAACGGAGAGGAATATTATCGGAGTTTCTAAATACAAGCTTCTCGGAGGACCGAGAAGCCGATCTCTCAGGGGCTGTGTTCAGGAAAAGACGCCGCATAGAAGAAGGCCGAGTCGGTGTTGTGCGGTGATGTCATTGCAAAATTTTGACGATATTGGTATTTGTGGTGGAACGGCGTGATTAATGATTGCATTGCGGATCTGTGGATCCTGATGATGGTTTGGGATGAAAATATCCGGCATTTGGCGTCCTCTGCGTTTAAGCACTCGCAAAGCTCAGAAAGCACTGAACTCTCTCATTACGACTGGATTGTGTGGCTATTTGTGAAGCGACTTCTTCAATGGCATTGCAACGGTTACGATAATCTCAGGGGGCTACGCTCGATATCAAAGAAGCACGTATAGGCGTTTCGGAGCAAGGGAATCGTACCCTCTATTCTTGATAATCCTTCGGTGACCTCGATTGATTTGCGACGATACGGTCGTAATCTGCTAGTGGAGCCATTTTTTTCGAAGACTCTTGGGCATGGTGTCTCTACGAAATGTGTACGTCCTCCATTCAACCGGAATGTGATGAGGATGGAGTTCCTAGGGACACATAGATTAAGGCAATAGATAGTGAGAATCGACTTAATAAAAGGAACATGACTATTTCCGAGCCCCTCGCTGGCTTCGGAAAAGAAAGATTATTATTCACTATTACCTACAAAACCAAAGCCGTCCGGCTTTTCTGCAATTTCGTCAATTATCGTCATTTATCGTCATTAATCATCATTTACGTAACGTTCGCTGTGCTAACTACATATTCGCTTGTATCTGCATTGCATTGAATCAGAAATTGGGCGGGTGGGAATATGTAATAAGTGAGACTCGTAAGAATGTGACTCTTATGTTTCCTGTCACACCTTGTTTGCAACGCGAGGCCTTGGCATTTTCAGATCTGTGCCTGAAAATCGGAACTGAGTAACTTATCATGGACTACGGACCGTAAGTACATGTGAATTGTGTGCAGTGAGTAATGCTTAAGTACTGCCTTGTCGTTGTATGCGATTAGTTAATTAAGTGAATGTTACGCGAAGCGCAGAGCTACAGAATTGATGCCAATGCCCAAGCTACCTATCTTCAACCGTGCATCGTACACTCATCGCACGGCTCTGCCCCTTTTCACAATCTACTGTAGTGTTGGTACCGAGTAGCCAGTATTGATGTGCCGAGGTAGGTCAAATTTTTCAAGAGTCGGTATTGGTTGAGCTGATCGGCGACTACGAAGTAAATGTGACAAAGAGTGTTTTGTGCTGAGTGCTAATCTGTACAAGCCATTGATAACATTCTTTCGATCTTTCCCCCTTGCAGATTATCATTAAACTTCCTCAAAAAGCTATCCTAGTTGGCTGGGCTACAGTGTAGCATGGCCAACTTTGGTGATGTCAGGGCCATCAGATTTGAGCTCTGTGTGATTGGGATGAACCGGCAGTACCGGTAGTTTTGAAAGCGGGTTCGATAGTCAGTCAGCGGCTCAGAATCTGAATCAGACATCCTGAAACGCGACGGGAGTATCATGAAAGCAACGAGTAAGATTTTTGGTGAAAAAACGGGTGCGTACCGATCATGACATCTGTTTGGTGGAGGCCTGATTTGTTGGGCTTTCATGAGTCATATAATGTTGCAGTGACGCGATGGCGCGGGTTTGATTGTGACGTTGACTGAGTGACAGGATGTGTATTTAATGTACAGCATCAAACCTACTTCACCCATATCTTCAAATCACTCATCCATACGAATTCGTTCGTTATGGTACCTTTTTGATCGTGTCGGTGTACACGACCGGTGTGCGTGGGTGGCTTAGCGGCTTGAGCATGGCACTGTTACAGCCTACGCTGCGACGATTTCTGACAAGAGGTAGAAGTACTAATCATCGCCTTCCAAGCAGAAAGGACGCAGCCATACTCTTAAGGCTTTTGTGAGGTTAACTCTATGTTACCATCTCGAGATGTCGCGCACGGACTGTAGCTTCGCCAGACGCGACAGGAAAAAAAGGGCCTTCCAATCTGCCAGCTTTCCAGAATCTCGAAAATTTCCCTCATGGCCAGATCATGATCGCGCAGCATTGACGTCCTATTTGCGCCAAATTTTGTCCCGGAAGTGCAGGACAGTGTCGACAATTGACGAACGTCGGTCATCAGACGAGCATGTCTGGGACCATCGTCAGGTATTGACATACCTTCATGCCCCAGCACACCCCGTTAACTCTTTGGAGAGGCTAGCATCGTAAGAGAAGTTACACTGTCTGAATTGAACTGTCGGTGCCGGATCCTCGATGTGTCTGTGGATCTCTTGTGCCTGAAGAAGCGCGTAGCTGCTGATTAGCTGTGTTAATGACATGTCAGTTACACAGAGGATCTAGTCTGGTGGTCCTTCGTCCAGATTGATCGAAGCCGAGGAGCTCGCTTCAGCTCAAGCACTCAAGATATTCAGGCTATGAGGTCAATTAGATGGCGGCTGACCATCCGGTTCGTAGATACACATCTGATTCTGATCCATGGATATTTGAAAGATGAGGTCTTCTCAACGTCGCTGCGTCGATGAAAATGATACTCACCAACTCCTCTAGTCGGGCAACATCAATGATCTGACTGACGAACATATTACTAGATCAGCAACCACCAAACCCCAGTAGAAAAGTGCTATAGGACTCTGAGAGGGTTAGGATACTACCAGCTTTCATTCATCATTCATGCATTTGGATCTGATAACGTGTCAGCGATTCTTGGCTTGGGCTCCGACCTGTACCCGATAGTCGACAATATCGAATGTCGTTTAGGCCGTCGAGTTTTGAATGTCGCCGACAGTCGCTATAGTTAGGAATTTCGATAGTAAACATATCATTAATTGAATGAAACAAAGCGTGGTTTGAGGCATTTGGCTGACCGAATCAATTGTGTTGAATTAAATCATGAATTCTTTTTGTTGTCACCCTGCCCTCGTCGCCCTTGTCGTCGCCCACGTGTTGCCGTGCTTTCGTCACCACTTTGCCCTTGTTGACCTCTGGCATGCTGCCTCTAAATCACCGCTTTCATCTGACATGCGACATATGACATTCCGCTCGACATTCGACCAGATTTCCACCCCTCTTGCCGATATTCAATGAAACCCCGGTATCGATTCGTCGACTGTCGGGTACAGGCCTGCTTGGCAGGTCTGTGCAAACTCATACAGCTATCGTATTCCCGGAATATCAGAATATCTACACTCTCTAGTTGTCACTACACTCACAATCTGGGTGGAAGAATCCTGAAACTTAGACCTGGAGGCTGTGGTTGATGACGATCAAGCCAAGAGGAAGGTCTCTAGTCCATAACATACGAGAACAAGAGGAATTGGAGTTTGGCCTCGTGACGTGGGCTAATCATGCGAGTGAACGGTCTCGTCCTCAAACCAAGATCATGCTCCCTGCGTTGTATGGTCATATGTTGATACTACAACAGTCGGCCATTATCTGTGCAACAACAAGAGTCACAAGACCAACATCTCAGACGCTAGAATAGGTGGCGAGCAGGGGAGGGAATCGACACGTGTAACCTTCAGGAGAGTCATTCAGTGCCAGAGGGCAAAGCCTTGCATTTATTTTGGAAGAGAATTACCACTCTGACTATATATATAAAATCTCTATTTGGCCTACAGTTTTGGATTCAATGTACCTACACAGTGCCAAACATCCTACTATGCTGTTGCCGCCTCAGCACCCTGGATACCTACCATGCCTCATGATACCTGTCACCTAAACCAAGTTACCTAAACATCGTACAGCCCTATAATCACCTTCTCTTCCACTTCAAACAGGACCTAAGTATTGGTGTCTGAATCTGTGCAACTGACTTATTGACTCGGCAGTAATACATGTAGTCGGCGCTGCTCCCTAGGTCCAGCTTCAAGATCAACTTACGTATCATGAGAAGCCCCTACCGTGGAATTTCGCGACTAGCAGTCGGCCGTGGTGCTGTCATTGCCCGGTCTTGAGGCTAAGGGTGTGGAAATGCCCATGCAGCGTGGCCTCGCGATGCGTGATGACAGATTGGATATTTCTTATGTGGACGTTTCACTCGGTCGAGCAGCCGGCTCGACCAATGATGGTCATTCAATCTTCGCTGCGGTGTTGGTTATACGCAGGCGAACAGACGGCCGGAAGCGACGAATTGACAGGCCGCTACAGACGCCCACCCCTCCGGATCACGGAGTCGCTAGCATTTCTCTCGTCAACATTTCCCGCAAGTCCGGTCGACGTAGAATTATAGCTTATGAACCTCGTTAGCGGTCAAACGCCGAGTTAATCGGAGGAATCAGTGCTCGGCGATCACTTTGTGTGGAAATATTGTATTGTATGATCGGGGCCATCCGGCTTGTAACATCACCGGTAGGTACGTGCTGCAGATGGGGCACGTGACAGGAGTGGATCCTTCCCGACCGGGCATGGTCACGAGGATATTAGTTGCTGACATGAGGGATCGTGCCCTTCTACCTAGATAGCCTAGATCATCATCCAGATATATAGAGATTGCCATTCAGAGAGCTACAGCCTTGATCCCACTTGTGACGTGTGATTTGTGCGAGGCTGTGAGATCGAGGCATCCTGTATACGCGGCATCCGCCTGGGATGATATACGGCCGATCTATTGGAAGTCAATAATCAATCCAGTGTAATACGAAATCGCCAATTGGTCGCCACGAAAAATCGACGATTGATAGCTCTGGTCGATGTTCGACTGATTGCGGCCCAAGGAAATCTGACGAATAATTATCCAGCCATCGTTCAAGACTGGCTCAGGGTCTGGTTGCTCGATAATATAAAGACTTCCACAGTATGCAACTTGAAGGAATCCGCATTTATACTCAGCGATGCATATCAATCAGTCAAATCGAATCGAGGGGGTTCCGACTTGACTACTTGGACGGTCGAAAATTAGCGATTTTACTTGAATTGCCTGATAAGAAAACACTTGACAGCTTGAAAACTCGAAATTCTCGAGCGTATACACACCGAGAAGGGATAAGTGCCTGTCAAGTCAAATTCAAGGGGTTGACTTGACTGCTTGAATGATTTTCTTCCCCAGGTTTGACGGCTTGACTGGTAGTACTTGACTGCTCGACTTGATTGATATGCAGCGCTGTTTGTACTTCATCATACATCTCGATAAAAAACCTAAAATAATCGGTCGCCGGGCTTGTCAGCCAATCGAGCAGCAGTCCTACGATAGACGCGAATTCTTGGAACGAGCTGAGATCAATCGATTGCGGGGCATGTGACGGCTAGTCGATCGAGCAGTGGTTCTACAATAGATGCGATTTCTGGTGTAATCGATGTTTGGCAGGCAAGTAGGCCAAAGATTCTCGCCAAGTTCAGACCTGTTTATCTTAATTCCATTCCACGTAGTCGCCATCTCGATGTATGAATGTATCGTAAGTCGGATGGGAAGACCAATCTGGTGTCATGACTCATGACTTTGCCTCGAATAAGCCGTCTCGGTATGTATGATGTATTATAGTAGTGACGTTCGTTCCTGAGAGAGAAGATTATCTGGTAATTACTTGGAATAACCAGCGTTTCTCCTGAGCTTCGCTAGCGGAGCCTTGAATAATGGTCCATTCGCCGTTACTGTCATATTCTTTCTTGATTGCTTCGTCGACCGGACGTCCCCAATTGCTCCAGCTCTTGTTGTTTCGTGTAGTTCTGGAAACCTCTTTCCCATCCTGCAATGATGCTTGGTCTTTTGTTCTGCCGAGAACACGGCTCCAGCTCGTGAGACTCCCACAGATTCCAGCTGTCCTAGAACGGCTACTCACTCGACTGGCCTGGATATGCCCGGCGATCGACCAATTTCAGGTTGTTCCTCGAATCGTGCGATAGATGCGGATGTCCGAGTCGGACATGAAAAATGAGTTAGAATTAGCATGTATAAGAATATTTCAAAAAGATGGGGACGTAAATAATCAAGAAGACTCCCTGTGGGCACAAGTAATAGGTAATATAGTATTAGAGCCCCTGTGACCACAACCGTATGTAGGTACCCTTAACAAGCACCAATACCATTTACTTATGGACATTTGAAAGACTTAGTGTACACCTATTTTGCGGTCCTTACGGATAGTACGGGTACAGATCTGTACACAGTCCGTACAAAATGGTGTATGGATCTGGATTTTGTTTACACAACGGGATGAGTGATCGCTATTTCCTCGACTGTTCGAAGACAACAATTCGGTCACTCACAGGGGCGAGGACCAATCAAAATACTGTAGACTTAGGGATACCTTGCCTTCTTGAGAAGTTGGCTGGTAATAGAAGTCCAGCTGAGTCTTCTTTTAGATAGCATGGGGCCAGTACCCATTTGCTGTCTTCGAACAGTCAAGGAGATATCTCATGCCCCTCGGCACAGACCCAGCTCAAACCCCTGTTGTTGGTGTCGTGCTAGCCTTGAGGACCGCAAAATAGGCGTACGTGTGTCTCAGCCTTATGAGGATTGAACTACGTGATACCTAGTCCGAGGAAACGAGTGCAGTAGCGGCTCCGAAAGGCGCGTGCCAATGGCTTGGTAATAGACTTATGCCCGATTCCCCATTGTTGCCCTCAGCTCTAATCTGCCGATTGGGGAGCTTTGGAAGCAGTTGGAATAACGATTGGATACCTAGATATCACATCATTAGTACCTTGATTTCGACTAACTGATTCACGACCAAACCTTTAGTCGAGGACAGCACGCCAGTTAGCTCAGATGCCGTGCTCTCCTCAGCGTCTATCTTGGCAATTTTCTCAGAAGATATAGATTAAGAAGGACGCCCCCTTAAGGGCATAGCTATACCAAGTAGAGTCCGCGTAAAGTATTCGCCTCCTTGAGTAGGTATACCGAATTCAGATATCATAAGCGTATAGGTATTGTGCACGTATCGTCATGGCCGAACATCAAATACTCACGCGAATGCTTTGGTAAGACTTATTGGCCGAATAATTCGGCCCTGTTGTGACTCATTACGAGGTGACCGATAAGATGAGTTGCACCGAAGCGGCATCGCATCTTCCATTGGCCCGGCTGGTACTGGAGGATTCCGGTCACATCGGCGAAGTACCTACGGATTACACTATTGTTGATCACGTAGTTCGAACAAAGCCTATAAGGATTACCCGAATGTATCCCATTAGGTAGTCGATCATTCGCTTATGGCGCATTCGATTGACTACTTAGTTGGGTAATACGGAATACCTATGCCGTACATATCCGTATATGGCAATCCCGAGATTTCTGACTATACATAGTAGTAGAGTCATTGAGGGTTTCATGGGATCACGAAGGCAGGTTAGGTATTATCAACTGCAGTTACAGGAAGTGATTGAGTCAATCCTACTGGGTACCTAGGCTGTGTTTTACCGCGATGTAATTCTACCTATCTACTTGGTACACTACTCGTGTGTAAACAGGTAATACCACCTACACTAATCCGTAGGTATCATACATGCTGACTCTGAATAGTGTGCATTAGTGTACGAAGTAGTAGATAGGTAGGCTATACGGAGTACCGGTTGGTACGCTTACTACCTAGTACTTCGTAGGTATATGGGTCCGTACATCGGCAGGTAGGTAGTACGTAAGTACGGACGTAGTTGGTAGTCCGTAGTGTACACTATCTGACGGGTAGTACGGATCCGTACGAAGATCTCTACAACAAACCCTGTCTAGGTACGGACGTAGGTACACACTAGATAGAATCCTGCGGGCTCGGTATTCCGTGTTTAGTTTTCACACTACGTACGTACCTACACTAGGTACCGGCACTACTTTGATGGTGGTCCAGTGGGTATGTCATATGCAGGGATACACCTGGCGTACAAGTCTCTCGAGGACAACACCGGAGGAATCTCGCGATGTTGAATTCCGCAGATCGCCATCTTCGTCGGCATGGTGCTAATACTTACTGTAATACGTCCGTACTTACACTACCTACCTACCTACCTACCTACCTATGTACGCTAGTCAGATCATGGAGGGATACCTACCTACACTACTATACTAGGCGCCTACACTAGATTGGGTGAAAAAGTAGGTAATAGCTACTACGTACGTAGGTGCTGATTACCTACTTACCTAGGTAGTGAAGGCGAGTCGCAACACCCCTAGTCTAGAATACAAAGTACCTATGTAATCGTGACAAAGACTGCACTTCTCAAAGGACAGTATCAAAGAATGGGCGCGAGCTAATATGACTTGATACGATGGAGTAGGTAGGTGGCCGCTACCTATTGTACCTATCCGATTGCGCCACCATTCTCAGACAATGGTCTGTAGAGCTCGTCGCATTCACGTGATAAGAATAACCGAACACAAAAGACTGCTGAAGGACTGGAGCATTCATCATCTTTTCAGATATCATGCATACAAACTTGATCAATACGCTGTTAAAACTTATGTAACAAAAGTATAGACTCCCTTTAAATGTCCCAAACTATTATATACAGATGGTAGGTAACGATATTGTAGAAGTGAAAAACATCGGATTATTTACAACCGAACTCTTATCTCGACATTCTCACTGCGACCCTGCGTGTCCCTGATACAGTCTACCACGACATCGTACATGCGTCCTGACCGGATCGCTTCGTACACAATCGTATTGTAATAGCCGACGCTAGGGGACACAGCGCCAGGCGCCTCTTCTATGTCTCCCGAGACTAAAGCCTCGGTAAGGAAGGGGACCTTCAGTTCTCGTCTGACGAAGTCGTAGACTCTCCTCGCTGCCTGGCCTAGTAACAAGCGAGCGTTGGGGTTCGTGTCTGCGGGGTTTTCGGATTTGGATCTGACGCGCAGATCAATGGCTTGACATAATGCTACGATGTGGGCGGCCGCGAGCTGCGAGAAGGTCTCGACGGCTGTCAATGTGTATCGGGCCGAAATCAAGGCCAGGGAGTTGATACCCTGGTTACCCATCTCGGCAGTTTGCACGTGGACTCCGACTGGGCTGGCGAGGAAGCCGAGCTCGCTAGTGAGCGCGGCAACCATGATATCCGTTCCCTTGAACAAGAAACTGGTAGCCGGGTCGTCGGACACCAAGTTTGGTGGAAGTCCGCGGTTCGTGTTGGGGTTGATTATTTCGGTGCACTGTGAAAATAGCATCCGGCCTAGGGACTGCAGACCTGCGCGGAGCTTCTCCACGGCACTCGTGACGGCTTTGGCCTGGAAGTTTCCTCCGTGGAGAATGTTGCCGGTCTTTCTGTCAATGAGCGGGTTGTCGGTCACCGAGTTCAGCTCAATGGAGATCTGCTCGTAGGCGAGCTGGTAGTCTTCTAGGACGGGTCCTATCCATTGACTCGCTGTGCGGACGGAGTATCGGTCCTGGCGAAGCACACCGCTCGCAAGGTACTCGTCGCTGTTAACGAGACTAGATCCTGATAAAAATTTGAAAATATTGTTGGCGCTGTCGATTTGTCCTGGATGCGGTCGTATGCTGGCGATGAATGGGTCGAAACTCTCGTCGGTTCCGCAGAGTGCTTCGACACTCATGGCAGTAAGAACTTGGGTTAGGGCAGCAAGATTGGTGCACTCATAAGCAGCCAATGCAGCCACTCCGGCGGAAACTGCTGTGCCATTGACGATGGCGAGGCCTTCCTTGGCCAAAATTCGGACTGGGGGGAGTTGGGCTTCCTTTAGAGCAACGTCTGCTCTGACGAGCCTTCTCTGGCCCCGGGGTCCAACGTAGGCAGATACATAGTTCTTGCCTTGCAGCACTCCGCCAATGTATGAAAGCGGGCTTAGGTCTCCTGAAGCCGAGATACTGCCGCGTAAAGGTATTAACGGCACAATGTCCTTGTTTAGTAACTCGGAGAGCCGGTCTGTGACTTGGGTACGAACGCCCGAGGCGCCCGCTGCTAACGAGTTCAGACGAACCAGTATGGAGGCTCGAACCCAGGACTCAGGCATACATGTTGATCCTGAATCTGTGCCGAAGTGAAGGTCTGATGACTTGGTGCTGGTTATACCGGCCATCAACAGCGTCATAAGTCGCTGTTGTAACTTGTCGACGTCATCGGTCCTCTGATCGGCGCTGCCGCCGAAACCTGTGTTGACACCATAGATGATTTCTCCGGCGGCGAGCTTCTCTCTAATAATGTTGCTGCATTCATCAATGGCCTGGAGGGCTTCCTTGGTGAACTTCACCCGAGACAGGTGTCGTGCAACAGCCACAACGTCGGCGACACTGAGAGTCTTGCTGTCTATGTAGACATTGTTCTTGGACGAGTCCAAGCGTTTTTTCTGGGCGAGAACTAGCCCAGAGAATGTTGTGTTGTATGCTCGAGCCATCTTGGATGTCTTTGACAACTTCGCTGTGTAATTTGCAATGTCGTTTGAGGTTGAGGCGCGTGATGTGAAATTGGACTTGTAATAAGACCTAAAGCGTCTCCTTTGGTTTTAAATATGTATCGAGTCTAAAAAGATATCGGACTCGACTTTGTCGTCAACCTAGTTGCAAAGCTCCCAATTTGGCAACTTGAACTTTTTTAAAAAAAAAAAAACATTAGGCATGTTCTAGTTCTTTATATCTTTATCCACGTGCAGTCTTTGACACATGTACAGCCCTTCATCCACGTGCAAGTGCTTTATCAACCGTATGCAGGCTAGCACAAAGACTCGCCAATAAGCGTCTGATAATACTTGTTAATACTGTGCATAAAACAATAAGACGCCTCATTCAGGGGCACCGGCTGCCCCTTATCGATGCTTTCATATAAAAATTAGTCCGTACCTAGGTAGCAAGCTGAAAGATACCTGGAGGAAGTCAAAGCAGGTGAAGTGTTCTACGTACGACTGCCGCATTGTAGGGTAAGTTGGCAAGGAAGGGATGCTATGTTCATCAATATGAACTACCACCTAACCTAACCTGACCTAGGTACACTACCTAAGTAAGTACTTACTACCCACGTACGTACGTATAGTACCTACGGATCCCTAGTAGGTAGGTAAGGATCCGTACGTAGGAGAATACCTACCTAAAGGTAACCTCCCTCTGGGAGCCTTGTTTGCGCTAAGCAATTACGTGCAGCATGGTGGCTCCTGATCAGGTTGCTGATCTTCGTACCGAGTGGGTCTCCAACATTCTCACCGTTGTCCGATTTCCTTATTTGTCATCCGACTTTTGGATTATCAGTCGGAGTGTGAACTAAGGAAGCCGTTCGAGGAGAGGTGTATCGGCGCATCATCTCGCTGGGAATGGAGAATCATCCAACAACTAGCACATGTTTTCATATAAGTACGGCCTAGGTACTTTGTAGTCTGGATGTAAGCATGGGTACGGACTACCTACCTAAGGTACTGGTAGGTACCTCCTACCTTACCTAGGTAGGTTAAAATTTCTCAGATGTCAAGTCAAGTCCCAAAAATCCAGGGGTCCTTGTTCTCCACTCGCCTTCGAGGCCAGCCTGTCGGATAAAGTGGGACCTCGGTAGGTAAATGCCTCTAAACTCCGGGTGGGATGTTCATACCTAATAAGTACATAAAATAAGTACATAAGTTAAGTACATAAGTACCTACCTTAGTTAGGTACCGTACTTTCCACTAACTAATTAGGTAGGTAGGTAGGTACTTACTGAGTAGGTAGCTACCTACCTATCACCACCAAGATCGACCATAACAACGCCAATAGGTAGGTGATTGCTGCTCATCACAAAATCTCCATGGCGTACCACCCTGGTGTAGGTACGTTAGGCAGGTACCTAATACCCAGGTAGGTACCTAGGTAGGTACCTAAGGTAGCTAGGAAACTCGATATGTTCCCGGTGTTCAGAAACAATTACAAAGCGCTACCTATCATCAAGCCTTTGTTAGCCGGTATAGTTAGTCCAATTACTGTCAAGAATCTACGGATCCGTATCCACAGTGCAGATGAAAAAGGTCTGGTTTTCGTTCGGTGATCAATTCTGCCTTACAGGCACGTGTCCTCAGACTACCTAAACCATTCTGAAGTTCCCCGAAATTGTTTACATACGAAGCACTACCTACCTTGGGTACCTAAAATACCTACCAACCTACATAGTACTTAGTCCGTACGGGTATGTACCTAGATGTTTGTTCCTATCCCCCGGTCTGCAGCCCAGAACCCGTGCACCTTTCTCGCACTTACCTACCTACCTACCTAGGTACCTACCTACCTGATAATCTGCCTGCCTACCTAAGTAGATCCGTAGCTACCTTATAGCTACATAGCGTGGCTGGTGGGCCTTCTTCATGTGGCTTTCAACTTTCAATGGAGCCGCACTGTGGGTCCCAAAATCAGTTTCCACCAATCAAGCGCCATGATACGTCCGTACGTACTGTACTTCGTAGGTCCGGGTTGTTGCTGGTCTCCATTCTAACTACTTCGTACTTAGAGAAGACTGGTGTAGGTATTACGAAGGTAGAAAGAAAATTGAGCGTCGGCACCATAGGTATTCCTATGAAGTATCTCCGACAATCAACTTCTTCAAATCTTTTCCGCACTTCGCTTATGCTCGGAGAGTTATTTTAGACTACCTACCAAGTAGTGTAGTTGCATGCGTCCGCCTTTGTTATCGGGCTGTAAGTACGTAGACTACCTACCTAGGTATTCGTTCTTATTCCCAATACCTACATGTAATTCCGCACTTCACGTTACGTAGGTTATTCATAGGTAGGTATATATCATACGAACTTGACCGTAATACTACCTCGAAGACGCCTTTCCCGATTCAACGATAGACTCAGCCTGCAAGATACAGCATATGTATCATGAGCTTATCTGATGGGGCCGTGGGGGTCAAAACAATTAAGCATACGTGGGTACCGTACTTCTTGCCTTCTTGCCACTATGGGTACATTGATAGGTATGGTATGTAAGCGCCAAATCTGCACTGAATCAGTAAGAAATAAGATCTTGGAGTGGAAGCACCCTTGCCAAAGCTCGATCTCTCGTGTTGCTCACCCATATTAACCATGCCTATATTGTGAACCATATTAACGTTCTCGTACCTGGACAATACGGCGTAAAGTAAACTCGCTTACCTATACGTACACGACCGAAATCGACTCCGAGGAAGAAGAGTAATCAAGCGCGCTAGGCTGGTCGTAGTCGTGCCGATTAAGCGGCGGCTATTCTCCTGTCACTTTGGTGAGGCGTTCGTACTTATAGGTAGGTGAATTCTAGTGTACTACCTACTACGTCCATACCTACCTACTTACTTACCTAGGTTAGACGTTGATAGACCTACTACTACGGATCCATACTATGTACTACTACTACCTACCTAGTCGGAAGCCATAACATGATACACTAATCCGTACCTACGTCCATACACTAGGTACCTATCGAGGTACACTTAGGTATTCCAGGGCCTCCACTGGGTAAGCACTGCAGTTGCCTTGGCTTGTTCTAGTCCGTACGTGTTAATTAGCCCATATACGAAGGTACAATGGGCGTCTCCGACCGGACATGGCCAAAACAACGATAGCGACAGCTAGGTAGGTAGAACAACGGTATCCAAACCCGTTGATAATACGGAATAATACTACCTAGGTAGTTGGTTTTCAAAGCAATTACGGACTTATTGGTCCGGTATTATTTCCTTAGTTCCTCTCCATCAGTAAGTACTTCCATCACCAGAAGTTCTTGGTATTCTGAAATTACCCATTCTCAATTGTAAACTCAGGTTTAGCTTTGCGGGGTCGGCAGGGAGATAGGTAGGACTTCTTTCACTGGACAACGAGACTCGATATACACCTAGGTATGTAGATAACCATAGGTGTTTGCTGCAAGGTAAGCTAGGAGAATTTTCATGGTGGAAGCACCTACTGGTGGAGACGAATTAATAAAACAGACCAATAATTGCTTGAAAACCAACTATAATCTTAAACGGGTTTGCATACCCGTTGTTTGAGCTAATTCCTCTCCGACCTGGACCCGAAAATCGTTTGTCAATGGCGTCTGAGAAGGAAGAGCCGGTGGCATGACCAATCGTATTAACGTGAAGTCCAGTATCTACTCCGTACGTCCGTAATGCAGTCTACCTACTTAAATAAAAGGTAAGGTAGGTACCTAGTACCTAGGCTGTGTACGGATCCGTATAGCTACGTGAATCAGGCTGTGTGAATCAGGCTGTGTGAATCAGGCTATGTAAACCAGGCTTTTCAAGAAGGTCTCGACTTCGTTTTAGGACGCCAAATTTGCGCCTACTTCAAAGTCGACCTTATTAAGGACAGTATTTCATGAACTTCGCTGCACAGCCTGCATCTGAAGTCCTGTCTGTCTTGGGCTTTTTGGCCGCATACCTACCCTACTTACCCTACTTACCTAGCGTAATACCTACCGGTAGAACACACCCTTATTGGGACCGCGGATACGGGCCCAGCTTAGGTACCCTGCCAAATCTCACGGGCCTCACCAACGCACTGGCGATTACCAATCTAAGGCTTTTACCTAGGGGCCTATTTTCTCATTAATATCAAATTTTTAAGATTGCGATTATAGGGTTCAGCCTTTACCAACTGATCTAGACTTTTCGATCTGATACACATAGGTAGATTCCCTTTGTACAATACCTAATACCTCTCGAGTCGAGTCAAAGAAGTTCGTCTGCCACGCCACCACCTAAATAAGGCACAACTGCTGTTGCGCTTCGTAGGTATTTATATCGCGTGCCCTACACTGCTTACTTACCGGCAGCTTCTTGGCAGCCTGAAGGCTACGGACGTACAGATTCGTAGATGCTAGGCTAGGACGGACGTAGGTAGAGATGAATTACCTACTACATACGCATCCGTACGTACGTACCTAACTACCCCGTACCCTAGGCAACATAACGCGATCACTAGGTCCACACTATGTAATAGTACCTGGATAGTCCGTACTACCCAGGTTGTTGTACTAGTAGTGTACCTGTAAGTAGTGTATGCATCGAGTAAGTAGCCTAACGGTTTTGATAGTGGGAGTTGCTGTACGTACTTACGTCCGTACAGCCGACCTAACTAGTGTAGGTACACTATGTGCACATCGTGGGCACCTACCTAGTACTACCAACCTACCTACTTATACCTATCTATTACATGACAGACGCCATCGAGTCGTAGACAACGTTGCCTATGCACGATGAGTTATCCGGTAAGCTGCTTTATACAGTACTACCTACCTACTAGTCAGGACTTCTAACACAGAGGAAAATCCTGCGAACGACGGTTCCGTGGTACTTCAAACTTGAATTCTTCCTTATCGTTCTTTCGTCGACCTTCCTGTCGTGAATGCGTATCCCCTCGTAAATCCAGTTCAGGAGGCAAACAATCCCCTGGAAAACGATGTCTTTCTCCAAAGCAATTGACCTTGGATGGAAATATGTTGCCGCAACGTGAATTCTACCCCAGTATTTAGTAGACGAGATAGGTGTCCATCTCCCTTACCTTAGGTACCTAAGGTAGTCCGTAGTGTCGCGAAACCAGACCCCGTGGATTTTGATTGTGGCGTCGACCCGTGAATGTGCCGGTCCCCGAGCAGGCAGGAGTGGGTCCGAGTAAAAACCACAAGCCACAGCTATCAGCCCCCAAACCAGTAAAAATTAGCATTGCTCTTATCACCCAATCTAGAAGGTATCTATTCGCAGATATCTATTCGCAGGTAACTATTCGCAGTATGGTCCTATGGTTCTTGATCATATACCGCTTTAGGTGACATTCCCAGTTTCTTCAGCACTAACATAGGAAGTCAACCGCCGGGTGCTTATTCCGGACATGTGGTGCTAAACAACGACACTATGTGCACGATTCGCCGAGGAGTTGTGCTTCGTTCCTTCTTAACCGTTTCATTAGGTAATTTAATATTTTCACGACTGGAGATTTACCCCTGCAATCGAACAGGGCTATCATCATCTACTCACGGAAGCGGTCAGAAGGTAGTAGGTAGATCTGGACTCAGACGTGTTAGAGACGGAGACATTTACCTACTGGGCTTTTACGACACGGTGTTACGTACACTAGAAGGTGATTGACAGATGAGGTGATGGACAGATGGGGTGGTGAAAAAACGGTTACGAAGGCTCACATGGTAACATATGAGATGTGTTTACTTACGAGATCCTAGATTTCATTACAATTCCGGCCAATGTCAGCTGAACGTGGGCGGCTCTTCTCTGCGGCAGGGAGGATGATGTCGCCTTTGCGCAGTCGTTTCGATGTATCATGTACGGATGCTCGGAATGGCCCAGGTTCTGCGCTCATGGTATAGAGCTGGATTGGTGAAGGACCTAGACCCATCATTGGGTTCGCTGGTAGAAAAAGTACCCTCACCAGGGTCGACGACATGGCTGGGCCCTACATGCGACGACGACATTGAGGTTAAATGAGTCACGAAACCACCACACCTCACCGCACCTCAATAGGCTACTTGGTTCGGCCACCATACCATGGCCCAGACTTCATGCAACACTGTTCACCTCAACACAACGGGGCTTGTGATGTGGTGCGGTGTGGTATGGTGGCCTGCACCCCATTGTTCTCAAGGGATCGATCAGTTGGTTTCACTCTCGTGTCCTTGGGGCAGCTGGAAGTGGGATGGCCTTTTCACCTCAGCAAAGTCACTTTCTGTGACTGGACTCGGGCCCCAAGCCAAATTTTCGCGTGAGACTAGGAGAGTAACCTCGATTGGAGACTTATCAGGTGTGCATTTTGCACCTTTGGCCCCGCGAATTCTCGACGAGTGACCACATTCATTAAGTAGACTACTGCACCCTCATCATCTATTATTATAGTATCCCGTGTAGATACTATGGCCTCACAGCCCAGGTCACAAATACCACAATCAGTGGCGATGGCCGGGCGAGGCAGAGGCGTCAAACATGATAGCAGTCAATAGTATGTGGAAGGAAGAGGGAGGTCTAAGCTACAGGGTAGGGGAAATCCCCTATGACCACTATGACCTCCCCGGTGCACGTGACACTACAATTATCGACATCGAGCTGTAAATTATCCCAAACCACATCTATTGTAGAACCGCTGTTCATCTCACTGGAACTGAAATTCCTGGTTATCAATCATCCTCAATTCGTTCATTGAATTGTACGATATATGCGGATTCTCGGGTCGTCTCGGACTGGGTTCTCTGTCATGCGACTTGGAGTTTAAATACGGACATTCAATCTTGATATTGAACCGCAACTTATAATGCCGATTTCTTCGCATATGTAGTGTAGAAAAAGGGGAAAAGGGTTTGGTGGAAGTTCCAGAGAGTCGAGACTCTGATGAGGTTTCAGTGTAGCATCATTTTCGGATTCAAAGTGTCCGATACGGTGATGTGTGCATGGATACTTACGAACAAAGTATACTCATTACTCTTCTAAGGGTCTGATTACCGCTCTACCGTAATACTTACTTTGAGGTTCCAAAACCCGGTACAACGTCTTTAATGAATAACAGATCTTGATTTCGAATACAATAAACTGTGATATTGTACGTATTGTGCCGTAACTACGCGCCAGCAAGTAGCCAGTTGAACACAGACGCTGTAATATGTCATAAAGTACTATATAAAAAGCCGGACTCACCATGTGATATATATGTTTAATACCAAACCAGTGAAACCCCATTGCCAACCCATTGCCAAACCCATTGAGCGCCCCATATATCTCTCATCGCCTATGCCAAAGGCTTTCTTCCCGTAACGATCATTCGTTTTTCTATTAACATCGCACCCTTGTGAGCCTCTTCGATAGCTTCTTGGATCAAAGCATCCATCTGAGCTGCCATCTCAGAGTTGCTTTGCCTAACTGTATCCGCGATCATAATGGGGATATGGAAGTTGCACCAGTGGAATGCCAGCATGGTGTGAGGCTTCCCTATCTTCCAGTCGGCCTCAATGTCCTCCAGACCTTCAGTCTGAAAGATCTCTTCCAAGTCTTTTGGCCAGGTGGGAAGCAGGAGGGTACCCTTTAATGTTATGAAAGAGCGGACAGCCTCGAGCGCCTTGGTGGGTACATCCGGTCCAGTAGTTTCAATATAACGGGATGTAAGATCGATTTCGGCCCACTGCAAGTGTCCGCCAGGCTCTAGATGAATGCGTCAGTCATTTTACTTTATATAGACAATTCATACCCTGTGGTCACTTACTGAGAAGTTTAAGCAAGTTTCTCAACACAGGTCTTGGGTCTTCCTTGATGACAAAACTGATGAGACGCACGTTGACGATGTCAAATGTTCCCACCAAATCCTCTGGTACGTCGTCGAAAACACTCCATTCTCGGATAGATAAGTTCTCCGGTAGCCATGCCTTTGGACCGACTTGTGAAATGTCAACGTCGAGGCCGACCAGCTCCGCCTCCGTATCCGGATCTAACTGTGAAGGGAGGTCTAAAAGCCATACACTATAATCTATTAGCATATGGCCGAAAGTGAAGAGCCGATGAAGACACATACGCGGTACCGGTTGCTATGTCGGCAACCTTCAATGACTTTTTCCGTGGAATTTTAGGACTGAGGCTATAGCCGAAGACGTCCTTGTACAGATGATGCTGAAGATTGAGTCTTTGTTTCGAAATTAGCATATTGGCTCGATAATGAAGATCCAGGAATTTAGTTTTTACCTGTTGAAATCAATGAAATTCCTAGAAAGAGGGTATGAAACCACTGTCTTCTTAATTTCACTCGCCGCCACTGGTTCGGGCTGTGTGCTTTCGACGCTGATAACAGCAGGCATTGCCGATTAATGGTTGATAGATAGGGATTAGAAGTTCTTATTTGGTGAGAGGGTGAGCTTTTGAGTAACTCTGGGCCGCAGGAAGATGAGGCGTGTCTGAGATATGTAACTATTTTGCGTATCCAAAACGTCCTTATATACCCCAACGAACCAAGTGCAACACCAGCCGGGTCACACGCGTTAAAGATCTGCCCCCGAACTACTCGTGTCTGTCAAACTGGATGAATCCCATAGGGCGTAGTACCACGCTCTTCAAGCTGAGGACTCACATCTCGTGATGTGCAAGTGCTACTATAGCTACAGTCAGAGGTCGAGTGTGTAGTAGCAATCTAGGCTTTCGATTACGCATGAGTGTGGTTACCACCCCTAACTAGGTACTACAGAAGCAGATCAGATGCCTGTGCACCACCTGAATCTACATAGGCACGCTTATCTCCGAAACCCTGCTCTTCGATCGCAGGGGAGAGGTAATGCAAAAACGCGGCGATCAGACTCCCTGGTTGCTGGTGGGTTTGACAGGGGTCTGTGGACGTTTATTTACCCGGCCACTAGTCCGCTTGCAATAGTGTAAATGTAATACTCCTACCCAACAACGATCTATAGCAAATTATTGAAAATGTGGCAATCTGCCAGCCACGGCTTACAGGTGCATTCTGGGGCTCGTGAACTGCGCCGTGTATACCTATTCCGTGGGCCTGGAGCATATGGTACGTTACCCTACGTCTTCCTCTGGGTCCTCAGAGTCAGCTAGGTACACTAGAACTAGACATTCTGAATCTGACCCGATTCCTTTTTTGGAGGCATGGGTTCTACAATTGGTCATTTGCAGGGGTATGAACCAATAGAAAAACTGTCGACTTAATGCGTAATACCTCGCATTTTTCAGCAATTGGGTCAAGTTCAACGTGCAAAACATTGTTTCTTTCGGTACGGCGGAGTGAACGATCAAATTGTAGTTTGCGGGCGCTCTAGGAGATACTCACACTACATTATTATTGAGTGCAAATAAGTAGTAATACAGAAAGCAGGGGATGGAGCTGAGGTTCAAGTCTGCCGACTGTAGTGTAGGTAGCTCTGACTCTCCCGACGGTATCTAAACCCTTTCTAATGATATTATTACTCAATCACATAAAATACACCTTACATAGACCTGGTATGAGTTACACCCAGAGAAACATAAGCATCAATTCAAGCCATTATCGTTGTATGGAGTGTACACTAATTAGTTCAAGACATCGTTACATCCCATGCCATGTCAGTCACCCTTCCCCTTTAACTTGAACCTGAGCGTCAAATATCACTTTCAGCATCTCACTCTGACATTGTAAATGTTACCACATAGCTCAATATAGTGTAATTTTAACCTCGGCGGATGCGCGACATGCAGTAGGCATGAGATATTTTGCAAAGAACTGGCTGCCCGGGAGACTGGGAGGAAGAAAATATTTTCTACATACCAGGAGTACCAACCAATAATGATACCGATATTTTACACACAGTAGGTACACTCCAAACAATCGTCAGGCTTCTGTTAGTCACTGACATCAAAGAGGGCTTATATACAGTCAATTTCGTCAAGTCCGAGTTTACATGCCTACTTTCGGGGGTCGTAATATTCAGTATTACTGCACAGGCTACCGACTACTACATATTCCGAGGTTAGATGTTAATATACTAGGTACTACTACAGTATAAGAACCCCATACGGCGGATCATCGCGTGTAGGTATTACTTAGTGCTGTAACAATCAGGTGTGCCTAATGGCACGCGTTTACGTGGAGTATTAGTAGGTACAACGTCGTAAAGCCTCGCCACCTCGTGTCCCAGCTTGAAGAAAATTCCCAATTCATGCCCATCTGATACATCATGAATCCGGTGTCCGAAGGTGACACCGAGCTGAGGCGATACTGCCCTAAGGATAAGGCATCACATACCAGGGCATGGGCATGACACAAGTAATTCAGCCACTCACGTGTACATGCGACTATTCAAACGGAACAGCTCCTCACCTTCACACCATAAGTCTGGTTGAATCCGGTCATTCCGTCCATTCAAGCCCCTCGGAACTTTTCAAGATTTATCTCGCGTGCTCTCTTTTCCGTCTTCTCCCCCCCCCCCCCCGCTTTTTGGTAGCCCATGATCATCGGGACAGTCGGCCGGCGGATTGCCCATCTTCCACACGTGCCGGTCGGACAATACCTGAGGCTCTCCCCATCCATATTAGTAGTGGCTGGCCCGGGTTGGATGATCTTTTTCATTATTCGGCTTTCTTTTCTTCATTTTCGGATATTCAGCTGAGCTTGTGTACAGAGGTGTCAGGGATATCTGCACCTACCCGGCGGTTGAATAAGTTAGTGCTGAAAAGAATGGGAACCCGGGCCGGCTACCCAAAGAAGTATAGATCAAAAACCATAGGCACTGCGCATACCTCTACAGTAGAGGCTTAGGAGATGAATATGATGAACATATAGCACGAACCGAACCATGGTTCTCTCACGCACTAACGTATTCAACCGCCGGGTAGTACTCATAGAGACAAGCGGACTATGGGGTGGACCTCGGTGAAGAACTAGGGGACTACCTAGCTAGCAGGCAGAATGCCTACGAATATACTGCGTAAGTAGGTAGGTAGACTGAACCTTCTCTCTTCGAGGCGGCCATTCACTCTACTTATAGGCGTTCTGTCTGCTAGCTACCTAGTCCCCTAATACTTCGCTGAGGCCCACCACTTAGTCCGCTTGTCCCTATGAGTACTAGATGTCCCTGACAAGGGGATATTTAATGGCTGTCGGTGGTTGTATGAATTACGAAAATTTACCTTGTAATAATATACGAAAGGAGACGATCACCTAGGTAATAGGTAGTTTCGTGTAATTCGTAGATAATACTAACTAGGATGAGTATTAAGTGCGAGTAATGAGAAACAATTGTCATCACAATTCATGAATGAGGTAGTCGAGATTTTAGTCGCCTATTTGAATTCCGTTTGTGACGTGTTGCTCAATGTTATCATTTGACGGCGGTCCGCTAGCGAGCGGGTAGGTAGTTGGTAGCCCCGATCCGGACGCAGAACCGGCGGTCAATCTTGAACCATCAAATGTGGAAGATTGCCGCCGGATTGACTATTTTGGGAAGCAAGTAGGGTAGTCTATAAGGACAAGTACGTATAAACTATTACAATTCGGTCACTCGCAGGGGTATGAACGAATCAAAACACTGTCGACTTACGAATACCACGCTTTCTTTCGCAATTGGGTGGTGGTCAAAGTTCAAGTGAGTACTCTTTTCGGTATTGTGGAGAAAGTGGCCGAATTGTAGTCTTGGGTGTAGTTATACCTACCTATTCTACAAGCCAAAAAGACTGGAATTGTTCTAATGAGATTCAAGGCATCTGAAGATCCTTCCAATATAGTCAAATACACTGGTAAGCTCAGAACGCGGTCTGACATATTACTAGAAGCCAGAGGCAATGGATTGTTCCCATAGTGAGATGTCCAGCTCAATATTTGTATCAGCATCTCCGGATAAGACCATGGGTGCCTGGGAATACCTCGCGCACGATGATCGCTAGTACCCAACACAATGCCAGCAACGGCAAGGATCTGCGTCTAGGTAGTGTAGATACCTACACTATCGTCGACGTACTTTGCTGCTTCGTGGTCGATTGTCGCGCTGTAATACTCATTCTTGCGTCTGTACGTATGGTCCCCACAGGCGGACGTGGTATTTAAAGCGAGGAATCAACTCACCAGATGGAACCTGACGAATCTTTTTTATTGAATAGGATTATGACCCTAGTGTACGTCTTCATTGATTTTGTTCTATTGTCTTGATGCGGTACAGTTGATTGTTGTATACTAGAGCTGTTACATCGGCAGGCACTTTTTCACTGATATTTTGTCTATGGGGGGCATAACTAGTGTTCTTAGCTTCAACGCTTTTTAAGTCATATCAAGTATGTATATTTGTAAGGGTAATCTGGTGGTATTGGTGGAGAGAGACGAAGAAGTATTTCGTTAGACAAGTAGTTAGTTGGGTTGAAAATCAACAGATTACTCTAGTCCAAGTTTACTCCAGTCCCTCATAGGTAGATGGTTCTTAAGCTTTCGGGTCACAATCGGGGTGTATCGCGTCTCATTCTTGGGGTCTTTTAGTAAAAGCGTAATGATAAATCTCCGGCTTAAATAGCCTGCGTGTCTGAGGATGGTCACGCATGTCTTCTTAGGTACCTAGAGTTTGGTGTCGAATTTGAGTCCTTTGCGTTAAGGTCATTGCAGCTGACCTTTTATACTTCCGAGGAAGAAGTCTAAGAACTCATAATAATCAGCGGGCTTGAAGTAAAAAAACTGAAGAAAATTCGAAGGGAATAGATTGCAGCCCTGGTAAAAGAGTTGGGCTTCAATTCTAACCGAGTCTAATGCCTTCGTTCAACACGTGCTCTTTCGGATGCAATTTCAGAGTAATCAGACCATGACTTCCGACGCCCAAAAACTGAATCTGCCGTCTTTCGTCCCGTGAAGCAAACTTTATTGCCAACATAAGGAAATTTGGCAACTCCTTGGAACTCGGCCATGCGATCGCTTTGGAACGTGATAGCGCCTTCCTTTGGAGTAGAGAAGATCTCCCCCTCACCGGTCTCGGCACATCAGAGAAGCAGATGTAATTTCCGAGATTTAGATGTGGGAGTTTTCGCTTTCTTGGACGGGCGGCCTTGGCGCCGTGTCCTTGAAGCCGGACCTTTTCTCTTGGAGTTAGGTCTACCCCTAGCGTTTCCGTCCTCCTCGTCATCCATCTCATCCTCCCTAATATCGTCAATGTCATTTCTTTGTTGAAAGCGGTAGCCTTCCAGGTTCTTCTTATCCGTGGCCAGCACCATAACTCCCTCAACGACACCAAAATCAAAGGACGCCTCAAAAATACCAGTTTCGTCCGTCGCGCGAACCTTGAAACGCATATCTGCCATTTCAGGCCAATTCCTTTCAATCTCTTTACAGTCAATGATATATGTTCCGATTGGCGAATATGTCATATTGCCATTCTTGCGCTTCAAAGTCTGAAGGTAGTCGGCATGCAACTCAGCACGCTCATTCTCAGGCTCCTCTTTCTCAGCCTTGACAGCTTTTGACTTCTCACGGACGTGGGCTTCAGCCGCCTTACTACCTGCAGCGGAATTCCAACTGATAAACAAGGTTCGCGTCTTGGGCCCACAGCCCGTCTTGTGGTGAAGACCGGCAATTTTACTCACAGTCTCGCGCATCTCGTCTACAGAATGCTGGCTAGATGGCAGAGAGATGCCGACCACTATCGTAGTCTTCGAGCGGTCGGGCTGTCCGGAGGTCAAGAAATATCTATCCATGATGAAATCTGGATGGTTAGATATTAGTTTCTCAGGTGTCAGTTGTGCTAATCACTCTGCGTGCATCTCTGCATGCAATTTGACGATGTGCTGAGGTACTTTGTCACATTTTCTCCCTTCTTTCGTCGATTTCGGTAAAAAGACATTTCGCAGAGAGGACCCTTCGATGCGCTCTACACGACCAGGCTAAACATGAAACCTATTATTCGCGCAGGTGAAACCATCTCTAGTGATCTCGCTAAAAGACATCACGCTTCTCTTTAAACAGAGTCAAGTCTATAGTTCAAGCTGAGAAGAGCTCTCTTAGGACCCTGCTGGAGGCGTTCCAAGGTGGGCGTGAGAATTGATGGGAGACCTAGAACAATAACCTCTTTAAAGCATATGAAGTGAACTATCGAGTATTGACGATGAAAAGTGGTGATGCTCGGGTGCAGAACAATGAGGGTGGGTGCCTAATAGTGAGGTAGGTATGTTTATTAGCCATACAATATGCACAACATTCACACAAACTCACAAATGGCACTTTACCTTTATCGCCTGCAGCCTTGCAGATATCTGAGCTCTGCCAGATTACAAGACCTCAACCACTTCCTCAAGAAAAAGCGCTGCCTTCAATTCTTGTTTTTAGGAAGATCAGATGAGCTTAATATACTAGGCTCTATTGCCTCTGACTACAACGTTGAATCAGTGACGGAGGCCAGTGTTGAGTTCGCGTTCGGCAGGTATAGCATGTAGAGGTTTGTCCCATTAGTGTAAGGTCGAGAATCAGGGCGCGTAGTAACCGTACGTAGGAAGACACGCGTGAGCCCACCGCCCGCGTAGGAGAAGGAAGAAAAATATTATCGGTATTCTGTTGAGGAAGGGAGATCACTGGTATTTGGCTGAGGAGTCAACATTGGGCTGCACGGTGCCCGACGCGTCAAGAAACAAAGCAGACAGATGTATGTTGATCATGCAGCGCACGCCTATGCTTGCCTAATGAGACCCCCAAGTATCCCTCCACATCCGCTGCTCTCACCGAACGGGTCGCTAACCTACGGTAACACTGCCAGTTGGTTGGCCATCTCCTTAAGGGCGGCTTCAAGCCCCAGGTCCGCGTAGGACCCATTTCTTCGCTCGACTGTCCATCACCTTCTCTCCTGCCACGTGACCATCCGTGGAGAAATTACGTACTATACCTCGGGTGGCGTTTTCCCGGCATTCTGATTCGATTATTTCGAAAGCTTGGACCTGGGATCCAAAGCCGCCCTAAAGGAGGTAGCCAATTCGACGAAACTGCCCATTCTGCACAGGGTTGAGCCAACCAGGCCCCCGTTTTCTTGCGAGTGCTTCGTACTTACTACCTACTGCGTAAACAACCTGGTTGGACATATTACACTTGCACGTGAGAGATCTTCCCTGAATTTAGGTGCAGTACGGTACTCGCCCCGTCTAAAAGGCAAGGCTTAATCGAACACACACACAAGGTGACATTGAGCCGTGCCGCTTACGCCCATCTCTCCAACTCCATTCACGGCACTATTAGGAGACGTAGCCGCGCAGAATCACACAGTGTGTCCGTCTGGTTGTCGTGTAGCGTACATGGTAGATCTGATAGTGTCGGCCGGCATCCAAGTACCGAGTCTGCTACCTAGCACTTTAAATCCATTCCGGTAGATGCCGGATCAGCCGTTTCAAGGGGGGTGACAAACTGCAAGGGGAAGTTGAGAAACTATTGCGGTTCTACTCGGAGTTGCAGCCAAGGTCACTCTAATTTTAAAATTTCGTAAAGAGGCTGGACTGGCCATGCGACGACGATCGAGGAGGTACCACGAAGAGTAAATTTTCGCTGCATGCGAACTTTTAGGAGACGACACTTATGGAGTAGAGTAGAGATAAGAACGTGAGACGGCAGCGGCGTAATTATCCTACTTTGAAATACCATATTGGCGCGATCAAGGCAAGGGCGTGCAAAGCTTGTCAGACAAATGTGAACGGGGTTTTGACCAGGCTATGGAAGGTGAAATAATGGACAAGGAACGGTGTATTGGGTATCACGACAAGTCTACAAATAACAAGCCATAAAAGCGACCCCCATCACTCCCCACAAGCGTACGCGACAATTGCAGATTCCCAATCATTCAAGCCCCCAATTGCAATTTCTGTTCGATTGACAAAGGGGTCGTGATATTCAAGCTTAGATCCGCTTCCTCCTCCTGACCGATGGTACTACCACTCGTCACGCTTCCGTTTTCGGCTCCCATCCGCACTGCACTAGGAGTTGGACTGGGGACCGCAGAAGCGCTAGTTTCAGTCACGAGCGCCGGTGCAGAAGTCGACTTTTGCGTGCGGCGAAGCGCTGCACGCTCTTCTCGCTCTTTTGTTAGCTGCTTCTCAGCTTCGATTGCTTTGTTTCTCCGTTCTTCAACCTCCTCTCTTTTCACCACCCTTCTCAGACCCTCAGATCCTTGAATCAAGCCGTCAATACTAATTGCATGATTGGTCATCTGGTGGTTGATATAGGTGTAGATAGCGGCAGGGGTGTCACATTGAAGTAATTGCTGTTCGTTGAGTTTTAGGAGTGCAAGGGCAACTTGAAAGAGGAAGGTAGATCCATCGCTGATGCAGAGTACAACATCCCAGACGCGGAAGAGAGCTTCTGCCGAAAGACAATCTGTGAAAACGCTGAGAAACCACTGAAATGTCAGAGCCTCGAGTTCAATAGTTAGATTATCCAGATGTTGAGACAGCTTCGGCAGTACTGCCCTGACATATTGTCTTAGGACATTCTGGTCCGCACGCGATGCCATCAAGCTATGATCATAGTAGCCACGAGGTAAAATAACTTCAACGATCGAAACAAGAACCCAAAAGGCATCCTCAGTAGACGGCATGATGAGTAGCAAGTTGGCTGCGATTAAATTCATACCCTGGCAATATCCAACTTCAGGATTTCGTCGGCTGTAGGCCCTCAAGACCTCGCTGAGTTTAGCGACTCCTGGCCCCCGGCGAAAGAAGATATTGTCAGTTAAGGTCCTATGGACGTCCATATCGATCTGCGAGACTGCTACTGGGTCGTCATCTTCACTAGGTCGTGAGACAAGACTTTCGTAATGGCCCGGTATACGTATGGATAGAGCACCAGAGCATTCGGCCCATATTTTGGGACGATTCACAACTGGAATGCCACCAAGCACGAGGGTCCGAAACTCATTCCATTTAGCTCGGCCAACTTTTCCCTTTACTCCTAAATCAGCAATACCGATTGTTTCGCCGTCCATGAGTTTGGCTTCGGGAATCATAACGGGCGCTTTTTGGAAACGAGCCTCTGCGGCGGCGGCGGCGGCGGCAGCGGCAGCTTCCCCCTCTTTTCTCCGCTCTGCTCTAACCTTGCGTAAGAATTCATTCCATCGAATGGATTTCTCTCGTTGTAAAGAATCGTGAACGTCGCTCAATTGCTTTAAAAGAAGTTTAACCGGTTCGGCATCCTCATATATCAGTGTTGCGGACGCCTCTTCGCATTCGTTTGTGGTTGGCTTATTATTCAAAGCAGCGGTAGCACTGACTGGTGGGACAAAACCACGGTAATTGGGCGTGATCAACCCCGAGGGCTTTGTCTGTTCGTTGCCTTCGAGAACCTCAATACTGGAGGTAGCAACAGGGGTGTGCGACAGGAGCTCGGTCGGGACTGTTGCAACCTTTAAATGGTCTTGCCACGTCTTTGGTTTGTTTTGATCTGATGAATCCTCGACGGAGTTTGGTGCTCCCGGGAGGGCCTCGTTAACAATATTGGGCGATGAGCTGGTGCTATCATCTAGTGAAGTTGGTGAGATACCTGGTCTACCACCGGTCAACATCTCTGCCCGACTCCCATGTTTCATGCGGGCCGCAATCTGAGCGGCTTCACGTTGTCTCATTTTGCGACGCTGATCGTAGATAAAGCCAAATCTATCAGTTAGATATTCGGCATTGCTAAGGTTACTGTATATATGCGTTAAGGTGGGTGGCTGCCCCTCGGGGGAGAAAATAGTATCCATTTCAACCGGAACATGATTATCTGTCCTTGTGCCTGAATCGTCAGGAGAAGGCCCCAGGCTTTCCCTCCTTTCAACATTCTGAGATCCTCGGGCGAGATTAGCAGATGCAGATGGAGGCCGGCGCATGGACATCAACGCCTTGGGACCAGGCAGCGTCGAGTTTGCGCCCATGGTTGAAGTGCTTGTGGCTGAGGAAGCTCGCAAAGATAAAATTGAAGCTGCAGGCTTCCTCGAACCCCGGAAGGAGTAGATGCTCGAATCTCGACTAGAGCTCTGCGTCGACCCAGCATTTGGAGGCGTAAAGAGATCTTCCTGTAGGGGTGGCCGCCGATCGCCTGTCGTGGGTGCTCGTATAGCTGTTTTGAGCGCTTCGCCATTGACGCTCGCAGGCCTGCTAGTCTTTTTATTGGCGTTAGTGCTCCAGAAATAATCCTTCAGCGCTCTTATGGTTCCCTTATTAGTGGCCTTGAGCGTTTTCAATGTGCTTGGCTTAGGGGCAACCTCGTCTACACCATATATGCCTAATCCCGTATAGGAGGCGGATTGTGAGAGTGAATCGTGCATCGCATCACTCATCAAATTTGATAACCCCTCAGCACCGCGTTTCGACTCATCCTGCGTTTTCAGCTCCTGCTCCATCAAGCGCAGCCTCTTTTCCAGTTGCAAATTTGATAATCCGCACTCTAGTATTATTTTTCTCAGCGCTCGCTCCCGCGCATCGGCCTTTCTCCGCAGGTTGGATAGTTGTAAATCGCGCTGGGCCAAGTCCTCGGCGATCTGGCGAACAAGATTGACAGAGCCATATTTAGCTATAAGCCGTTCGATATGATCATTCTCAGCTAGGTGAAGTGCACCGGGTATCTTTTGAGTGATAACAGGCGTGTCGAATAGGGCATTGCGCGAATTTTGTGGTACTTCGATGGAGGCCAAACTCTCCACTACGGAGACGGTATCGGGCTGTTGGTTTGACGGCTCGTTGGTGCCATCTGCGGATTCGACAGCGATGTCTGGTATCAGTGGTTCCTCAGGCTGGGATTGCTGGGGAGAGAACGACGGGAACGAGGTTAGTGACTTATCCGAGGCAGCAATAGAGGATGCGGAGCTCGAGGGGTACGACGTCAGCTTTCGCGATCGCGACTTTGCAAAGGTCCCATAGCCTCTACCGCTTTTGGTCGAGGCGGATGAAAGCTGCGAAGTGGTCCTTTTTAAAGGTGCAGCTTGCTCGGATTCCATGTCGCATCAAAGGGAGCATCTCCGTTTGGACCTAGCTGTGATATGGCGCTTGGACTCCTCGAAATTTCAGAGCCCAGAGACTATAAACCAAAGAAAGCCAGGCTCGCCGGCACGAAGTTTTCGAAAAGTGTGAGTGGTAAGACGAGAAGAGGTTGGTGTTGTGGTTGTGAAGAGACGGTTAAAAAAAATTAATAAAAAAATAATATAAGGCTGAGCAGCGCGTGCATGAAGTAAGTATGATGATGTAGTCGCAGTTACAATGCAGGTCTGGGTTGCACGCTTAGGTCACGGGTCCTCACCTTCGGTAATGACAAAGCCTCGCTCACGAAAATACTTGAGATTCGGTAACAGCATAACTTACCACAATACCCGTGTATCCGAATCGCTTCCTAACCCTGTAAGTGCACTTAAGTGTACTTACCCGCGTCTCGAGGTTGTTATCTACCTCAGCAGGTACTTCGTAGATAAGTATTCCCTATTTATCTTGTGTGAATCACGTTACCCATAAAGAATCCCCGAACGGTCAGCAACGGATTTTATGGGGAACGGATATCCAGCGACCCCGGGTGTTCTACTATGTACACTCCCATACTATTCATGTAGGTAGGTACTTTGTGCTTATACAGGCCTCAGATCAATTCCTACTACGGATCCGTACAGTTTACTCTCTTTTAGCCCTACGTATAAGTATGTACACGGAGACTCATTGTCGGACTACATGTAAGCCAGTACAGCTGAGATAGATTCTTAGGCTCTTTAAGCTATCTTTAATCAACTTCACCAGTGTGCGCCTCAGAAACAACAGATCCATTATGTGGTGAGTATTTTCGAAATCAAGTTACAAAGTATTCTGTAGACAGGTATGGATCCCCTAGGTACCTTCCTAGTGTAAATAATAGGATAAGTACTTAGGTGGGCCGGCTGAGGGTCGTTGGATAGTCAAATACCTAGGGTCGCTTGATATCCGTTCCCGATTTTATAGCTATATCCAGTTATATGGCAAGATTAGCTAGATATACAGCTTGCCGGTCGCTTTCACAGTTCGATGTAGACAGATAGACAGATAAACAGACAGAGAGGCAGACAGACAAACAGACAGACAGGCAGGCAGACAGGCAGACGCAGACAGACCGACAAACCATCGCATACGTCGTGACACATATAATAATACCGACAAGTCCCATCATACCAGTCATCTAAATATCGCGCTGGAAAACTGAAGAGGGAATATCATGCTCGTTCGTAGGCCATGCCACTAAAACCGTTCATCAGGCCAACTGATCACGCCGAAAAGTGCATTAAACAATAAAAGGGGCACCAAACCCCCAGATTACATCAGCCATATCCAAAGAAAAGGCAGTGGCCTCAAGCGGAGTATTCGCTTGACTGACAGGGAGAAGAGAGGGCATTAGTTTCAAGCGGAAAGGAACCGAATCGTAGAGTAAAGTAAAGTCAAAGAAAGGTGGAAAGCAAAGTCCCCAGCGGTTAAAAATAAACGCATCGAGCGCAAAGCCATGAGTCTATGCCATTAGAATGCCAAACCGAAACTTTTTATATTCTTGAAAGGGGTATCGTAAGCACAAGTCGTATCAATCCGTCCCATTTGCTCCCCAGCACGAACCTGCATGGCATGTCGTCGGGTCGAAATCGGAAAATCCGCATATCGCATCCGATCGTCAAAATATGTGTTGTTTTTGCTCTTATTATGTTTTTTTCTTCTTTTTTTGCTCGGTCGTTTTGCGACCTATATGTAATATCCATCAAGGATTGATTTCTACTCAGATAATGTTTGCGATGCTAATTCTCTCGGAACTTCGGCTGTTCGCGGCAGCAACTGCTGCTGGATTGCTTTTGGTATTGTCCGTAGCCGTCGTGCTGCTTCGGGGGATGCCCGCCGTTTGCTCCAATTTGATCGGAGGTAGTGTCGGAGGTTGGGGGGGCGCTGCGGCTAATCTGTAATTTGAGACATTACTCGGTGTGTTTAACGTGCCTAACCCCCTAACGAGGTCGAGCAAATTGTCCCAGCCACCCCAGTCCTGCCGCTCTGTGCCAGTCAAACCCGTGCGTTTTTCAACGGCTGCAAGCCCCCTGGCCATTACAGGAGGTGGCGCAGGAGGGTCTCTCTCGGCCCCAGCCCAGATCCATGCATTCTCAGCGTTGGCTTGCATATCAGCGCTGACGTAAAGAAGAAGCTCTTCATCCCTTAGCAAAGTCTCTTGAATCGATGGAATCGGCCTGTTGCCCATCGGCGCGGACTGTGCGGGATAGCTCGAAACCGTCAAACGGCGCAAATTGTCGGCGGCTTCTTGCTGCTTAGATCGCAGTGCGCGAACAAAGAACGAGAGGTAACGCCCACAGGCCACTGCAATGTCTTTTCTTCCATGAACCGATCTGAGGACTCGGAGGCAGGTCGTAGCTGGCTCTTTATACCCATGAAGGAGCAGAAACAGCGTTGAGCGAAACACATGCGTGACAAGCAAACTAGTTGCTGAATCTGCGAGGCTTGCGCTGGAACGCTCCATGAGACGACCCGTTTCAAATGCTATGTTTGTGCATTGCTCTATAGCGTCCATACGAACATCAATAGGGCAAGCCGGCGCTAGATTGTGTCGGTGGAGGTGGAGACGTGCGCTGAGAAGATACGTAGCTGGCATGAGGACGTGAGGAGCAATAGTTTCCAGATTACCCGGATCAAAAACGTCGTGGAATTGGCTCTGGCATTCGGCGAAATAACGGTCGAAAGCTGCAAGTTGAGGTCGCTCGATGACGAGACTAGAAAATGCTTTCCTCAAACCGGTAAACGATCGCACAACGTTAATAATCGCATGGAGAAATTGCGTGGGACGCGGCGCGTGGTGTATCGGCCCTTCGGATTCTAGCAAATGGTCGTCGTACGGCTCAGGAAGCCCAACATCGCAGTCAACGTCGTCGATAATAAAGGGGCGCCCTAGATCTAACGATAATGTTCGGTCAAATATGTAAAGCGCCCACCAAACCCTGCGTCGCATATCTGCCTCCACTCTTGAACGCATTCCCACCTCCAAGTGAAGGTCCAAATCTTGAGCAGATCGTACCGCTTTTCCCAGCCACTTCCAGGCAGCGGATTTTAGATTCATCTCGTACAGGGCGAATGACAACAGGAAAATGGCCCGTACATCATCCAGTACGAAGTCGTTAGCCCAGGGATCCATGAGATCATTAGCAATCTCCATGAATTCGCTCGCCTTCAAGGCTCGATCGAGGTTTGGATCGGAGCTGAACAAGCTTCCCAATGCCAGAACTGTAAAGAACATGGCCAGCCACGGAGAGGGAACTTGTCGTAAATCGTTGCTTTGATATAATCTGCTTACATCGTGCTGGAACGTGGGCCAGTGTATTATCGGCATCATAACATGAACCGCCGCGTAATATGTTGGGAGGAGGTTATCTACAGTTACCTTGGCCGGCAGCGACGGTCGAGCTCGGTCGAAAATTGCGGGCTCGGGCCATGGGCGAAATGGTGCCGGCGCCTTCAAAAGGCCCTTGGATATGTTGCGGAAGGGCACACGTACTCGTCCGTGGTCGTGCACCACTGGTGTTCGCTTCCTCTTACGTGGCTCAAAATTCCGATCCGGGAGGCGAAGCGCTGCCTGTTCTGTAACCTCAGCGTCAACTTCCACATGATCTCCGCCCGTGCGCTCAGCCAAGCTGCGCCTCAGGTTGCTGTTTTCTCTCCGTATTCGTTCCATCTGTTTCTCTAAATCTTGCACCTGCTTAATGGACGACATTCGCCGGTTCGTCTCTTTAGTGAACTGGCATTTAACATTTCGGCTAGAGCATTCAGAACAGCTGGTCGTCTCCGTAGCATCACATTTGACCTTCCTTTCCCGACAAGCGTCGCAGCTGGACCAAGATATCATGCAATTAGTGCGTGCTCGAGTCAGGACACGATAGGTAATGATGCAACTCGAATAGGGGCTTGATTATCGAGATTATTGCACGGATGAGCATTTTACATACCTAGGGTCTTTCCTACGTTGTCGATATGCTCGCTTTTGCGCCTGGACATTTGACAACTGAGCGCTTGAAAGCCCCGGCGTACTCACTGACAACTCGGTGGAGCCCAGGGACTCTCGTCCCATAATAGATGTTGCCGTCCCCGGTGTAAATGGCTGAAAGGAAGCCTGGCTAACCGGTGGTAGGGATGGAATCCCTATTGGTTGAGGTGTGTGGGTAGGGTTAGGTCTGACGCTTGGACCCATTAGACTGTTGAGGTAATGGACTTGGGGTCGAGGCGAAGTAATAGAGGAAACTGATGAAGAGTCGTAGGATCGTGTCGGAGAACGAGGGTATAAATTGTGGGATGATGCAGCCATCGTCGAGTTTCGGACGTCCCAACCCTCGGCAGGTGGATGTAGCTCTACCTCCAAAGGCTTCCCAGCGAATTGAATGGCTGAGGGTCCTGGATATTGTAGAGCGAGCATACAGATATTAAGTGAGATTGGCGACTTGACGGCAACGGTAGATGTGAGGAAAAGCTTGCTTAGGCTTGCTCGCCTAGAGTCAACCTAGGAACGTTGGGCTAAGCATAAATGGGGCCGGGCCTGCCACGAGGGGTTGAAGCTACCTCGCACGAGATGCCACAAAAGTAGAGTCAATTTTTGGGCCAACCGCTTCTCGGGGCTCCTCCTAGTAAGTCGTCTCGAAGTTCAGCACTGTGTGACTACAATACCGCTATACCCAATCTCTCCTCTTCTTGAGCTTTGGTCGTATCAACAGAGCCTGATCAAGTCTTCCAACAGTGTTCGGTAAAATCGATATTCGGCTACAATCGATAAACGTCAACGCCCCTTCATCTAGTTTAGTTTTCTGCGTATTTAGTCAAGTTGTCTAGGTTAACCGCACTCTGTAAACCGGACAACTATTCCACATATGGAGTAAACAGGTAGGACGAAGTTGACCTAAACAGGAAAAGTGACAATGAGACCAGACCAAAAGCCAAGCAAGACTAGAAAGAAATGGACCATGAAAGGTAACTTTGAGAAGGGTGTGAAGTTTCTAGCAGATAGCTAACCAAGCCGGCGACGAGAAAACAATCAGGACAGATACGGCAACGAGAGCAAGAACAGGAGCGAGGGCGAAAGAATGGGCGACGTGACTCGCGAACCTGAAAGTTGAGGGGGATCGAAGCAGATCAAGATGTACTGATAGACGCATGGCCCAAGAACTAAGAAGAGAGAAAAATATGTCCCCAGAATCTACCTTTTTCGGAGCATCCGCATAGCGCACAGCAGAGCAGAGATTGGAAATACCTACATATACATAGGTAGTTATACCTAGTCTAGGCGATTGGAGGGGTGAATCCTTCAACTGCTCACGCTTGTACACTAAACATCCCTCCCCTGTCACAGAACACAACACAGCCATAGTACGGATCCGTAGGTACTTTCGTACCTAGTGTAGTGTAGGAACCGGGCAGGGCTGGGAACTTACTTAGAACTGAGGTTCCTCAACGAAGCGCTAACTAAACTAACGTCGTTTCGAGAGCAAAGGCGGGCCAGATTCGACCCTGACCTTGAAGTACGCTACTGATCCCGGACCCTATGGGGCTAATAACCATGCTGCTGGCTGCTAGGTAGGTATCTGGCCAAGCAGGCAAGTCGTGATGGCGGATCGGGTGGTGCTGGTGCTGCGGATCATTCAACAGACACAGGGATAGGTAGCAGCCTGTGCGGTTACCACCCACCTTGTGTCGGTAATGTACCTACAGTCTTCAGATTCGGCACAACTGCCTAGCACCTATATTACCCACGGCACGCTTATATTTGTGTCCTATCCACGCTACAATTTTGTACTAGGACCTAAGCACTACGCAGTCAGTTGCAAGTAGGTAGCCGGCCACCATTAGTTATGGACGTCTACTGTCTACACCTCGGTAGTTAGTTAGCAAGTGTACTTACCTTTGTATAAGTAGGTATCCAAGTATAGATAGGTCGTAAGATGCTCGCCACATCCGTCATCGCTGACCGTTCATGAGGAAGCTTGGATACATGTGGTTTTGCCGATTGCGTACGATGGGCGACGACCCAGTGTACTACCTACAGTACTCGGCAGAGATAAAGGAGCTGCGTAGCAAAGTCCATGCTGATCTGCATACCTATCGAGGTACCGTAAGACAGAGTCCAGTAGGTAATTGGCAGTAGAACTTTGGGTTGGTTTTGACAACGAGCACGATATGGACCTGCGCTATTAATAATAATTTAGATACTAATACTAAGTAAGTACTTCTCATGCGAGGGTCGTTGCATAAGCACAGTTGATATACCAATCGAGTATCTCGCGGCCTGGGACAAAAGCCTCCTTCATCCTGACTTGAGAGAGGCGGGTAAGGCAGTGAGGGAGGAGGACACAAAGGGGTGTGGTGGTGTAGTGTACCTAGTATTGGTTGCCCTCGAGCTCGAAGTCTCTACACCCTTAACATAAGCGTTTGACAGCAAAGGTGTTGACTCCGCCTGGAGAATACGTATACCTAGGTAATGTGTGAGTGTGGTGTACACCAGCATAATGTAAGTATGACGGCTGGATACCTACATTCAACAACAACATGACCTCTGCATTAGGGAGCAGTCTCAACCCTTTTTTGCTGCGTGATATGGAATTACCTACATACAATTTGTAACCCCCCCCCCCCCTTCCCGCGCAACCCCTTGTAAGATAAGGGACCTACGGAATATATCAACAATAATCCACAATACCTAGTCCGTACATTACCTACCTATGCACGAAGTACTTCGTACACTACCTACCTACCTACATCGACGCTACCTATATCTACCTACTTATACCTAGGTATTTGTATGCCCCTCCGACACTACACTAGAGAACAGTTTAGTAAGATTAGTTACCTATTGCGGTTACTAGTCTCAGTTGATCATTAGCCACTTATACAGTCAACAAGAGACTGGAGGCTTCTTTACTACTTAGTAGGTAGCTACGTATCTACCTACGTACGTATAGGTAGTATAAGTACTGCGTACGCTTCATTAATCATAATCACCAATTGTCAACTGGTAGTGTATGTATTAATAAATAACTATATAACATACTCACATAAGATAGACCACGAGTAGGTAGTTGCGATACCCAGCCGGCGTCCAACGACATCTTGTCGCCGACCTGCCGCCGAATGAAATGCCTGGTTTTCTTATAGAGGAGCCCGATGGCCTATGACCTATGTACCTAGGTAAGCGACTCAAGGGTACTCTAACTCATAGTCATGTACTAGTGCACTATTAGCGGACTAGGCGGCAGCGGTAAAGGGGAACCGACGGCATGACATGCCGGAAAGGGCTTATTCGGCCGCAGCAAGTTCGCAGACGTTTGCGCCGGAACAAGAGCTTGAAACTTGAACCTACCGGAACCCAAAGCGGGCCATGGGGTAGGTAATCCACTAATGTTTAATGCGCTCAATATGCACCAAGGACTCATGGCATAGATACGTATAAATGGGTACTGCTACGGATCCGTACTCATACCTACACTAGGTAGGTAAGTATATATCCAAAATCAACTTCATTGTACTTTTTAATTTCCTATATTTAACTCTCTTCTCTCTACCTTTCCCTCAAGTCGGAAAAAAAAAACACAGAAAAAGAAAAAAAAAAACAAGTATCATGAATCCCGTGATCCTATAAACCAGCTGAAAGCCGCCGTCACATTCTCACTCTGACCTGCTAAGTATATGTTTATGTGTTCTTATTTGCCTGTTATACCGATTCCGTGCCACAGAAACAGCTGAACATGCTCGGGCTGGTGGCGTCTGAGGCAGGTTAGGTACTTGGTAGTACCAAACCGTCACAGGAATTTCTGACAAGGCTTCGCTCGTTGCTAATTAGCCTACCCCTCATGAATCTTAGACCAACCGGCTACTACCACCTACCTAATACCTACACTACGGAATAGGTATATTACTAAATACCTACCACTCGGCTCGGTATTAAACATGACACAGTTTCTGCCTACCTAGGTACCTACGTAAGTAGGTAGTATACCTAGGTACCTACCATTACACTACCTAATTCGGGTGGAGGTGGTTCGGGAACGGGAATTATATCAAGACCTAAGTAGGTAGGTAGGTAGGTAGTGTACGGGTATGCTGAGACCTAACTTTCTATCATGATATTAACTCTGAGGCAATTCAAAAACTACCTGCTACCTACGAAGTACCTCCTTGTACACCATGATGTGCCGCGATGCACGAAACCCAACAAGTTTTGCCTGCATGGCACTGGAAACGTACCCAGTGACACTGTCAAAGGGGAAAATGGGACAAATTAGGAGCGGAAGTCTCAAGTGGCCACCCATTCCATCATGTACCCTGTAGCTAAGGTAAGTAAGTACCTACCTAGCCGTAATAGTCTATTTACGGAATCAATATGCACCCACGCGCTCTTCACTTACCTAGGTAGTATAAGCAAGCAAGTCTGTAGTTGTAAATACTAGAGCAGACTGTAAATATCTCAGGTCGGTCACTTATTCCGAATTCATGAAGGCGGAATTTACAAGGAGATATTCCGTACTGTTGTGGGCTTCCACGCACCATACCTTGTTCGGCACGCTAGGTAGTTATCGTTATGTGGGTTGGGAATTGATACAATACAAAGGGGTGGTTGTCGATAATAAGTCGAGATCCTTACGTTAGCATATACGTACGTGTACCTACATTACGTACCTACACTACATTGTCATTGTACGAAGTACCAACCTACCTACTTACTGTACATAATTCGTATCAACAGTCAAATCAGTCGGGCCTAATCCTGCCCTGATCAATGCTACATAAAATCAGTGCATCGAATAGGTACCTATCGGTACCACCACAACTGGCCTACCTGGTATAGGTAGAATGCCTACCAAGCGGCTACAAAGTAGTGTGTTTCTAGCCTTACATTCGGCGTTCCGATGATTGACCCGGATCGGAGGTAATAGTAGCTCACCCACCTAGTGTAGTGCAGATACACTAGTGTACGAAATATTCTAGGTACCGTAGGGAGTCTTAATACCCATAAGTACCTGCTTGTGTATTCCGTATTTGTTACCTAGGTAGAATAGAATCGCCGGATCGAGAATAAAATTCCAAGTTTGCCTTGGTTCGAGATCCTGAAGCGTAGCGGATGTACCTATAGGAGGCACTATACCTACTACTACGAAGTTGTCAACACTACATTAGGTATTGCTAGGTATAGGTAGTACTACCTAGGTATGTAGGTATACCTACATAAGGATGTAATGTAATTACTGTATTTACACTACCTAGGCACCAGGCAACGCTTCAAACGAGGCTACCTACAACATTGATCCATTGTAATGCAATGATACATTGCAGTAGGTATTGTATATCACAATAGGTAGTGTACGGAATGGTTACAAGACAAAACTTGCGCAGGTATTATAGCTAAGTATACATCATAACGACTCTCACGTGGGGTATCGATACATTTACACAGACAACCGGCTGTTCGAGTACAGCAGTTAAAGGTACGTTATGTAATGTTGACACCAAGTATATATCACCAAATTGAAAGCCTCCAGACCCTAATAAGTTACCTACGCTGACAATGTCGGTAGTACCCCTATTGGTCAGAATAGGTGTTTGCTACCCTCTATTGATTGGCCGAATTTTCAATATAACAAACCCCAATTTCCTAATCGTCGGGCCTGCCTACGGACATACAGTACACTTACGCTTGTTCCGTCTCGAATGGTGTCTCTGGGAATCTCCCGTGGCTTAAAAAGCCTCTGTTCGTTAAGTAAAAGTTCCGATAGCGTGCTGTACATTCCTAGCCTAGCAAAGCGTGATTTCTCGGTTTGCTATCTCGGAACGACTTTGGTTGGCATGTAACCAAGTCATTGCATTGTTACACCAAGAAATCCCGCTTGAACGCGCATAACCCTGGAGGGGGGGGAGTCGGTCTTCTTCATGGGTAAGTTAGTTACGGATAGGCAAATTTCTAGGTACAGTACCTACCTATGTCCATGCGCAATGATTAGGTAGGGTAGGAGGTAGGTAGGTATCATTGGGAATATTTTCTTGATATCAATTTTATAGCCTACCGCGGCCGTTAACCTAGAACGGTAAATCCTTCCGTGATTTTCGTAGCTTTTCTTATTGAGCTAAGTACGGAATACTAAGTAACTAGGTAGGTAAGTAGGTAGGTAGGTAGTCCGTACTTTACCTACGTATACCTAGGGTACCTATTGAATGCTTAGCTCATGGCAAGACGGGCGACGTGGACACAACACAAGACTGAGTATTCCGTACAAGCACCTACATTGTAGTTGTAAGAGACTTTTAGCCGGCCGGCATGAGCAGCACAGGTTGTTACCTGGTTACATATGGATCCGTACTTGTACCTAGTGTCCAAAGAACAGCAAAAAGGAACGCAGATATTAGCGAGAGGGCGGCATAACTACAGGCCGTTTTGCAGTCTGTGTACCTAAACTACTTACTTCGTAGGTACTAACGAGCTATATAGTCCGTAGGGACTTACCTATTGTGATTATGCCGCAATCGAGAGATCTACCTACCTACCAATGCAACCAATCGGCCAAGTTGCTGAGGTGACCTTCTCAGAATATCTTGGCGTGTAGGTATTTCATATAAGTAGGTAGAAATACGGATCCGTACCTAACTGTGTTTGTACATGATTCCGCACACTAAGGCTCATTATAAACTAGATAGATTGTGGGCTTACATAGGGTAGCTAATCCGTAGGTACCTACGGATCCGTACCTCTTCTAAAATTTCATGACACTTTTTTCGGTTGCTATTTTGTGCGGAACTTGGCCGAGAAAGTCTTCCACTCCAGGGATAACCTGCTAAGCCCACCGCGCTCCACTTCCAACTCCCCACTGGGCTTTTTTTTAGCTTGATTCTGAGACGAGCGGATAAGTAAGCAGCACAGTCCAGGGTAAAGCACTGCACTGTACACTAGAGCCGCAGACGCTCTAGGTATAGGTAAGTACCGGTACCTACTCCGTTCACAAGTACCTGCGAATTATGGAATAGTGTAATTCCTCATGTAGTGTGGTGTACTTTTGATTTGTAGTAAGGTGGTAGGTACGGATCCGTACTTCATAGGTGAAGGCATCGTGAACCGACAGAACGCTACCATTCGCCCGGTGCCTCGATCCGATTTTCGGTCCTGTCAGAATCTTGTCGGCCGTAACCGAAATCGGCTAGCTATTGAAGTTGATGTACCTAGGTATAAGTTGCCTGGTACCTAAGGTACCTAGTCCGTTAGGTAGTCCGTACGTAGGTGCTTCGTACATACAAACAAACGTTAGTTACCGAGCTCTTACGGATCCGTACTAATTACCTAATTGCCCACAGAGAGCATGATGTCATGGGGAATCCGTACCTAAGGTATGTGCGCTATGAACGGAGTAGGTACGCTAGGTACATGGTAGGTAGTGTACCTACTTACGTATAGGTAAGTACCTAGGTAGTCCGCACCTAATGCGGAAAGAGAAGGCGGGCCGACGAAAATCTGGCAGACCGAGCCGGGCCGAACCCTGCACAAACACACGTGTACACTAGGTACCTACCCGAAGCGAATACATACCACTACTTTAGTGTGAGTGTAGGTAACTTCGGTACAAACACCAAACTATTCCGGATTTATATTGTATGGATTACCTACCTGGACACCTATACGTACGTAATTGGCTACAATGCTTATACCTAACATACGGATCCGTACCTCCTATGTACGCTACCTCCTAGACATTGCTAACCTGGAGGAGGCCAGATATTTCTTGTAGTTACCTAGATTCCGAAAGGTCCTACGTAGGGTAGGTACGCCTACGCCTGCTAGGCAGGTTAGATAATCAGAATGCTCGTCAACTGTTAAGACGACGGGTCACTTGGCGGGGATGAATAGGGTCTCCCTTGTCCCATTCACCAACCGTTGGTTTCACCTTCGTACGGCACCTTTCGCCGAATTTGAATCACCGAGGTTGCGTACCTATAATACCTACGTATAAGTTAGGTAGATACCTATAGCAAGTGTAGGTTCTACCTAGGGAGGCATCTGAGATGAGAGAACCTGTGAATCTCTTTGAATTTTACTTACTACATATGTAATTTACCCCAGATTGTTAGCAAATACCTACCGGTACCAAACATGATGCCTACGAAGTAGGTTTCCCTCTACCGTATCAGTCTAGGTATCTACCTATCTATCTATTCAAACCAGAAATAGGTACCTATTTCGGATCCGCAGTGTTGACTTTGAAGTCATAGTGCGGGTCGGCATGTTGCATCTCCCCATTTCCGTTTTGTATCGCGGCCGGAGATAGGAACTTTGGACCGTAGGGATCCTTAACAATTCAGTGCAGCTGACCTAAGCCACTAGCTACTACCTATCTGAATTGGAACGATAGGTACGGACTAGGCACACTAGTACCTATATCGAGAGCACTACGTAACTGATATGATAGGGAATAGTGTAGGTATTCCGTAGTTAAGGTGGTGTATAACCCGTAACTATTCTAGGGATACTAATTAGATAGCAAGTAGTACGTAGTTGCGTACGCAGTACCTACGTATCTGCCAACGTCCGTAGTGCTTATGATTTCCTAAATTATGTTTTTCTCCAGTACCTAGTGTACAAACCAGGATTCCGCACTTACCAATATACGTATACCTATCGCTAGGGTTGGTTCAATAGGTACCGTGTCTGACTACCATGCCACGTTGCAGCCCTTGGAAGTCAATAGCGGTACCGGAAGGTTTTCCCGATGGACAGCCTGTATTATACCTACAATACCTAGCACATTACCTGCCTAGGTAGGTAGTTTATTTGTTGGGGACTCTCTCACAGTTAGTGGTAACTAACTAACTTACCTATACTTCCTATACTAACAGAAGTGTATACAGCTCAAGTTAACTAACTGAGGTGCAGCACGCACGAAACTTTTGTTTCTTAGTACCTTAGGTAGGTAGGTAGGTAGGTAGGTATTGTACTTCGTACAGTAGTCCGTACTAAGGATTTATTCGTATAGGTACACTACAACTGCGTACCCAACCCTCGCCTACTTACTTACTTATACGTACGTATAGGTACGTACCTAAGTAGGTAGGTACTGCATGTAGGTAATCGTGTTGCGCGGATCGGCGGAAACTAGCGTTAGCCAGCCCTCTGAATCTCGGCCGGGCAGCAACCGAAAGCCCCTGTGGCTGGCAGCTCACTGCAACTCTGGTGCATGCATTCCTCTGTACCGAGGAGCGCGCGATTTACAAGTAAGGTAGGTAGTAGTCGTGGTGGGTACCTACATAGGTATCTACCTAGTAGTAGTAGTAGTAGTACTTATGTAAAATGGATGCGCCGCTAACAGGTGCTACAGCGGATCTTAGCCGTACGTATACCTACCTATCAACGGCGCATCCATTTCAAATCGCCCTTTGCGCATTCCGCACATAAACCACTGCCACCTTCCTACCTTGTCTCTAGCGTGTGAGCCCACTGTAGGTACCTACTTAAGTGATTACTGTATGGTTAGGTACTGTACGGACGTATATTTATTACCTATATCGAGCTTTGTAATTCCGAGGTAGTGTAAGTAAGTGACAACCCTAAGTAGGTTATGTACCTACTTACGTTGCAACTTGTAGGAAAGAAAGTGCACATATTCTAGGTACGTACTTAGGGAGTGGTGTAGGTACCTACCTAGAACGCCAACTACGGATACCACAACTAACTAGGTAGAATAAGCAAATAACGTAGGTACCAGAACCCATCCGTACCTTGCACGCTATTGTTACCTGTCTTACATCCTACTTACCTAAGTAGGCACTACTAGGTAATAGGTATGCCATCCGAGAATTCGAACCACCAACTTTGATGTTTGCCAACATCCTCCGGGCGAGAGCTCCGGACCCGCCGAGCTCGAATAGTAGCACATGCCGAGTCAAGATGAGATCCAGGTGCCCGAAGCTAAGGCACAGCAAGATTCACCCAACGCTAAGATAACCTAACTAAGTACGTACGTACGTCCGTACGGATTACGGACTACGGATCCGGACTCAAACTGCACTTGTACGGAGTAGGTAGGCTATACAGGTCCGTACCGAGCATTTACTTCCTACGTCCTCCCTATTTCGTTGCTGCCACTCAGGGTTACCACCATACCGCTATCGTCACCATTGCTTAGTCATCATCAAGGCTTCCCATCGAAAAAGCAGTCTAAATACCGTCCCCTCGCCTTGAAAAGGAATATTGAGCTCACCTAATCACTAAATTGCGACTATTAGCCTGCCCAACAGCATGGCGGATTCCTAGGGTATCCCTTGTGGCAGTTATACACCTACCTATTTGACTGAAGTCATTCCGGTTCTGACAATTTTGCAGCTCCTTCTGAGCGTCAATGGTGGATCCTATACACGTAAACTGTGCTAGGTGCCTATCAAGTGTCAACGGGTCATGAATAATGTCACGGAGCAGCACAGTAGGTGATATATTGAGCACGGTATAGATACACTGTAACAAGCCTAAGTACTTTAGAAGAATGGGTCCTACGATCCCACTTCACCTCCAAGGACGTCTACCTACCTATAAAGGGCGATATTCGCACCCTTAATTGCCAACGCCTTCACTTAGGTAGAAGGTCAGGTCATTAATATATTGGATTCTATTGCCTCTATTCTAAAAACGAGCCTGCGCTCTGCCCACAGACTTCGGTACAGTGCATTCACTACGATAAATCACTCTGGCCTCCGTCAGAAATAATAGGTGAGTCACGGAGACCTGCTCTCCAGTTATGTACCTGTACGTATCAATGTGGTGGAGGACGTACACTACCTGTAATCGACCTCAGAGAAGGGGGGGGCCAGGGAATCTTTCTCATAGCCAGACGATTGCTTCTCACAAAGTTCGTCAAGTCTAAATATTGAATGCTTGCTTGTACCTAGCGCATTGTAGGTAGATGCACTCTTTCTTCATGGGCTCATACCCACATTTTGTATGGTTACAGAGGATCTACGACTCACCGAGAGGAAACAAAAGAGGAACATCGTACCCCAAGTCCATACCAGCCAATAAGTGAAGCGTTACGGATCCGTAATACAATTGGAGAAAAACCGCGAGGTCGGATTGCTATTGTTATAGAGATGAGTGGTTAAGATGAAAGCCACGACGCCGCTAGTTGCCGTTTCTTTGTTTTCCCGACATGTGCATGGCATGATCACCGAGTCCTGGGGTTCGTTATCCTGCTTGGCGAGCGAGAAAGGGGGGGGGGTTCTCCAACTAGCAGGAGCCGGCACATTTTACTCCTCTTCGACGAGCGATAGGAATCTACCTGTGAAGTAGCGTAGGCAGCGACGAAGTACGTGTACGTACAGTAGGTATGCAAGTCCTGAAATCGCTCACGTAGGTAGAGGTACTTTCGCTACATACTTGTTCGAATGCCCTTATTCAATCAAATCAGCATCCGTGCTATATGCCACGTTGCTTGCTACGGTGCTTATGTAAAGCCCTAGTGTAAAATATTGGTCATGTACCTACATTTGTAGCGTATAACCATCTACTGCACAAGGTTGTCAACGAAGATGCAAGCCATGGTGCTCGGGCCATACCGGTACTATACAGGCTGTTGGGTCGCTGCAGCCCATCCCTCGAGCTGAAGGGGGACCCTCTACCAATATTATTCTCAGTAGGGATACCTGCCTGGTTCCGTCAAGTGATAAGGTTACATTGGTTGTACTCTATCTCGGAAACCAATAACAAGTGAAGAAGCCTACCACAATTCACGGGAAAGGTTGTGATCCAATGGGAAGCCTAAGTAGGCAGTTCTCTAGAAGCCGATGGTTGAAGAACACGACGACCTCCGTTTGTATGTGATATCCTACATGTACACTTGGGCAAATTTACCGACAAGCCCTCGCATTGTCGACATGTCGGAAATAGGACACTTCTTAATAGGTATATACACTCACTTTGCAGGAAGAATTCAGAATGTTCAAGTGTGCTGAGATTTCCAGAAATATAACCCCGCCGCCATGAGGAGCTGCTCCAAAACATGACAAAAATTTCAGCAATAGAAGTTAATTAGAGGAGAGTCTCGCAAAAGCACGCGTTCCGGATGGCTTGTGTTACGGCATACGGAACTGAATAACCTGGTTCGGAGCTCTAACGCATGAAAGAAAAAAACCAACACGATAGAGAATGCCGTGTCACTACAGTACGTGAAATGTCTCTTCCCCCATCATTCATCACTGGCAGTGTCTAAAGGCTCCCAAATACTCTGAAAATCGCTATCTCTCAATGCCCAGTCTTCGTTTGCTCTTGAGGGTTTTCAAGCTCTCGCAGCGTAACATGACTGTAGGAACGTGCAAGCATCCACCAATTGGCTGCGGACACAACCGAGGTTTTGTGTTTGCTCCGTGCATCAGTCGACGTGGTACGTCGCACATGTGTGCCGTCACGGCCGTTCTACCATGCGTTCAGGGTACGCGAAACAAGATGGCCCGTCGGCCACCAGTCGCACACGCGTGTTTCCCATATGCGGTGCAACGAACGACCGGCCGTGTATCACCATAGGCATGAACAGTGACTCAACGACAATGCTTTTGATTGGGGGAGGAGAGCATCCGATTCGCAGTATCAGAAAACCCTGTTTCTTCCCGCCGTCGTCAAATCGTGTCTCCAGGGGAACGTGCGCCGTGACCTACATACCTGAATATTTACCTTTTACTGCTAGGTTAGACGTTATTAATATACTAATACTACTACTACTACTGCTACTACTTACTACTACTTACCTGAATAGTCACACTAAAATACGTACACTACATTTACAGGACCGCCGCACCCTTTTTGTGAGATGCCAGAGAGCCGCTGTTTTTCAGGAGAGCAAACTCTAAGCCGAGCCTCCCTGCATGAATGGCAGCACCTCTGACCCGGGCTCCAGGAATTTGCCTACTTACTTGCGTGCCCACCGCTAGCAGTAATGTGACAAGGGTTGCCTTTCCAGAGGTCTTCGCCGCTGGAGAAATACCTACCAGCCTATCTCCTTAGGGGCGGCTTTGGACCCCAGGACCGTGCACGCCCGCTTTTTCCTCTTGGCCGTACAGTACCACGATTGAGCATATGCTGCCACGTTATTTTTGTAAGAGGATATGTCCTCTACCCTCAGTGGCGTTTTCCCAGTGTTTTGATTCGATTGTTGCGAAAGCTCGGACCTGGGGTCCAAAGCCGCCCCTAAGGAGATGGATTACTACCTATGTACTATGGTAAACCCAGTAAGTTTATGTCCTAGGCATGTATTGATGCATAAAACCGCCTCTCAACCATGAGTTTGGCAGCATGCTCAGACACAGGTATACTGCTGAGCAGTGTTAAGTGAAGAAGAAGGCAATGTACTATGGGCCCTACCTCTGCTGTCCGGAGTATGGTACACTAACAAACTACCTGAACAAGGACATAAACTTAAGCCTGGTACCGCAGTATGTACACTCATACCGCCATCGATATACCCAAAAATGCGAAAACAAAGGATCATGGCGTCGTTCCATCTCCCTGGCTCCTCTTGGAGGAATTAGTTCCGGCTGCACGGCGCGAACAACCAACGAAAATGAAGACAACCCCACCCCTGGAGGGCCTCATGAGCAGCGCGTAAGTAAACATCCCGGACACCTGACAACCAGCGCCATGGTTCAACTCCGACCAGGCCGCCAGGCTGGCCTGAGCTGAATAATCTATCCTCACAAATGCTGCAGAATGCGCCCAACCTTGGCGTGCAAGGTCCCTGAATGCACCTCTGTTCGTACCGCACATCACAAACAACAGGGTCGTATTTCTTCCCCCGTGAATCACCATTCTATCAAATGGGTACCGTTCCATTCTCCTCGGTCGCCGCCTATGCTCAAAATAGCAACGCTATCTTGCATGACTTACCCCCTGTTACTGGTACCTAAGCGTCTGGGAGAGGCTCGAGCCAAGATTCTATAAAACATATGACAGCGCAGGGGAGGGAGGGGGGGCTAAGCATGATTATGGGATAATGAAATGTAGCGATTGGAGAGATGCAGAGAATAGCACACTACCTATTCGCCCTCTGCCTTCCCTTATCTATTCAGCTAACTAGGGATCTGTCATTCTTGCAGCATTCAATTTCCGATATACATGATCACCGCCAAACACCCCTGCTCAAAGCATGAGATTGAAGCTGAGCGGAGCATCAAAAAGAAGAAGCCGACAGGACGTCTGCGCAAGCCTGATATGGAGATAGCATCTGACTTTCCCGGTTAGCGAGACAATCTTGTCTGCGGTGTCACTGAAAAAAAAAAAAAAAAAAAAAAACCACCGCAAACCGAAGATAGAAGATCGTTCCAGATCACTGATGCGTGTGAGAATGGCATTTTCCGCGCACTTAATGCATGTTTGCTACCGATCTCGATTCTCCTGTAACCTACATATGGGTAGCGGGTAACAATAACGCCGAAGCCCATGTTTTTGTGTCATCCTGAAACAGCGCATCATGTTATTTTTATCTGAGCTGTTATTTTTTTTTTCTTCTCTCCTACTCCGGTGTTACCTTACCCGGTAGCATATCCCCCAACCCCCTTCATTCCCGTCGGAACGGAGCCGAATCACAAAAACGTTAGCTACATCCTGGAGAGCCATCCGATTCGTCGCAGATTTCCGGCTTGCGTGTGTGCGTGTACCAGTATCCTTTTCCTCTGGGCTCTTTCCGTAATTAATCCACCGTTTTATTTCCATCGCCCTCCTTGCCACGAGTCGCGCGCTGTCTTGTCTTGGTATAATTTACAGTCCAGCATATATCGTATGTATTACGCAATAGAGTCAGCCAAGTCTAGGTATACGATCAAACGTATCTATCTACCTAGCATGGCCATCATATCCAGCCAAAAGAAAAGCAAGAGAGAGAAAGGAACCGTCGTATACAGGCACAGGTAAACGTTCCGCGCGTCCGTCGACAAAAAGACCAATGAATATATAATCTATGTACCTACACTAGTTAATAGTAAACAACCAGCATCCCGAAGTGAATCAATCCAGTGCGGTAGAAGAAAAGCCCGTCGCCCCTCCGTAGCGTTTGACGTAAGAAAAGCCAAATACCCATCTCAGTAGGCATTAAAACGCACGCACGCACGCATCATAAGTGCAAGATCTGTACGTCGCCTAACTTTCCGAAACAATGTGTCAAAGTGTGGAGCATCGCATCATCAACCCATCCAGACGGGGCGCCGCCATCATGCAAGTTTCGCATGCATCTAGAAGGGGGAGACCGGGAGTCTTCTCTGTCGGTCTGTTTCTCTCTCTCTCTCTCTCTCTCTCTCTCTCTTTTTCTCGTGCGGCCGGCCGCCACTGATGAAACTCTGCTTTCCCCGACCGGGTTTCACTCCTCAGCCGCCGCTGCGCGGAGCGAAGAAAACCGTAAATGTGACGCGCCTCGTGGAGGGATTCGCCCGCGTCCTGCCTATCGCATCAACGAGACACCTGTCCGTCTCGAAGCTTCTTTGGCAGAGCAGGGTTGCATCACAGGGTGTATGAGTGTGTGTGTGTGTGTGTGTGTGTGTGTGTATGGTTTTGGGCGGCGCAGGCGGCCGAGTCCTGCCGTGGTCCCGCATCTTATTATCTACCAGCCTGCCTGCCGCGACAACATGGCCCCCTCTCTCCCTCCCCCCTTGTCGAAGGCGAGTACAATACTGTAGTGTACCATTTCTGAGGATCTTGGCGAAGCAAACTATTCGATAATCTTGTCGCACTATTCTCCTAGCAGCAAGGCGGGATTTTTTTCGCCCTTTTTTTTTCCCATTCTTTCTCGTTTCGTATTGCGAAATCAGAAGCTGCCAGCAGGTTGGGCTGCGCTGCGGAATCGAGGGACGGTGCCTGCCGACGCGGGGAAGATCGCCGTTCGTCGTCACTCTGACGAATCGCGATACGTGCTTTATCTGCAGCGCATAAGCAAGACGCTGTTGTTCGAGGGGCTCTGGGATGGGGTAGTGAATCCTTTGTTGTGAACGTGGGGGAAGGGAACATAGGTATCACTGAATGACTCGAGCGTTGCGCTGCTATTCTTAGAGGCTAGTATCGTTGTCTATGGCTTTGGTTAGGGGTTATTCTCTTGACGGGGATTCATTCATGAGTTGCAAGTTGTTAACATTGCCGGTATTATATCATTGAAACTCATCAACTAAAATCTCATTTTTGTATCATTTAGATTCATACACGGCTCCTCTACATGGCAGTCTTGAGAACTGTAGGTTTGGCCCTTGAAGAACTGTGGCCAGAGCGACCCTTGATTCCGAAGTCCGCATCTTTAGCATCTGCCTTAGCGAGAATCGTAGTAAGTTCTAGTATTGTAGTCAACCTCTCCAGCCCATGTGCCAAGGCTCATAGCACACGTCGTGGTGGCAAGTACACTGTAGACATACCTTTGTGGCGAAGAGCTACCTACCTACCTAAAGCTTACGTGCGTACGGATCCGTACTCCTAGGTTAGACGTTAATATACTACTACTAATACTACTACCACTACCTACCTTCCTACCTAAAGCTTACGTACGTACTCCTAGGTTAGACGTTAATATACTACTACTAATACTACTACTACTACCTACCTACCTACCTAAAGCAATCTCCTGTCAGGCGGTGGGACTACCTAGTCTTCGAATTCACTCAGGCCTCTTACGGAAATGAATCCCCGGACGACCTATGACAGGAATATCCGAACAGAAGTGGCACCCTATATAGTGTCCTAGTTGTTCGTAATACAAAAGTGGAGGCCATGGAGCAATCAAGATTCCATACGGATTCGTACTTTCAAGTCTATTAATCTAGCAAGCGAATCGCCTAGTAAAAGCATCGAACTCCCTCCTATATAGAATATCTAGCAACAACAACAACTTCTTTCAACAAAGCCAATAGGCGACTGTATGTTGTATTAAGGATTAGCTTGCGGACAGCTCAATTTAAGCTTATATCCAGCTCGATATGTGCTTGATCGGGCAAGTTGAGCCTGACTACACTTAGGTACTCGAGTAAATTAACCTTGCCTCATACCTCCTGAAACTTGGCAGCCGGCTTTCGTTTTGGAACGCTCCAGCTTAAAGCCTAAAGTTGCAAAGCTATCCCGCTGGCACGACCTTATCAAAGGCTCTTTGAACATTTTATCTACTGCGTATAGTTTGGTGCTTATCCAGTTGCCTTTAGTGTTGTAAATAGGGTAAGCAGACATTGTGATAAGTCCGGAAGCACTAACGTGGGGTCATGGAATGATTCATGTTAATTAATATGCTGCTATTGCTAGAAGCGAGTTAGACAATATATGGTGCTGTCTGAGGAATATGGTGAAGTTTTGCGAAGTTTCACTGGCCCTAGCTTCACATAGCAATGATATTTGCTATGGCCTGCTTGACAAGACCTCCAGGATAGTCTTCTATTTGCCGAGCTAAACTTACGTCTTATGATAATTATGATAAAGCAACAAGGAAGACCGAGCTTATTGTCCCCTATATTACCAAAATACCGACAATACTGTAAAGGTTGATCAGCCGCGGCCAGTAATTTAGAAGACGGATATTTTTGCTCGCTATCTTTATTCGTGTCCCAGACTGCAGAAGATCGAGATTTCCCGTCCATTTGGGACTGATCATGACTGTTCAGGGGGTCTCGTCCATGGGCATTCAAGAGCCATACCGCCATGAATATAGACTCTTAATGTCCAGAAATTGGGGTGACGTAGTCGACTCATCCTTACGAGGACGATCCACAGGTCAACGATCGATTTGCGATCTGCCAAGGCGTCAATTGGCCTTTCAGTCGAGACGAACAAAGTTCAGGGCATGAAGATGTTACGCACAGTCAGAACTTAGCCACACCAATTGCAGGGAGGAAGATGAGCATCTCCCCGGTACTCCAGCGCGAAATATATCCGCCACATATCGCTAGGCGTTGAGCTTGAATTACGCGTAGGCAACGTGGATAGCTCTCGTAGGCTAGGATACCCGACACTTAGGGCGCATAAAGAAAGACTTTGCCCGTAAAATAGCATCCCCAGTCTTTAATATTGACTTTAAAAGCTGAGTGTGCCAGGTGGCTTTTTGCACAATGAGTCCGCCATGTCCTGGAAGGCCTGGCTAGACTCCGGCGTCGTCACACCAGCAAATGGCTTAGCATCTACTCTCTCTCATCGACACGGTATAGACGGCCAATCGCAATGCAGTCCTGCGTCATCGATCATCGGTCTAGGAAAGGCTCACCATATTCCGATGCTGATACTCGAAACAATATGCTCCGGGTATACTCATTGGCATTACTGCAGGGTCTGTGTCGCACTCGGGGGCTACCATAACCAATAGGACACCAAACCAATGCGACAATGTAGAGCTTTACAACATTAATAGTGTGGTGGATCAAGATACACATGAAATCAACTCCGAGTGGTTCCCGAATCTCTAGACTGCATCGAAAAACCAGCCGGATGCCCTGTTGGTTCATTCGTCATGCAATGACGAGACCTTATAGTGGTGTTTGAAATGCGATGCCAGCATGTAATGCATCTGGTTATCAATCGAGGGGCCGGTGATGATTATTTGTATCTAATCCGATATATATGATAACGTATTACTAATAGATTCTGCTAGGTGAGAATTGTAAATGCATCTGGCAGTCTGTTCTATAGTAGAAGCACCTATTCTATCGTACGGCTAGTTGTCTCGCTTCATTTGATTGACTTGATGGCATCCGTCAATATTCCCAGCCCCTCTCGAATCTCGTCGTTGCTTATGGTCAAAGGCGGAACAACCCTAAGCGTATTCGTACCACACGTGATAACCAGCAGCCCTCTTTCCCTGGCCGCCTTAACGATTGGAGACGGATCCCGAGTCATCTGAACTCCCAGAATCAGGCCACGACCCCGAACCTCGCCGATCAAATCAGGGAATTGTTGACGGAGTCGTTTGAACCCTTCTCTCAAAAGTTCTCCTTTTGTGATAACGTCTTTCTGCAAAGTCATATTCGCTAGTCGCTCAACAACATGATATGCTATGCGGCATGCCAAAGGATTCCCTCCGTATGTTGTACCGTGGTCGCCGACCGCAATTTTGTCACTAACCAATTTGTTGGTTATGACAGCGCCGATTGGGAATCCGTTACCAAGAGCCTTGGCACTGGTTATTATGTCTGGGTGAGCCTCCTTTGGCAAGCGACTATGAGCCCACAGGGTGCCTGTTCTCGACAAACCGCATTGTATCTCGTCATAGATCAAAATAGCTTTCACCTCACGGCACCTTCTTGCTAGCGCGACGAGAAACTCGTCGGAAGCCACGTTAACACCTCCTTCACCTTGGATAGGCTCAACAATAACTCCGCACGTGTTCTCTGTAACCAAGTCATTGATAGCCTCGATATTGTTGTACGTGCCGTATCTAAAGCCAGGAAGCATTGGCGAGAAGGGTTTCTGATACTTGGGGTTTGGGGTTGCAGACAGACTCCCCATAGTTCGGCCGTGAAAGGCACCGTAGAAGGACACAATCTCGTGCTTTGAGCCAGTAGGATCTATGACCTTGCCGACTTTGCGAGAAAACTTGATGGCAGCTTCGTTGGCTTCAGAGCCGGAATTACAGACAAACACTGAGGAGGCATCATGCATACCACCCGACTCTATGGTCTTCGAAACCAAGCGCTCGGAGAGGGCACCGGTCCAGGCGTTGAAGTAAAGGTTAGACGCATGCTGGAGTGTTGCGGCTTGTTCTGAAATAATGCTGACGATTTCAGGATCCGAGTGACCAAGGCCATTGACAGCAATACCAGCAGTGAAGTCAAGGTACTTGCGTGACTCCATATCCCACAGGTAGGACCCTGCTCCCTTCACAAACACAACGTCCGGTCGGGCGTATGTTGCGACCATATATGGCGTATGTTCCGTTATTAGGGCCCTAGCCACGGATTTTTCTGATGGGTTCGGATTGGGCAAGGAAGCATCTTGTTTGCTAGACTGCCCAGCTTGTGATGAGATGTTTGAGGTTGTGACTGTCGCACGCAAAGACAATCGCGAGAGGCTGCGGACAGCAGTCCGGGCGGACAGTCGAAGGGCCATGATCTGCTTGCTTTCAGTTGAGCAAATTCCTGGTTGGAACTAGAACCGGGCTGAAACCGAAGACGAGCAACGAGCAACTTTAGGCACCTACGCGGATAAATAGAATAAAACCCTCAAGTGGACCGGCGTCAACTCTAGACTGTCCGAGATCAGGTCTCCTCCGAAATGTTGAAATCCGAAATCAGCGAGAGAGAGTTGAACAAAGCGCACCACCTACCTCGCGAGGGTGCCTATATTAGGAGAAACACATGTATGATAAATATGTCGCTGAGATGGGTTGATTGTTGTTTCTTGGTGAAGGCGAGAACATGCCTGACGGTAGGTATATCTACATGATACCTATGCGCATCGAGTGACTCCGGGTTATCGATAATTAATTTACTGGGGTCCGATGTCGCTGTTCCAATCCTACGGGCCGATGCCGTCTAATTAACGTTGCGCATATAATCTTTCTGAACACGTTAAATTGAGGTGTACAATTCATTCGAGCCTCCATTCGGCGCTTGCGATCATCAGAACTGAAGAATAGCACAACCAATGTCCATAAAAGATTATAGTCAATGGAAACATGCATAAGCACGGAATGGAGGCTGCCCACTATCTAGCCAGTAAAATGCTTAGTCACACCCGATTGTACTCTATACCTAAATAGGCGCCCGAGTTCTCGATATCTTGCATGTACCGAGACAGTACTAAGTACGCATGTACTATGTACGGACATATGTTCACTTCATTTCTGGTGGTCGCAGCCAGAAGATCTGTACATCTACCTATGTAAACACTATGCCGGTACTTACTAGGTACTGCTCAAACGAGTTTCAATCTCGATATTGAAATCTCTAGCTTACATGCCTAGGTAGAGCAGCAGTACGAAGTAGGTATGAGAACTTATTCGAGCACGGAGCCGGGCTCATGTCAGCCAATGTTGCAAGATAGGAACCCATCTGCCTCACACACACCTTGTCCTTGTGAAGACCACAAGACGCTCACATTTATGTATGTTATGAATACACTACCTACACTAGAGCTTCCATAGGGAGGGAAATTCACGATACGCGCGTCATGTGCCAGTAAGCCCGGCAAAGATCCGCTACCTTGCATAAATACGCACAATATCAACGTATGGTGCGTCCGTAGGTGGTAACCTGTTAAAGTATCTAACATGCCTAAAGTAATAGGTATAGCGTGGGAAGTCCGGCTTATTAGGTATTCCGTACCTATGTACTTATCAGTACGGACGTACTTACGTCCGTACTTTGTACTAAATAAGTACGGATTTCATCTCAAATGCGGGATTCTGGGGGTGGGTCCCTTTCACATGTCACATGTCCAACCATACGAGTGCTACCTATTAGTAATCAAACCTCGCAAATCTCGTAATCTTCAATTGGATGATATACAGTGGGCCAGATAAATTGTCGCTCGACTTTCAATTGTTGTAAGCGTGTTTCCCGCGTTTTTGTCATTTCCACCTAAGGATCCATACTAGGTACCTAGTCATTCCGCTTTAAGTACGGACGTACGTACGTACGGTCCGTATGCTCCGAAAACATGAAGAAACTCATAATCTCACAGACCAGAGCAAGATTTCATGGCGGCTAAATGATAAAAACCCTAGTACCTACTCTTGCAGGGGGAAACCAGCCATTAATACCCAGCACAGAAAGCATTACGTAATGTATCTATTTCAGTATGGTGTATGTATCTATCTAGGGAGTGCAGCTATCGAAAGTTAAGTATTAGTAATACATGGTATATCTACATAATGTTGTGCATAGTAGACTTAGCGGCTCTTCTATTTACGTATACCGACCTAGGTATCTTCCCCAGGAAAAAAGTAATGGCTAGCACAATAGTGCGCCCTTATGTGTGCGCTCGATGCGCATCGGCTTTTCTTAACGCGCAACCCGCGATCCGGCCCCCAAGTAAAAGCTACGTGACCAAGCCTGGCGATCGAAAGACCGCGGTTTTTACCGAATGTAAAAATGAGCCGAACGATGATGTTGATTCACCTGGCCCTATGGCCCGCCGCCTTGAAGAAGCCACGGAAGAAGTCCTCCTGACCGGCGGGAAAGCAGGTCGACGCGCGATTCAAGAAGCCGGCTTCTCGGAAGAGCTGAAAGAGAAATTGCTTGCAAGGGTAAAAGATGCGCAGTTCCAATCCGAACATGCCACAGCTTTCGCCGAGGCAGGCATGCCGGCGTCAGCAGGCCAGGGGTCCCGAGCCATCGCTGCGAGTCAGCCATGGACAGGACAAGAAAGCACAGAAGACACCGTTTTACGGATGCTCACGGACGCGCATAAACCACTGAAGCAAGAGCTCCGTGGTCGCCCCAAGATGCCCGATCTTCAGCCGGTGGATATGCGGATGCGACAGCAACCAAAATTGAGTCCTGGGCATAGAATAGCAAATGCACGGGACAAAGCCTCTGTATACGCCGGTATGCCTAAGAATGAACCGGGCGGTGGATTTAGCGAGGAAGAGAGAGCGGCTAAACGGGAAGAACTTCGCGAGCGTCTCCTGCCGGGTGCTCGTGCTATGCCAAACACTTTGACGGGACTCGCATCGCTAGCAAATGAGCGCATTGAAGATGCAATAGCAAGAGGACAGTTCAAGAACATTCCACGGGGTAAGGGCGTAGAACGAGATGCGAGGAGCGACAACCCGTTTATCGACACAACCGAGTACATCATGAATAAAATGATCAAACGACAGGACATTGTCCCCCCTTGGATTGAGAAGCAGCAAGAGATTGCTAAGGCGGCCCACAGCTTTCGATCTCGACTCCGGAATGACTGGAAACGTCATGCTGCTCGGATCATAGCTAGTAAAGGCGGGTCACTTGAGGCTCAGATGGAACGAGCCAGGCAATTCGCAAAGGCAGAAGAGCTTTATAATCCACGTAAACATAACATTGATCAAATGACGATCCCTACCAACTCAACTGATGATGTTGTCATGGTCAAGATCCGGCAGCAGACTGAATCGGGCTCCCCGAATAGAGAAAACCCAGTGAAAGACGAAAGCACTGCTACTGATTCTGAAGCAACCTTGTCGGCACCGTTTAGAGACCCAGACGTAAGCAATCCTACTGACCAACTGATTCTTGCCTCTTTTTTCTTTCATATCCCGAGCAATTCCGCAAATGCGAGGACACATTAGCTTACACCTCATGAAAACCTTGATGACTGATTTTGAAAGCTGCAGTGGCTCAGAATTGAACAATCCTACATGGAGCTCTCCATCAAAAACCTCAACACTCTGACCCGATCGTACAACCTCATGGCCCCCGAACTCGCAAAAAAGCCGTATTATAGTTTAGATCGAGAGCTCAGCAATTGCTATGCTGATGTTGCACCTCTTCTCGCGGACACAATTAAAGATAGAGCAGCGCGGCCGCCCAAGCCTTCTATGGAAGCTAATATGAGTCGATCAGATAGCATCCTCGATCGGTTTGGGAACGATGGGCGCGGAGCAAAAATATATGACTCGAAAGCACCCTATTATGGGCTTAAAGAGATGTGGCGCGATCTCTTTAGTAGTTGGCGAAAAAAGTGACGACTACCTCCCAAGGTAGATTACTGTCAGCAGACGAATACTATGTTTTGCCCCTCTTGCCTTTTGATTGTAGGTAATTTGCTGCATGTGATGAGCACGTGGTAGGATAAGGTAGGTATAAGTAGGTAGGTCGGTTCATACGAGATATTATGAAGATGTTATATTAGGTATAGGTAGGTAGGTATGTATATGCTATCTAGGTACTCCAATACTAAGGAGAAAAAAGGAAGCCAAAAAAATCACTATCCTAGGTACCTAGGTAGATACTTTCATACTATACTTAGTAATGAGTAGGCACATGTCACTTACTACTATTAAGTCATATCTACCGTATCGGGAAAATGTGTCTGCAGAGAACGGTTCTTTTTTAGAGAACCAGTGCCCTGTATAACAACCATTCATTCACAAACTAACGTTAGTTTGAGAAGAACGGTTCTCTAAAAAAGAATGGTTCTTTGTTACCCACCTAATATACCCCATTCATATTCCTATTTTCACCCCTATCCCCCCCTCCTCCCCCACCTCCACCTCCACCTCCACCCCCACCCCCACCCTCTATCTACCTATCTAACTATCTACCTAACTACCTATCTATCTATCTAACTACCTACCTACCTACCTACCTACCTACCTATCTACCTAGGTACCTATCTACCTATCTACATACCTCCCTACCTATCTATCTACCTACCTATCCATCTACCTACCTACCTATCTATCTATCTACCTATTTATCTACCTATCTCTATATCTATCTTTCTATATACCTATATCCTATCTAAATATAGTACATATTATATAATCAGAATGCATCGCCGTCGTGAGTATCATGGTCGTGTGTTTGTGTGTGTGTGTGTAGAGGAGATGTTGAGGAAAAAATAAAGAATCGTAAAGTTTTTCTTAAGTATAAACAATTCAATGAGGTTATTCCTTCCTATAATATATCATATAAGATGCAAAAATGTGGCAGTTGCAAGGTGTATAGACAACTGAAAATACTTTTTAAAGAACGATTCTTCAATTGGCAATGATTGTTACTAAATAGGTGTAAAAGCAATGCATGTTACTTCAAAGAACCGTTCTCTGCAAACACATTTTCCCGCTACGGTATCTATCAAGACATATCTATTTAAAGGTATGTATGTACCTAGGCATTTGTAGCTTGCAACTGATTCGCTCATGAGTGGGGTTAAAATTCCGGGGTTGTCGGCTAACAATTCGGACCAAGGGAAGTACCCGGCGTTCGGCGGGTCCTGGTAGGTAAGGTACCTAGGTTAGGTTAGGTAGGTAACAGTGTAGGTTAGGTACCTACCTAGGCACTTTACAAGCGCCTTGCAAAGTGCCTACATATGTATCTACTTCGTAAGTACGGACTACGTACGTCCGTACCCAAGGCACCACCACCACCTCCATCTGCAGGTCGTGTGATCGGTACATCTACTTATACCTATACCTACCTACATCCGTATACAGACCACGATCAGAATGATTGATTCTGCCTACCTGCTACGCTATAAGCGCAAGGCCAAAATCTAAGCTTACCTAAAATCCGATCCGTCCATTATCGACAAAATAGGTACGACTAGTACCGGTAGGTGTAGTAAACCTTGACAAGAGGTCGGGTTTTTCCAATGACTCAGATGAAACCGGTAGTATATTCCGTACTTCGTACCTCATCCCTGGTCGAGAAAGTGGATAAGTCCCGGTGTTGTTCGATGCAACTGTTACCCTGAGCCCCTTTCTACTTCTTCAATAGGCTCGGTCTTAAGGCGGTGCTTCGTGTACGTGTGCCTATATAACGAGACCATAAAGCTACCTATATCATTCCGGCGCCTCGGTCTTCTCTGTCTTCCTTTTTTTATTCTTGCTGAGAATTCATATACCTACTGAACTGCCCCGTTCCCAAGGCCTCAATTCCCTCTCCGCCTGGCTCTACTCTTCAACGACTGAGCGACGGTGAGGTTTGTGGTGACACCAGTATGACATCACTCGTGGCATCTCAGGCCCTCAAAGGTCGCATACAGCGAGCCTCATTTCTCAAGAGGCTCTGTCGTCCAGAAGATTTGCTCCACCATTTTCCCAATGGCGCATCCATCGGATGGTCCGGCTTTACAGGCGTCGGGTACCCCAAGTATGTTTGCTGCCTACCTACCTACCTATCTCGAAGCGCCTGCTACTAATCTACGCCCTAAGCTAATACCGGCACTAGGAAAATGCCCACCTTCTTAGCTGACCATGTAGAGAAGAATAACCTCCAAGGGAAATTGCGATACGATCTTTTCGTTGGCGCTTCTTCTGGTGCTGAGACGGAAAACCGATGGGCTGCCCTGGACATGATCAATCGGCGGTCGCCCCACCAAGTCGGCAAGGCCATCTCCAAGGGCATCAATGAGGGCAGGATAAAGTTCTTTGATAAGCACTTGTCCATGTTCCCCGTGGATTTGGTCTATGTAGGTCTATTCTTACACTTTTGCGACTATTCTCGTTCGCAGCTTTGCAGCGCCTGACATGTTTCCAGGGCTTTTACACAAAAGATCGGCCGAGTAACAAGCTGGACGTCGTTGTCGTCGAGGCTACAGTAATCAAAGAGGATGGCAGCATTGTACCGGGCGCTTCGGTTGGAGCTACACCCGAACTTATACAAATGGCAGACAAGGTAAGATTGATCACCGCTGCGTTAAAATCGCTTCTGCATTGACACGTGAAATCCATAGATCATCATTGAGGTGAACACGGCAATTCCGAGTTTTGAGGGTCTTCATGACATTACTATGACGGACGTGCCCCCGCGCAGAAAGCCGTATCTGGTCATGCAAGTAGAGGACCGAATTGGTGCAACCTCGATCCCAGTTGATCCCGAGAGGGTCATTGGTATCATTGAATCGGACTACCAGGATCAGACAGCACCTAACACCCCTGCGGACGAGGCGTCGCGAGCCATTGCCAGCCATCTAATCGAGTTCTTTGAGCACGAGGTCAAGCACGGCCGCATGCCAAAATCACTTCTCCCTCTTCAATCTGGTATCGGAAACATCGCAAATGCCGTCATCGGTGGACTGAGCGAGTCCAAGTTCTCCAATCTTAAGGTCTGGACCGAAGTTCTCCAGGACACCTTCCTTGACCTGTTCGACTCTGGACGCTTGGACTTCGCCACAGCCACATCCATCCGCTTCTCGCCTGAAGGCTTCAAGCGGTTCTACGATAACTGGGAATCCTACTACGACAAGCTGCTTCTGCGCGCCCAGCAAGTATCGAACTCGCCCGAGATCATCCGCCGTCTAGGAGTCATCGGAATGAACACCCCCGTCGAAGTCGACATCTACGCTCACGCCAACAGCACGTGTGTCATGGGCAGCCGCATGCTGAACGGACTGGGCGGCTCGGCTGATTTCCTACGCTCCGCAAAATACAGCATCATGCACACGCCCTCCACCCGACCATCGAAGACCGACCCTATCGGTGTCAGCTGCATCGTGCCCATGTGCACGCACGTTGACCAGACCGAGCACGATCTCGACGTCGTCGTCACAGAACAAGGCCTGGCCGACGTGCGAGGACTGAGCCCCCGCGAACGCGCCAGAGTCATCATCAACAAGTGCGCGCACGACGACTACCGCCCCATCCTCATCGACTACTTCGAGAAGGCCGAGTTCGAGTGCTTGAAGAAGGGCATGGGCCACGAGCCGCATCTACTGTGGAACAGCTTCGACATGCACAAGGCGCTCGACCAGGAGGGCAGTATGAGGAAGATCAAGAAGTGGTGATTTTTTTTTAACATAAACAAACAGGACAAGTGATACCAGTTCGTATGGAGGCGTGACTCACGGTTTAGTCGACCCTCAGGAACCGACATGTTTTATGCTCCTTTTTTTCTGATTATTTAGCGAAAGAAAAAAAAATAAACAAACACTCTATGAGCCAGGAAAAAAACTTTGATGAAACACTATTTCAGATCCGAGTCGACCCCTATTGATGATCAGATCAAAACCCCTTTTGCGTCATGCTTTAAAGACGCATCCGTCCCCCACACCAGATGAGATCTCAGAACCGCTGGAGCTTGGTACAGAGAATCGAGGCTCTTTAAGAGTACCGGTCGACAATACCTATGATGAGGTTGTGATATGTAAGTACCTATTCAATGGCGTTTTCACGATGCGCTGAGTAGAGACGATTTCGTCGCACGGGAGTTATCTTCCGATTGCCCATTCTAGATAACACAGTTCAGTTGGAGTTGCTGATTAAAGTAGGTAACGAAGGTAGGTATTTATGCGTGTCTTAATACGGAGTAGATAGATGAACCAACGATGCAGACCCTCGAACTCCAACTTACAGGTTTTTTTTTTTTTTTTTTTTGCGGAAGATAAGCGAAGATAAGCACATGCGGTGGACTGAACAGACAAAGGTCTGGCGAGGAGATGGTGATATTTCTTTTCTGTACATCTCACGGCGTCCTCGTGAGCTTCTCTATATACCGTCATCTCTTTTTTCAAATGACTTTCACAGAAACGCCCGTTTTGTCGTGAAATGTGTATCACTGAGTCAGCTTACATGGACATTGATTCATATGGTGCTATTTATTTATCCCGGTAGGTAGCAAATGACCCCGATCACCACCAAGTGTGTTCACGTATCTTCCGCCAGTAGGTACAAGTACGACAACGAACAAAACGTCGCATACATCATTCGAACATACAGATCGCCATCAGGAGAAGACGTTGCAATCGGCAGCACTATACCACTACCAGTCTTACACCCGGTCTAGCGATCCTCCTCGTAACATCTTTGTGATATCTTCTCAGACAGGAACTCTTACACGGTTTTGACGTCTACGTGTGATATAGGGCTTTCCCTCTCACGTTCATCAGGACGAAAACTACTCCAGGTAGGAACAGTAGCATTTCCGCAATCCGAAAACAAAAAAGAAAGAAAGAAGAAAAAAGCTTGATGTGATCTATGTATACGGACGTAGGATGGCATGATATGAGCCCTGCCTCATCCACGCCACATCGTGAAGCCGGAGACAGCTGACCCCCGCTCAGCTCGCGTCGATGCCGTCGTATGGTCTCCACTGCTTTCAACGCCCCGTCAACGTCCTGCAGCGCACATCGAATCGAGACTAGGTAGTATGTAGTCCCATTCCAAACCTGAGAGGCCTAGGTACATGATGCACTCCAAGCAAGCCCTCTCGGCACACTGCCTGCCTTTACTTGCGTAAAACCACATAATACTACCTACATGTGTACTATGACATATGTAGGTAAGTACCTAAGCGGGTGGCAAGAGACACCACAGGTGTGCAGGCGTACTTACCTATTTGGTTTCGTGATTTTTTTTTTGTAGAATTCTCTTATAGGAAAGGATCGACAAGAAGAAAGTGTACCTATATAATCCCCGACTGTCTGGACCTCTTCCTCTCGGTTCTTCAGTCGAGTACAATCCTTGAAAAAGGCCTTGACAAGAAGACATTCTCTTCGTGCAAGCGTGCGTTATCAATCTTATTGCACTCGACGTCTTATTAACCCTACCCAAGGCTTGACCTTGAATCCTTATGGAAGTTATAGTCCGCCAGACCTTGACCCTCCAGCAAGCTGGTTAGCAGTGGCGAAAAACTTTTCCAATCAATCCGTCACATAAGAATTCGACGGGCGGCAGTGATTCCGGCCAGAGTATTACCTTAGTCAAAAACAGAAACTTAGCCTTGACTTAGGTCTTGGCCTGGGACTCGGGCTCACGATGCCACATACATACACACACATACATACACAGAAATAGGCACGCACACGGTGTTCAAGCGCAGACGTTTCGTATCTCGCGGGGCGTTATGCAGTAGGTGTGTAAGTAGTTAGCGGCCCTATGTACGTATAGGTAGTAATACTACCTACACTATTCCGTACATCGCAAAATAATAAGATGATTAGAAAGCTGAAAACACCAAAATCTTGGCACGCGTACCGGATTAAGCTGCCCCATGCAAGACATGGAGGCCGTCAAAGAGTAAACAAGAGCCCGCTGATTCGACTAAAGATGCTGAGAAAGCCCGCCCTCCCTACCCCAACATACTGCACCTTAAAGAATTTTTTTTGGGGAGGGAGGGGGAGGAGCAAATGCAATACAATCGGCGCCAGATCAACCTCGACATGGCACTACCTTTTGTATCGTAAACCACCTACCTAGTCTGCCCAAGTGGGCTTAAGAGTTCATACGAGATCCAGGTCAGCGATGCCACAAAGTCAGCGTGGTACTGTAGAAAGGTATGTAGGTAGGTAGGTAAGCCAATTGACTCTTGGCCCCGTGAGCCAGAAGCATCTACATATATATTACGTACGGACGGATCCGTATATACACCCGAAACAAAGTATCTGAGATCTACCTAGTCCGTACCACAAGAGAGCGCATCACATCTACCTCACAGCCCGTAGCGAACTAGTGTAAACTACCTACACTAATTCATTCACCTCACCCAGACGGGTAAGAAGCACACGGGGACCCAATGGGTACCAATAATTCCGTATAAAAATACTTCGGGGTGTTCGTTCGTTTGCGGGGAGGAAGGGAAAGAGGCTATCCTTATAAGTTATGAAGGCCGACGACAATGAAGGCATGAATTAAACCAGGGCAATTCGATCCCGGTTCACACACACACACATCCATCCGTCCGTGATCCTTCCTCCGTCCATCCACAGACCATTCATCCGACCATCCACATGGCACCCCCCATCCATTCATACATAGATAGGTACAACATCTCAAATGCAATCTCCAAATCGAGTCTCGAATAACACACACACACACACACACACACGCCCAGGTACCGTACCTATTCAAAGCCAAAACCATCCATCAATCACTTCATCAGCAGCAGCAGCAGCAAACCTTTGAAAAAGCAGGTAGGTAAGCAGCTACGTAGGTAGGTAAGTAAGTAAGTAAATAAGCAAGAACCGCCAACCCAACCCAACCCATCCAATCCCATCCCAGCCTCTGCACAACCAACAAAGGAATCCTTAAAACTAGATAAGTAAAACACTCCGAATTACCGCCACCGCATCAGCAACGCAGAGGTAGGTATTATTAGATCGTACGTCCATAACCAAGGTAGTGTACGGAATACGGATCCGTAGTCCACATACGTACCTAGGCCCGTCCTTTCGAAAGATCTGGATCCTCGCCGACTTACCTACCTACCTTTACCTTTACCTTATGTACCTACTTACACTTGTTAGGTAGGTACTCCCCGCCAAGAACGAGGGGTTGAGGTCGTCGAACTCGGTATCGATCGTCGGTACAACGATCGCGGTACGTACGTAGCGTAGGTAGGTTAGAGTATCTAGTTAGGGCAGTGTAGTGTAGAGAATCCCCCGCATAATAGGAATATTGCCCGGTGGTTGAGTTGGAGACTTCCCAGAGGCACGACTACCTACTACCTACCTATCTAGACTGGGCCGATGATCATCGGGAGGGTTTCCAAACAGCTACCTAAGTCAGATTCGTCGTCGGTAGGCAAGGTGATTTGATCGACACCGCACCGCAATCCTTCCACCCCAATATCACGTAAGGAGAGAGAGAGTCACAGATCACAGATCTTTGCTTACTTGATTAAATCTTATTCCAACGCTTCCTACACCCCTTCCTCTACAAATGTAAAACAATGGGATGCAATGGTATCTTGATCCACGAACCGATTCGTAGCAATATAATAATGCCCGCTCGTGCAAATGAAAAAAAAAAAAAAAAAAAAAAAGACAACCAGCTGCGCTTATATTAATTAAACTGTCTTCACAACTACACAGATTTCAAAACTAAATTAAGCAACCTGGGCAGTTCACTTTCTTATACAGTGGCCTCAGCCGCATCCCTCTTCTCTTCCATCATAACATTAGGTGCAACATCTGCGAGCGTCTCGTCACTGAATTTCAAGTCATCCTCAATATCCGTGGTGTCCTTGATGCGGAACCAAATAACGGGCACAGCGACGAGAATAGAAAAGGCACAGAGACCCCACTAGCATCATTGTCGTTAGCGGCAAGGTCGTTTCTGAAATGGTAGTGATAGTTCGCTTACAGTAAGACCGAACAGAGTCTTGTATGAGACTTTGTGGGCATCCAGGGCCCAAAACACAGCAGCACCTGCTGACTGGATACCCTTGTAGAAACCGGCCATGTTCGCGGTCTTGCGGCCCGAGTTAGACAGAGCACCCATCCACCTGGAGTGTTTGGTCAGTAACTAATTCGTAACTCTTATGATGCAAATCATCTCTGCACATACCAGTATGCAGTTGTTTGCCAGCAGGCATCGTAGAAACCATAGAAAATGTACAAGAAAGCCGGGCCAAGATATCCAGGATCGGTGTAGTCCATCTTGAACGGTTCGTAGGAAGGCTTTTCAGTGATTGATCGAGGTAGCTGTTTCTTCTCGAAAGCATATCCACCGCCCCAAATGGCGAATGTAATAATGAATAGTGAGACCAGAGAGCCCTTGGCACGAACAGAACGGCGCAACTTGGAATAATCGAGAGCTGCACCGTAAACCAAGGCACCCAAGATCTGAGCAAGCCAGTACAATAGAGAGTTCAATGAACGGGCTCGCAGGTTGAAGTGAACGGCGTTAACACCGTTCTGCTGGTAGGTGTAGAAAATGTTGGAGGAGAAGAACATGGGGAAGAGAAGCATGACCCAGGGACTCTGCTGAATGCACTCCCATAGACCGATAAATTCAGATTGCCAAGTAGGCTCCTTCATGACAATGACCTTGGAACCATCTTCACGAACCACATGGTCTGCATTGACAATGAACAAGGCAATAATGGCTCCGATGAACATGAGAACGATGAGGGCAGCGTAAGTGCCGTCCGTGACAGTTCCGCTACTGTTGTGAATGTTCTGGGCGAGCACGATGAGAGCGCCAATGACACCACCAAAGTTGAAAATGATCCAGAATGTACTGATGTAACGACCTTTTGATTTCTCCAGTGGGTAGGACATCATGATAGCGCCCTGAGCAGTCCATAGCAAACCAGCGCAGAAACCTAGTAGCGCACCGGCGAAAACGACAAAGCCTTCGTTCTTGGTGTGGTTGTAGGAGAGGAAACTAGCCGAGTAGACAGCATAGCCGACACCACCAATCGCAAGCGTGATTCGAATACCAATCTTGTTGGCAACAGATCCGGAGAAGAAACCGACGACGGAGAAAACAGCATTGGTTGCAGTTGCAGCGTTTGCTTGAACAGACGAGTCGAGCTGACCACCGCCACCGAGACCATTAAGGGCATTGTATAAACCGGGGCAGAGGAAGCACACGAAAGAAACCATGAGCAACTGAGCCTTCGGAGAGGCGTACCAAATCTCATTTCCGCCGAACTTGAAGCCCTTGTACATCCATCCAGCGGGCCTGGGAGTGGTGACGCCTTCTACATAGGCATTGCCATTCCCCTCGGTAGAGTCGGTGGTCGGCCTAACGACGTTCGTTTCCTTGTCGAAGTTCGCTTCCTTGTCAGCCATTTCGAGGATTGTTTCCACCCCCTTATAGAAGGTCAGTTTTGACTTGACTAGGTGTGTAAGCCTGTCCCTATAACAGCAAAAGTGAGTTCAAAAGGCGACGAGGTGGCTATTTGAGGGTTAGTTATTGCCAGCCATTAATTACTGTAATTTGTAGGTGAAGGCTATAGAAGGGCTGGGGGGATACTGACCCTAATAGTAGAGAGCGAGCGACAATAAGAAAAAAAACAGATCCTCGTCGAGCCGGAGAGAAACAACAAAGGGTATCGAGGGAGAAGGAAAAGGGACAGATATAAAAGTGGCAGGAAGACATGGCCCGATACTACTAGGCAGGTAGGTATGTAGGTAGGACCTGCCTGCATCTGTTATCATGGCCCGAGGAAGCTTGAAACAAGTCCGGGGCATTGGCATGTACCTACCTAATCCTGAAAGTAAGAAGGGTAGGTAGGAAGGTACATTATGTGATTAGGTATGTACCTACCTTGATAGGTACGTAGGTGCGGACGTAGTCCGTAGGTAGAATGGATGTACACCCTATGTCGCGTGAGGCGGACCCTGACTTTAGTGTACCTACCTAGGTACGCTAGGAAATAGGTATGAGGCCGCTAAAGAGACGTACCTACACTAGTTCGTGGGCAATTCAGCACCTGCAAGGGATGCCCCATGGTGTGTAGGAAGTACCCAAGGTAGGTACTCCCCAAGTACCGGTAAGATTCCATTTAATGGAGAGTACCTGCTCTGTACCTACACTCTCTTAATAACAAAACAAAGAGGGTACATAGGCGCCAGCAATATTGTGTGTATGTAACACTTGCACCACGCACATCGTATCATAATGGTCGAGTAGGTACCTGGGTACTTATGACTACCTATCTGTTGTATTAGGTAAGTTAGGTACATACTTCGTACAGACAAATCGTAGGTAGTCAACATGTTACTGCCAGTGATTAATCAGAATGCTGCGCGGTACCTATCAGGGTACCTACCTACCTAGCCTATCTAGGTACCTACTTAGATAGGTAGTGTACAAGACAAGATAAGTACCGAAACCCTGCTTCGTACAATGCCTAAAAGGTGGTAGGTACATGTAAGTAGGCAGATCATGGCATGAATTGCGAGTAGTCTTTACCTACCTAAGGTAGTAGTAGTAAGTACGGATCTAAGTAGGTAGGTACGTATAGGTACCTGTTATCATGGCCCATCATGTGATGGTCAATCTCTCTGGCTGCCTTCCTACATTGGTAAGTAACTTGACATGATGTCACTGGCGGTATTTCTCCTGCGAGGCTTGTGGCAAAGAAATCCTGGGGGAACATTAAGTACCTAGTGGACGTACCGAGGTAGGTACAGTAGGTATTAGGTACCTTAGGTAATTAATTACATATGACCTTTTCGGCAGACAACTCTACAACTTTACGGTACGAAAATGGTTGTACGTAGGTACCTAAGTGTGAACATGGCATGGCCTTTCTGCTGACTTTGAGGCTCGTATGGTAGGTCGGTAGATCATCGACTTTGGACCCCCCTTCGTGCTGCGTAACCAGCTCCAATTTCATCTCTTTAATCGTACTACCTGTCCGCTTATCGTACCTTATACCTACCTAGGTAGAGACGAGACATGAATAGGTACCTTCGGTAGGTACCTACACTAGGTAGGTACCGCTGTCTCATCGCGTTGTCCCAAGTCGCGTTATTAAGTACCTAAGGTACCTAAGGCAAGGTACTAATTTTAACTTGATCTCCCCATCCTTTCTTATCTACGGTCCGTAGGTCTACGAGGTTGGATTTAGGTAACTTACGTATAGCCACATTGCACTTAAGTAGGTACACTAGCCCACTGAGTTCTAGGTACCTACCTAACCTAAATAAGTGCTGATTTATACCCCTAAAGTACGGACCGTAAGCCCGGTAGGTACACGCAAAATACAGCGCTATCTTATGTATTTACGGATCCGTTACTAAGGGTACGTATCTGACTAACTACTGTAAGAACGCACACCGACTCGATCCGGATAAGTATAGCATGGTAGCGGGCCGAATAAATATGGCATGTGAATTAGACAGGGCACGCGGCGATTGGCCAACGACGTTGAAGTGTCCCCGCTCCACTCGCGACGTACGAAGTACGGAGTTATGAAGCCTTCTGGGCTATTTCATTGGCTCGGTCGGAGCGGCAAGGGGGCAAATCTGAGCGAATCGATTCGTAAAGAGGAAGGAGTCGAGACTTGAAGGATACCTATCTTTGTGCTTATACGGACATACCTAGGTAGGTACCTAGCGCACACTTATCTTATCTTCTTGGCTGCCCCACAAAGATTACCAACTCGGTCACGCGCCAGAAACTGAGTCAATTAACAAAAACTGTCCAGCAATACTAGGTAAATTGGTGCACACTACGGATCCATACTCTACAGAAATTTGCTGGGGATACATACCTACCTACGGACGTACCTACACTAGAACTTCGGCCGAAGTGTGGTCTTCGGTAGGTGAGTAGGTAGGGTAGTGTATGTACTGATATTCGTACTGTATTGTAGGTAATCCGTAAACAAAGTACCTACCTATATTATACATACATTAGGTACCTAGAAGTGAGCTTATACCTACCTATGTAAGAGACACCCTTGCCATTCATGCACTTACATGTAACGTTGCCGATGCTCTTCACGACCATCAAGAGATCAATGAAACCTCGACGAAGTAGGTATGGTATTACTGTGCGGAATAAGAGAGGTCGCTACATACATACATACTCATACGTAAAGTACCTAGGTAGGTATACGTACGTCCGTACTAGGTATCTGTAAGTAGGTAAGTGCAGTACGGGATCCGTCAGGTACCTAACGGACTTAGGTACACTTCCTATAGGTAACTTCGTAGATCAATTGCAATGCCTTATCTGTAATCTTCCCAAGATAGGTTAGATCTTGGTGTAGTGTGCATACGCCCCAATGAGCAGCACGTACGAAGTATCCATTCAGGTGGTTTACCTAGTTAGTACGGATCCGTAGATACTAGTAGTTATCGGAATCTTTTAAAAAGGTCCTGGAATAATAAATCTCATATAGGTAGAGTAGAATTGTATACCTATCATATGTATGCATGCGCAATGCACGCTGCATTGCGGAATACCTACCCGTAGAAGTGCCTCCTACCTACTTACCACCTGGGCGTCAAACGCAACGTGACAATATGCTCGATAGAACTTTCAAATCGGCAAAACCCTTTTCAACAGTCCCGGCCGCTTGGTTCGACCCAATAATTTACAGAGGCGATCCCTATCCCTACCTACGGTACGAAATAGGTACCTAAGTACCTAACGATCTTTCTTACCGACTGTTAAGGTCCTACCCAGATACTTACCTATCTATAGAATACCTAATCTACCTAGTTTACCGGAACTTCAAATCAATTTACATGATAGCTTCGTAAACACTCCCGCCCCCTACCTAGCACGAAAGATCAGTACTGACAGGTAAGTAGGTAGGTAGATGCGGATCTCGTAGACTATATTCCGTAGCGTTATCTTAGGTACACTACCTTAGGTACCTAATGAAATAGGTCAAACTGAAGATGCCGTGACCATCATCTCCCTCTCGAGTCATACACTTTTATTAGAACTACCTACCTACCTACCTACCTACCTACATAGGTATCAGCAATGTCGGTAGGTCGGTAGGTATCTACGCATCCGTTGGTACGTACCTATGGAATACATACATGTATCTATCATTCTCGAAAACTTCCTCGATCCTATCAGATTTAAGAGACAAATCCCCGCCCCCGGAGGATCTACCCTACCAACAATACTACCTAGTAGGTTTGTATAAGTACATACCTACCTTCTCCAAGATACAATACCAACGTCAGCACACACCTTGGACAAGCGACCAGAGACAAGTAGTTGCATCGCACGCTAGTGTAGACATGAGGCATGACATTACGGACGTACAGGTGAAAGCGAGGTGCTTCCGTCCGCCCCTGGCGACAAAGCCTCGACGCAAGGTTGCAAGAGGTGTGCGGACAAGGGTAGGTAAGTAAGTACGTATAATTTAACCGAAACTCGCTTTTTCGACACTAGGTACGCCAGCGACGAGTAAATTTTCGTCTACAATTTTTTTTTAATTTTTTTTTTTTTTCTCTTTTTCTTTTGAGAGGGGGGGGATTACGTAGGGTAGGGACCTACTACTACCTATTTAACTGCCTTCGTCTGACTGGGGCTACGTACTTATACGGCACTACACTACCTAACCTACCTTGGTACTTTACTTTGACAAGTAGGACCTAGTGAATCTCAACACGAGATCGATAAGATACCAGGTACCTACGTCCGTACCTACCTAACCTACGTAGGTATAGGTACTTCACCAACCTGTCTGCCGAGGCATAGGTAAGCTAAAGCAGGCTCCAATACGGACTAGGAACTACGGAAAAGCGATTTAACTACCTACCTACGTATACCTACCTGTGTGGGTAGGTACACTAGGTACAGTAGGTAGTAGTACGTACGTGCGTACGTCCGTACCTAGTACTTAGTATATTTAACGTCTACCTAACCTAGGAGTAGGCACCTACCTAGCACTACAGTAGGTAGGTAGGTAGGTAGGTAGGTAGTAGGTAGGTACACTAAAACAGATGCGCCGCCAAGAGGCGTTACAGCGGGTCTCAGCAGTCTTAGCGGGCACATCCATTCCGGATCGCGTTTACCTCTCTTTTTGTTCATTAAGTTGTCTTATACGTCCGTACGCTAGGTACGGATCTGTAGTTAGTGTAGATTAGGTGCCTGTTGATTGCCACAGAGCGAAGGTAGGTTAGGTAGGTACAAGGAGAGTGCGGACCGTAGTGTACCGGCTGTAGGTACTTTCTTAAGTTGTCTTCAAGTAGGGTTGCGACTACCTACCTACTTAACAATGTCCTAGGCAGGCACCGACAGGCGAACATGAGTCGTCCCTGACCCCCATCTTACCCCCCAAATACATACCAAACCCCCGTCGCTTGTCCCACGTGTGATTTCACACACTACCCGGCCTAGTGTTTGAAACAGGGGGCGAATTTACACCCCGCGGGCCTGCGCGGGCACGGAATCCAAGACACTACCTACCTAGTGTACCTAGTGCGAGATCCTGAGGATTGTGGGGATGGTTGACTATCCAACGCACCAGAAATGAATGGGTCGCTGCATCCGAGGCAGTGTAGCCTCGGCTTTCTGAATACCTACTGTATTAGGTAAGTATCTACGCGCGGAAAAAAAAAACAAAAACAAAAAAGAAAAAGAAAAAAACAAGAAGTCGCAATCCTAACATAGACATACTCCTTAGGTTCCTAGGTACCCACGAGTCTTCATTCGATGCTCGTATGCCAATCATGTGCCTGCCTACACTTCCTAGGTAGGTAGGCACCGGTAGGTAGGTATACGATCCAATGAGAGCGGGACTCGATATGCGGTGATCCAACCCCTTGGTGCGTGGACCGGTGCGTGGACCGGTGCGTGGATACGGAGTAGGTAGGTAGTAGGTAGGTAGGTAAGTAAGATAGCCTGGCGCTAACGGTTCGAGAAGCTCGCCCGGGCATCGTGGTCCGTAGGGCACGGTACCTAATTCACATACCTACAACTACCGCACCAGAACGTAGCTACGTACGGACTACGGACGTACGAATCCGCACGTCCGTACCGTGTGCGTAGTATAGGTAGGCGCTTCGTACCCTACCTACCTACACTACGCAGCAAGCAGGTTAACCCGCTCCGAATTTCTTCATAGGTAGGTAGTCATCAACACGGCCAACCCCCATCGTCAGCCCTCCTGTCGTCCCCCTGCTGTCTCGGTGTCATGTCTGCGGGCTGTCATGCTACGTTGTACTCTGGACAGTACAGACGTAGCCACTCATAAACCAATTTATGGTCAGCGGCACGTGGATAACGCCCAGTCGGCCACCAGCGATTACGTCAACTTCGCCGACCACTGGCCACTAAATAAATAAAGACCTACCTACCTACACTACCTACCTCACAGGTCCTCAGTTCTGACAGGGCCATTCTGTCGGCACGCGGACTTTGATTGAACGTTACGAGAATACCTCCGAATGAAATAGCAGCCATCCACCAAGTATGTCAGCTCGCAGGTTACTCCAAGCATACGTAGCCAGCTACCTGCTTGGGTATCTCAAATTGGCTGACACTACTCTATAAATAAGTATGTTCGTTGATGGGGGAGTTAACTCACGATAGGGTAAGTAGGGACGTAGGTATCGCCACGACACACCTCGCAACTCAGCCGACCTTTCTCAATAGGTACAGTAAAGAAGACGAGCGGGGTAAGCATAATACCAAATTAACCCGTACGGACTTACCAACATCGTACGGAATATCAATGGGAGAATCGAATCAACCCTAGCCTCCAGTCCGTCGTCCCAGCAAATACTAATGTGTATTCCGCAGCCCGCGCCGGAAAAAGAAAATAATGAAAAACAACCTACCCTACCCTAACGACGCGCTAACTTACCCAAGGTACCTTAAGTAGGTAGGTAGGTACCTATGTAGGTACCTCTATCATTGTGTGGGCGTGGTGAGGTACCTACAGTACCTATCTAAGGTACTTACTTACCTAAGGTTAGGTACTAGTACCTACCTAGTGGTAGATCACACATCAACACCACCCACCCCCACAAGATCTTTCCCGCTTCTTATTCCACATCGAGTTCGTGAAGCTCTTTGCCAACTTACCTACCCGTAACCGTACCCTAGGTACAACCACAAAACACCGCAACGCAACAGGGAAAATAAATAAATAAATAAAAATTGCTGCTGCACAACTACCTACCTAACCTACCTACCTACCTAACCATCCCTATATTATATAAACTACCTACTTATACAACCAAACCAGCCTCCCCTACTTACTACCTACTTAAGATAGATAGGTAGATAGATAGATACTAGATACTACGCTACATCCTACCTAACCGAACCGACTCGAAAATCCCAAATCTAGCCTCTCTTATCCCCCAGCCCAAGTCGCACCACACCACCTCACACCATTCCGCACATCCTTTTTACTTTCCTCGTGTACGGAATAAATCCTCCTCCAAGCCCGCGGCGACTACGGACTACACACTACTACTTACTACTACTACTACTACACCACACTAGGTACACAGAAGCAAGGGCAACCAATCACAACCACAACCGCACGAACATTCCCAACTACATATAAGTAATCATCTCAGTCAAGGTGTCAAGAAGATATGTAATCCGTAATCCGTTAATCTGCGCCTACGGCAGGTAGTCTGTAAGTAGTACCTAAGTAGGTAGGTAGTAGGTTATATTATTCCGAACATAACATAACATAACATAACAAAACAAAACGATAACAACTTGAACCATAACTTGGCGGCGGCCACAAGTCCCATCACCACCCCCCTAGGTACCGACAGTACGAAACATGCCCCCCTCCTCCCTCCCCTTCCCTCATACTCAAAGAAAGGTGAGGCAGGTAGGTTAGATACGTACGTGACTCGAAGACGACGACCGAAGGATCAAAGAATTAACGAATTAACGAATCTCTCCATTCAGACGCCAACATGCACTTACCTACCTACCTGCATACATATCTATCTATCTGACACCCCCAAGCCCAACGGCGCTGCTGAACAACCACCAAAGCACGTAGCGTACCGAGTGTAGAGCAGAGTACGTAGAGTACGTAGGGTGAAGAGACAATACGTAAAACGTAAGGTAAGGTAGGTAAGGTAGGTAAGTAGTATCTAGTCAGCCAGCTAAAATGGCAAAGCTTTATAAGACTCCATGACTATTCCGTACATGATACCAATAGGTACTACGAAAAAGAAAGAGAAAAAAAATCATTAAGCGAGGTAATCACGAGCGAAAAAATTTCCCACCTCACCTCAACAGTAGGTAACTCCATATCAAAGCAAGAAAGAACGAAAAGGAGAAAACGTATGAGAACAAGAGCAAGACGTTTTTTCGTCGTCACTCCTCAATTTGCCCATATCTATGTACTGTATATACCTACGGGAAAACAATTCCCAATGAGCCAGCCAATCAATTCCCGTTCCATTCAATTCTCGTTCCCCGTTCCATTCCGTTCATACCTAACCCCATGGGCAAAGGCTGATTGCTGTAACAAGCAAGCAAAAAGAGTCCCGAGCCGTAAACACAATAATTTGTCAAGCCATGGAAATCTCCAATCCCAGCAACCCCCCTTTCCGTGATTTCCCATAGCAACAAGGTGGCAAGTGCACGCTTTTCTGTCTCGAGATGTGTATGAAAATAATAAAGAAAAGAAATGATGAAAGCACTCATAATCATTCCCGGCGTTTCTCGAATTTTTTTTAGCCTTCTTAGGCCAAATGCTAAGCTTCGCTCTTCGGTGATTCCCGCTTCAAGCCTCCATTTCCCACAGCATGGTCGTAGTACGAGGTTTCCAAGTTCTGTGCAATTGTACGCTAGCATGTTCGCCATATCGATCTCGAGTCCTAGAAAGATTGCCGACTGGGACCATGGAAGCTTTTCGAAAGTCCTTGAACCGCGCTTTCCCGGCCAAAAAAAACACGCATAACTAGCTGGTGAAGAGCATATGCAAGAAGCGAGCGGCCAAGGTATTAAATCGATAGTAAACAGCAGGATGGTAGGCATTGAGCATTCTTTGCTCCTGAGCATCGATATATGACTTGATATAAGTAGATGGTAAGTCCTGTTGCCGTCTAACCAGACGGTAAATCCAAAATGCTTTGTCGATAGCATGCAAACAACGAAGAAAGGATGTGGGTATCATAGATATGGTGAAGAGAAAATAAAAAAATAAGCGACATATAAGGATGTGAATGGAATTTCGAATGAGGGTCGGCGCCCAAGCCCTCTGGGGGTTGGCTATACACCGGCGCCAACTATGCTCATATCGCGACGGTGGCATTGTTGCTATGTCGATCTCGAGATATCCAACCGAAGAGATCCGATCTCGTACCAGTTTGGCTTGAGGTTGACCCTTCAGTGGGTGTCCGTGATACGGTCTCTCTTGGCTCAAGAAGGAGACTCTTTCTGTAGTAAGTGACTTGAACACTACTCTGATCTAGTTCCTTCATGCGAAGTGTTTGGGCTTGAAGCCACTCTTGCAGATCCGCAACCTCTGCGATTCTATGCGGCAATTGAAACCGCTGCAGATCACCAATGATCTTTGCAGTACGACTATGCTTGTCGAAATTGACTACGGCCATGCCTTGTCCATTCAGACCGATACCTGGAAGATGTTTTGTAGCCGGGTTACCGATATCAACAAAGGTGAGATCGGTGAGAAACATCCCCAGGAAAGGAAGACATGGGGGGACGTGGCCTTGAAGACGCGCTCGAAGAACCTTATTGTTGTTTGACGGTTCGACGATGGCGTACAGTGTCCTGAATGACTCCCGACGCCTGGGGCTTAGAAAATCCCAGGTCTTTCGCAACCGGCTAATTATCGAACTATTAAGGCTACAGATGATGGCCATCAGGCCATCATAGTTGTTAAGTTCAAGACAGTGATTTGCTATCTTGATCCACTGCTTAATCGCAGCAGCCCGTTTTTTTACCTCAGAATACTGTAGAATGGTGTCCGCAACCAGGTTAGAGAGGTCATTAGAAAATCCAGACATAGCTTTGACATTGGGCGAATGAATTCCACCGTGCTTCATCCACTGCGATCCAAGCAACTCCTCGGGCTTGATGGCACAGAAAATAGACATCTGTTTCGAAGTGATCTGCCGCGCTAGCTCGAGAGCGTCAAAGTCGAGGATTGAAGGTGAGCTGCCACCCATTTTCCAGCTGTTGAGAAGGTTTTGCTGGCTCCTCGAGAGTATCGGTGAGGGAAAAGCAGTATCGGAGGACACAGCTATAGCCCCCGTAGCATTTGGTTTACCCATCGGGGGAACAAGACGAGGTGGTGTTGAATTTTCTACAGAGACGCGCTGGACCAATTCCGAGAGTCGTCTACCAGCCGAGGGTATGATGGTTCCCAGCTTGAAGTCAGCAAAGTGACCAATTAAAGGCCGAGCTTCACCGTCAGTTGCCTCACGCCAGTGAGACTCTAACCAACCTTTGAAGACATTGTAAACGCGTAAACGAACGGGGCTGGAGATGCTAGGCGACTCGCCCACGTAGTCAAAGCGCTCAATCAGAGCCTCGGCTAGTTCGTAGGGCGTACAGAATAGGCGGAATGTAAGGTAGAACGCTGACACAAACATCGCATCTGGTGTTGTTTCATGTGTTGTAAGGCGCTCTACAAGTGCTGGCAATGAACCTCCAGTTACCTGCCCGTCCTTGAACATAAGCTCATGTGCGAAGGTTTTCTCGAGCAACTTCGTTTCTACCTCATCCACATCTTCGGTAAAAGCGGTGCTATCTGTAGTGCTCATATCGGATAGAGAGGGTTGATTTCTGGGTGCTTGGGCGCTATCAGGAGTAGTAGCACGGGTGGATGTCTGGGACACGGCACAGGACTCGGAATCCCGGCCGATATACGAGCTGCTGGTTCCGAAGCTTGTTGCGGTTCCCGTGTCAGATCTGAAGGATCCGTGTAATTCAATATCATGCGACGTCTCGGTTGTTGGACTGTATGATCTCTCCACAATATTGGTCGTGCTCAGCTTTGGCAGTGGCGGTAGTGCTGGCCGTGACAACGGCGCTGACGACACGTTGATTAGTGAACTTAAATCAAAGGCGGCAATCTGCGGCTGAGGTGATACAGGGGGTGCTTCGATAGGTCTCGTAACGTCGTCAATTGAGATCGTCAGTGGGATTTCGGGTAAGGGCTTTTCCATCGACAAGTGCAGGGAGGTGGCTGCGCGGGTGACTGGCGATGCGTTCGACTCTGCAACATCCAGTGCCTCCGGGCTTCGTGGGCGGCTTTCTAATGTTACTTCGAACAGGCTTAGATCTAGACCTAAATTCGCCTCAGGCATTTCAAACTCGAAATCGCCAATCTTCTCAAGCATCAGTCTTGTCCTTGCAACACACTCACCGGCTGCCTTGACACAGTGAATGGCAGCATGCTGGAGAGAATCATCTTGTGGCATGACGACATGTTCGGCCTCATCAGCACAAGTCTTCATGATGTCTCGCGCTGAAGAGACCAGATCGCAGATGTGGTCAAACATGGCGGTGCGGGCGGTATCTAGGGACTCTGGGACAAGTTCATTATGATCACACACGACGTTGACAACAGCCCAGAGTGCCTCACCAGACGTAGTTGACAGTCTAATGGCCAAGGCAAATTCGGATCGTGAGAGTGACTGCAGACGAAGACGACCAATAAGTGAGCTCAAATGCGATAAGAATGCGTCGTGGCATGTGTTCAGGTGTCCTGAAACCAGGTTTTGTGGCTGCGCCGACGGTGAGGGGCCGACGAAAGATACCCTGTGTGTTATACAGGCAGATAGCCTATTCCCTGGTGACTGAACGCACGACAGACGCTGCGTGGTTAATTCACTCGATCGAATCTCCCCGGGCCGTAGTTCGGTCGGCACGTCTTCCCTACTTGTCGAGCAACTGGCTTTTCTGCCCTCCATCTGTTTGAGATTGTTCGTTTCTATGGAAGGCGTTGGTGGAACAAACGATTCTTCCATAACTGTTGCCATTACAGTCACTGTAGGCGCCCGAGTGCGTCGATCCTCGTCCAACAGATCGAGGAATCTTACACCCCTAACCACCAGCTTGAATGCCTCCAGTATCATTTCATCGATAACATCATTAGCCTCATCAGAAAAATGTGAAGAAAACTTAAGTATTCCTTGTAAGCGCTTCGCAGTTTTCACTAGCAAGGACAGTTCTGAGAGTAAACCCTTACGGGCCCGTCTAAGACTATCGCTTCTCTGGATGGTGGGCGTTTCACGGGTCAAACAGTTTGTGCGCTCCTACAAGTAGCTTGAGTACTTGGGCATTATGAACGACTACACGCGGAGAGGAGAACTTACAAGGAGATAACGCACGCCGGCGATCATGCCTTTCATGAACTCTTGGTTCTCAAAGATATCTTGATCGTCTGTGGCGGTAGCCTTAAGAAGGTCCCAGAAATTGAGTAGGGCTTTCAATAAATTCCTCATCTCTTCCGGATCATATGCCTCGCAATAATTCGTAGGTAACCAGCCCCGCGCACCCGTTGCCAGCTGAGTTCCATCTGCCCAGCCATTGGTATGAATCGAATGAACGAGCACTATATCGCCTTCGTTGAGGGGTAGGGTGATGGTCGAGTCGGTCACGGTACAGACGGGTTGGAATGGGTAAAATGCTCGAAGGAAATTATGGAATACTGGGCGCGACAGCGGCGGTGGTGGTTGCTGAAAAACAAGGTCTTCCCGGGACTCGTTCGGTGTCGAAGGCGGTGTTATCTGTGTTTGGGAGTAAATGCTCGTCGAAGCACTCATAGTCGCGTCATCTTGTGAGCTGGCGCTCAGAGAGTCGGAGCGACTCCGTGTGATTGCAAGAGGGGCGACTTGCAAACTCGATCGCATAAGTTGCGTGTCCAGCATCATGTTTGCTGTCAAGACAGATTGTAAAGCACCATAAGGATTGATACCGCTGGCTGACACCGATGTAGCAGCTATATGCGCGACAAGATGCAGCCAGCCCCTTCCCAAGGGACCAGTCGATACGGTTAAAGAACCCCTCTCGTCAAGCGCCTCTGGTCTGAGCCTAACTGGCAAGGACGTCCACTCGGTTTATCCTCTCGATTCGCCCGTAAGGTCAGCTGCTCAGGTCGTTTGAGGTTACAGATGAGAAAGAAATGTTACGGAAGCGTGACTTGGACACGTTGTGGCAAGGCTTCTACGAACGGAATGATTGTTAGCTTGGTGTTGCTCGAGAAAAGTGTTTCTGGTGTTTGTTGTCCAGCAGAGTCGCGAACAAGACTGGACTGCTGGATGATGGAATGAAGGGAGACACAGGATGCCAATTCAGACTGAGACTAGGGAAGATCGACTAGTGACGTCGGGGAATGCCCCTTGGATCATTTCTCTAGTACGTATTAACTCCAAGCAGCTGCAATGAAAACAGATCCCGACTGCTGTTACTGCTGATGCTAGAGGCATCGTTGACAGACCCCCCTCGCAGAGAAATCATCACATGGCACAGGAGGGATCATCCGTGACTGGTGAAGCCATAGCCGAGTTATAGGCAGTTGAATGAAGCGGAGAAGAGCAAGAGAGGCGGAAAAAGTGATAGCATACCTCGTGGTCTCGTGTTATTACAGGTTCGGCTGAATGTAAGTAAAGAAGCTCAGACGTCGTTTCTTTCTCGCCTACTCGGTCATGTATAGTAGTGGGATGTATGCGTGGAGGAGGAAGTGGAGGAGGAGGAGGAGAAGGAGGTTGAAGTCTATGCTCTTTCCGAATAAGACGGGGCCTACAGCAGATCAAGGTGAGATGGGTATGAGGTGATGTAGTAGGTAGGTAGGTAGGTAGATAGGTAGGTGTCTTGGATGGTGGTAGGCACGTACGAGGAAGGAGACGGAGGTGGGAACGAATAATTATTAAGAGCCACGAGCTTCAGTTCAATGTGGTGTATGTACAAGCATACCTCTATAGGTACCTAGGTACATGTCTAGGCATAGGTAGTAGGTAGTAGGTACCTAAGGTACCGGTACCACCTACTATACCGTACCCGTAAGGTACCTAACGCATATTCGTCCGTCCTCGCCCCCTCCCCCCCTCCCCCCCGGCCTACACTAGTCTAGGTAGTCGGCTCATGTCTCCGAGAGAGAGACAGAGACAGACGACAGAGAGAAAGAGAAAGCAAAAGCGCCAGTCTTAAGGCTTGAGGTCCCTGCTAATTACCCTTCATGTGGCCCCTGTCAAGGCGCTCCTTACCGTCTTAGTATTGGTACTGTGAACTAGCGTGAAGATCAGGTCCCGTCGGTCTAACCGGATAGAGAAGGATTATGTGATACTTTAGGTATGCCCTCTGTTACAGTACGCTAGTGCCGGTACTATCGTTCATGAACTGGAGCTAAATAAGGTAGTAGATACCTCTTATAGACTTGTAGTTTAGTGTAGGTCGGCAGTTATTGCCAGGTACCTACCCGACTAGTGGAGGTACACTACTACCTACACGAGCTGCCTTACCTTAGGTAGGTACCTACACGTTGGTATTTCGTACAAGTGCTAACAAGCACACTCACTCACTTCACTCCTCTCTCTCTCTCTGTCTCTCTCGGTCTCTTTCTCTTCCTCTCTCTCTCTGTCTCTCTCGGTCTCTTTCTCTTCCTCTCTCTCTCTTTCTCATTCACACACACACACACACATTCTCTCTGATGCCGATGCCAACAAACCGTTTGTAGTGCATGACCCAGAGCACAAATGATTGGTACATATGTAATTTACAATGCTTCTATCTGGTCTCCGACACAACTACGGATCCGTATGGGGTTGAAGTTTCTTAACCAGACCCCTTCGGACACGATACATATGTCTTCCTGAATCGCTGCAGGGCCAATCCGTAACCGCAACCTACAGCCCTTATAGCCGTTGTGTCCGTCAGTTTCTTTTACGAAAACAGAATTGGGTGATCAGTCCACCTTGGTTCCAGGACATTATCTTATACGTACCTAGGTACGAAGTATCTACACCACATTAGGTACACGAATACCTATCAGAGAGTGTACGAAGTAAGCCCGCATTAATTTGCAACCTCACGATATACCTACCTACACTACCTACTAGAAGCCACGCTACCTACACACTAGGTAGTGTAGTGATTGCATTACTGTATTGTTAGTGTACAGACGGTCTGCCACCTAGTGTGTACGTAGATCGATTGTGCCCATGCTTGAGTTAGGTACTTCTTGCGCCTCGGCGCTTTGTTAGGTATGGATTACCCATACTTACGGACTTACGGACTACCTACCTTAGATACGTACGTCCGTAAGTACGTACGTACTCTGTCTACCTATACATATGTCTCTCCTTGGTACGGACGTACTACCTACTGTAATCTTGTAGGAGATGGTTATCAAACCTGTGAATCTCCATGCAACGATGCCTGATTGCCGGCTGGTCACGTACTGTGTACAATAGAAATCAAGTACGTAATGTGAGAATGCATAGGTACGGACTAGGTAGGTAGATACCTACGGACGTATACGTACATACAACCAACTTAAGTAAAAGACCTCTTTCAGGGTTATCTGCAGCTCTTCCGCTGGGCTGCAGCAAGACATGTGTGAAATCCAGAGTGACACATACCCAAACGAGATAGACACACCGCGCTAGCGCAGTGCCTGAGTAGGTAAAGTAGGTATCGTATCTAGACCTACAGTAGCACCGGTAGGTATAGGTAGGTAAGAGTATCGAGGCAAGGTTGAACACACTTTTTACCTACACGTACACTCATATTCGGACTTGCTACCCCAGGAATCGCCACTGGGAAGAGAACCTGTACATAGTGCACTACCTCGACATTTCTTGGCCCTTCTTCGACGCGTCCATAAGTACCTAGTTATACCGAGTCTCAATATACGCTGTAATAGGTATACGTTGCCTACCTACTTTACTTCATACAGTGTGCATATAGTGAAAGGTAGTCACCGCAAGTAGTGTTTGTACGGTATCAACACTACCTCCTTAGGTACGGATTACCTGAGGTGGTTACAAAGTGCCCGTGAGCACATTGTAGCATAGTATAATGGCTACGAAACTGACACTGTACATCAAAGCCTGGCCGCAAGGGTATAACTTGTGTGTAAGGTACGGTAGGGTAGTAGGTAGAATTAATTCACTGATATACCACACAGTACGGAGAACTGTGTTATTTTACGCGCCTGGTAACCTACCTACCTACTTACCTACATAGGTGATGCTCAACTGCGCTCCCTACCCAACCTCGTACCAGCGCCTCTCTCTCCTCAATGACAAGGGCCAAAAAATGCTACCCTGTCGTGGTAGTGCAGCGGGGGAGGTAGCCGGTTGATAGTACAATACCTACTGGTTACTGCGTTACATTTGTACCAAGTACTTTCGCACCACCAAACTTCTTGAAGAATCTCGAAATGTCGACATGACCGACTCCTGGCCTGCGACCTACCTAGTGTAGGTATCTACATAGGTACCAACTTCTGCATCGAATTTTCTACCTACCTAGCCGTACATATCTTAGGTACGTACTTACATAGGTTGTACTATGTATAGGTAGTTAGGTAGGTAGGTAGGTAGACAAATAAGTTCCCCTTCTCACATGCACTCGCCTCATCATCATCACTACTTTGTCAACACACCCTTTTTTCCTGCGACCTTATCCCATTGGTGTCCTGGGGCTTTTTGATGTGGAAGGACTATCTAGGCGCTGTTATTTGATATTTCATAGCTGCATCATTGAATGTTGCAAGCTCGCTGACTTGGGCGTTGGAGTAGTGGGTACCACAGTTCAACAGCTGGCCTGTCCAGCTTTCACTTCACAAATGCGTGGCGGCGCGATCGTTGACTCCAGGCGCTTTCCTGGCTAGGTTGGAGTGGGGTTGAACTGGTAGGTAGAACGGATCCGTACACTTGTACAAGACCGGTATTTCTCATCAAAACCAAGTCAAGTGAACGAGAGGACCGCCGGTCGGTATGCGACCCGATGAAAGTCACCCATGTCCATCACTTCCACGCTACCTATAATACCAGCCAAGCTGACCCGTGATGAATATCCGAATCGGCAGTGAGTACGGATTACTGTACTGTACGCTGCTACAACAGAAGACGCTGATAGGATTGTCGCAACCCACCTTATCTGTCTTTGTACCGGGTTCACGACAATTCGAAAGTGCTAAATACAAAGTATATGGATAAGTAACTACCTACCATTGACAAAGTAACCAAGGCCACACTCTTGACATTCCCAAGAACTGATATCTACCTAATACAGTTGAAACTATTGCGTGGAGTTCTACCTGTACTTATAAACTAGGATAAAAGCCATAACCTGGTTACCCATCCACCGCACAGGTAGCATTGCCAGGGAAGTGGCCTGTTTAGTTGCAAAGTCAATTTCCCATGCATCCAGGCTTGACTGGATGGAGAGATTTTTATTTGGGATCCTACCTATCTGCCTAGTAGTTACACCTAGGTAATCCAATTTGGCAATGTCAATCTACTGATGTTGCGAAGCGGCCCCTATCGAGTATGATATTTTCAGATGAAACTCTGTAGGTATTATCATTGTCTCTTCTCCCACTCATCATTATCATCCATAGGATAGGTACCCCATCGCAACCTTCGACGGACGGAAAGGAAAGCTTCTGCAATGCAACCCAATTCCTCCACGGCATCTCCATCCATGGGGTATCCTTGTGTTTCGCCGTCACTGGCTACCAATATACTAAGGTTGCATTACCTAACTATCCGTTGAAGAATATGCGGTCGCCTAGGAATTCATGGGTCCATTTTCAACTTCCTATTACATACAATATTCTTGCCCGGGCCGCTCGATTGGAGCCACTCGGCAAGCATGTTTTGTGGACGTCCTTGGGCGTGCAATCAGTGCAGCGAACTGCAGCTCTGTTCAATTACGGACGTACTATACCATTTATTTTGGTTGCCATTGATCAATCAGTGTCTTTGCGTATAATATTGCTTTTCCGCCAAACCCGTGAACGCACTTCAAAGTTGCTCAGTCACAAGAATGATTCTCAGAGACATCAAGCTTAACATTCCTCCTTGAACCCAGACGCAATTTTCTCCCCTATCCTGTCATATCCCGTGAGAAAAGCGCGTTCTTTCTCTATGTCAATCTAGTAGCATATAGTTGGCAGCACTTTACGACGCTCTCTTCAACATACCTACCTACAACAACGTTCACCACTAGCAGCTGCACTACCTACATGGGTTCGCTTGTCCTGAAGCAATGCGACCTGAACAAAGACTTCAGAACGGAGTACAAGGTGGGCAGATGGTCATGCCAGGGAACTCTATCCCGAATGGCACATTCGATTGGCCAGACAGTTGGTGGTCGTGAGAAAATTGAATATTCATATATGGATTCGGTAATGCTAATCAGGTATGGATTGGCAGGCTTTTACACTACTATTCCAGGGATTGGATCCCGATGAACTTATCGTACCTTGCGATTTACAAACAATGTGGCTGAAAAGCAGAAACGCTGGGGCGACCTAGTTTACGGTAGCCAGTGTGGTCAGGTTAATTCTCATTTCGATGCAGAACGATCAGCCCAATGTAAGGACGACTGGCGCACAAATGCGAACCAATTACTGCCGGCCCATAACCTTACCTATTTGAGAGGAGCACCGAAGGGGAAATATGTCAAGACCGCAGGCAAAGCAAACAACGATGTGCTGACAAACACTTCAGCGCTAGATTGTGGACCCGCCCGGGCAGGCCAGGTCAACGCCCAATAGTTACTCCGATACATACCAATCGATTATGCCAAGAAAGTCCTGCTGCAGGATTCCAACACCATCACATGGACTTTCCAGGTCTCCATTCTCGTGAGCGCAACTAGTTAGCGCGTTCGATGCGATAGGGTACTTGTAGGTATCGAAGTATCAGTCCCGACCTCGTCACGTAAGCGTCCCGTACACTACATACAGCCACGAGATCCATACTAGACGTGATGGTCGCGTTGATTTATGTATTGATCGGAGATTGTGGGCAGAGCCTGCACGACACAGGTCACGCCCAATGGCATCCACGCCTGTCGAAACCAAGCTTATCAAACGCGCGAACCTAGCATGATCGGCGAGGTCCCGGGGAACGTCCAAGCTTGTGTTGAGTCTGGCGTGATACGACTATAGTACCTACGCTGCACACTGCTTTCTGCTGTGAATGGCGTGCTTACATGGTGATATGCAGTTTGACAACAGTCTCTGCCTCGCAACGAACATCAAAGCCTAGCCGGAAAAGTTCCGGTTGACATCTATCCAGTGAACGCAATCAACAGGGTGAACGGAACATGACAGCTGAAATTTTGGCGACATATGTGCACTAAATCTGGTCATCATGAACCCATTAACACATGTCAGAGTCCGCAACGAGTATTATTTACCTATGTTAAGACGGTACGGACATCGGTTCTCCGTATACTGCAAGGAATTACTTGTCGGGATGTCTGTCCAGTCGGAACCTTATCAACTGCCATATAACGTCAAGGCCGAATTTGTGGCGCCGACCTTGCCCCTGACACTACTGCAATACCAAGTTTATGACCGCGTTTCTCCTCAGCCTATAGGCCCAAGACGAGGCACTGCAGCATGATCACCTCGTATATGTCACAGTATCACTTCATTTATCGAATTAGAGATGCAGTGTTTTTTGTCTGCAGATGCTCGGCTCAACCACCAGCCGAACCGAGTAAAAAACCGACAGTCTGGGACCTGGTAACAAGATGGCTCACGAAAGACACTGCTCTTCCCATGATAGTGGCAGACGCAAAAATAAATGTCAAGGGGTTTAGCCGTCTAGAACCCCCCACGAAGTCCATTGTACATATATGAGTGTAGACTTGGACGGGATTCTGGACTCTCCTCCCTCCCTGCCTCCCTTCCCCCATCCTCCCTCACTCCCTCCCCACCTACCATTCGTGCTACGCGACCACACCACGGCTACTTTCCACCCTGCTCATGGAAAACGTCCAATCACGGATCAAGGGCTTGAGCGCGTACGGAATGCCCCGAGTGGATTTTCAGGATAAATAAATATAGAATCCAAGCTGAACACAATACTTCCTCTCTACCCGGAATTTATTGATCGTCATAACGAATTCCAGAGCCACAGAAGCTACATACCTAGGTAGTCTACACAAGAGGCCCTGGTTTGACATGTCTAGGCTGTAGTGTAGTTAGGTAGGTACTCTTAACTAGTGTAGTGTAGGCAATGCCGCGATCTGCGGGCACTAACTAGCGTGCGGGTTGCGCTAGAAGCATTTACACACTTAGCTGCACGCTAGACTCCGGTAGTGAGTTCTTTTATACGTACATGCTTCTATCCAGCACGAGGAGATTACCTACCTACCTAGGTATGTAGGTAGGTACTTACAGGTAGGTAGGTAGTGTAGGTACTTAGGTACCTAGAAGCTCTGCAAGGGACATCGCCAAATTGTGGAGGCGTTCACCTACATTACCTAGTACTACCCCATCCAGGTACGTAAGTAGGTATCTATGCATCTATCGACAAGATTCCGATATCGAGTTACTTAGGCTATCAACGTTTCTCTGATTACATTACTACGAAAACATGTGTGTATCTTCATCCTATAAGTAAGAACTGCCAGCGTACATACCACCAGTAGGTAGGTAGTAGGTGCTGGGATAGCCAAGATAGTGCCTACACTGCCGAGCTTTAGTATAGACACTACCAGTGCACTACTTCATACGCTACGTGCTGATCCTTGAGCTTCAGCGTCAGGGGTCATGCTTGAAAATCTGTAATATCACGGAGTATGCAGCAACGCTACCTATATGGCGGCAGCAACAGCAGCAGCACTGCAGTAGTAACTAGGTAGGTAAAAGTTGTAAAACCAACCAACAGCACAACGAAGGAAGGAAACCTAGTCGATGGCGAAGTTCCATCTTCTTGTTTATTAAGTTATTTCCGCCCAGGGTGTTCCTGGCGTTGGCTCACCCGTGTCTTCGGGTTACACCGATCGAATTGGATTTACCATCTTCCATAGAAATTGGTACGCTACTATCTATCTACGGATGTAATAAGTATGTAGTGTTGGGCAATTGGGGGGGTCGTTCATTGAAGGCTTGTGTTGGAATGATTGCGACGTCCTACGATGCGCGCTAGAATCTTCCTTTTACATTAACACACACACACACACACATCCACGGCCCCGTCCCTCCCTCCCCTTTGGTATACTGCGTAGTGTATGTATGGTCTATTATATTAAAGTTGGGCCCAGGATCGCTTTATTCGAAAGATCGTGACCCAGATCCGTGAAAGCCGAACCGTGCCTTGCGCTCGGGATTATACACCTACTCGTGGGTTTTCTTTGTTAGCCTATACAAGAAACAGAGAATCTCAGGGCCGGTTCAGCGGGTCAGTTTGTGCTATATTTCATCTATATTGTCCATACAGCTTGTAGGCATTGACACAGATTGGCCCACTGAACCGGCCCTGAGATTCTCTGTTTCTTGTATAGGCTAACAAAGAAAACCCACGAGTAGGTGTATGGTTTTTCTATCTACAGTACACTACCTGCCTAGTTAGGGTAGGTAACATTTTACTAGTCAAGCTTGATATTACCAACAGATGGTTCTCGCTCGTGCGAGATGACGGGGAATATCAGTTCCGAACCAACGAGGGCCGGTTCTTCGGTTGTCCAATGCGAAAAATATATATATATATATATCAAAAATGTTTAGATATACCTACAGATGATTTAATTCCCCCCATTACCATAGGTCGTTAATATGATGACTTATTAGATGCGCCTAGTGTACATCAGATAACGTGGTCGGGTTCGCGGGAAGAATATGAAGTCATGGTTTTCCTGGTCACAGTACTAATATGATCCGAGTTATCGTCAAGCTAAGAAAAAAAAAAGAATAGGTATGTTTGTACCTAAACCAAAACCCTTAGTTTAGTTATCTACACTACCGTTGACAGCGTGGGCATCGGTGATCACAACCGTATAATATCCATCCATGTTCCCACGAAAGAGCTTCGACACTATTTTAACAGTTACATAAAAATAGTTCCGAGATGCTGTAGGGTACCACGACAGCACGTTGTGTTGTTTGGCCAAGACTACGAATGGGCTACGTAGTGTACATGATCTGCTAACCTAACCTAGGTAGTCAGCTGTGCTTACTTACGATGTGAGATGTGTGCTTTGTAGGTACAGACACACACGCACACTGGGGCCCTTGCCTGCTACGGACTGAAATCTGATTCTCCACAGACATTGTTGAGATTACGTAGTTGGTTTTATGTATGTAGGTATGTCTCCAAGCCGGACTACTACATACGTACTTCAACCGGAGTCGTGTAAGAGGCGGCAAATCAACGGCGTGTGTTTCAAGACATTGTTCGGGAAGTGGTGCCGTTTCTGTGACAACAACGGTAACTACCTATGTATAAGTAAGTAGGAGGGGAAAAAGGGGGGGGGGGGGATGAATTGGCACGGAATACGAAATACCCGGCCCCCACGATGCAGTGCACTCGCACACGCACACACACACACATACCCCATTCTCTGCCGAGAGCGAATTGGTATAATATGGTATCTAGGTCTGCTCTGTGAAACACACGTGGTGGCAAGCATGGTTGATAGGTAGTTATACGTGAATAGAGTCAGAGTCGTACATGTCTGGAAAAAGAGATTAGTAGATAGTTGGCTTTGGTGAACTTGATCATCTACCCAATTTTACCTATCTAATTTATTCCGTGCTTTGACGCTCTCTTTATTTTCCCTGCGTAGTATGCATACGTACATATTGGGCGTACACTTAATAGGTAGTAGTCATGTTGGACGCCCGGTTACAGCCAAAGCGCCTATCGCCAAGCCTTCGGGTTGGGTCACGGGTGGTTTTATTTTTCCTCTCTTTATATGTAATCCGTACCCGTTCCTCCCGTGAGAGAAAGGAGGTAAATGAGCAGGGAGAAAGGCGTTTCCAACCGGTTGGTAGGTATTATTAGTAGTGTATATTCCGTACAGGCGTAGCCGCGTAGGTACTCCGTAGTTTACACTACGCTAGATGACGGTCCCAATCTCTCCGCTCAGTGCCTAGTGTAGTCGTGCCGGCGTCTTAAAATACCCACTGGGGACATGAGTCAAGAGTCGAGATCTCAAGATTAGATTGGTGTAGGTAGGTAGCAAGGGGACTGCCATCATCTAACTACCTAGGTAGGCGACACACCTAGCCTAACTGACAAAAGCCATAGAGAGAAAGACTGTTCTTTTGGACGTTTTCTCAAACAATTGGACTTTCTGACTCGTCGTAAAAACTAAACTAGTGCAGATGCCCACTTGTAGCTCGAAGCTCGCGACGGAAGGTCATCGTTTCAAACTACGACAACGCGCCTCGCTTGGCTGAGAACTTATTTCAAATGCCTACGCAATACATACTTCGTAGGCAGGTCATGAGTGGCATTACGGTACACTACATGACCGTTTTACGTTCTAGACACACCAATGTGGCGCAGTAACGCTACGCTCCATACGCAGCTAGCCTGCGGACTACTACACTACCTACACTCAGGAGCGCCAAGCGTCGTGCTGTCCAAGGTCACCTGCTTCCAGCATCCGCACGGTAGGTAGATATCTTAATCTCCTTAACGTTAGGAATATCGTACCTAGGTACTACCGCGTTCGTCTCCCGAGAGCCGCACTTTGACCCCCTTCCCCCCTCAGTCTCGCCGTCCCGCGATTCGCCAGTCCTAGCTTGAACCAACGCCATCGCTCATCTCTACATACCTACCAAAATGTCCGCATTCCGGACCAGGTGAGCAGCGCGGGCGAGACCCGTAGGTACTTTATGTGCCGGCTGTTCGTTTCGCCGCCGAAATTAAGATGGCGTCGCCGGTGCTTCCCGCGTCGGTTGGTGAAGGGTGCCGCGGCCCGGCTAGGTACTAGGTACCTACTGTAGGTACACTACGCTAGAGATCCGCTGCCTAAGCGTCGATTTCGCCGTTCTTGGGTCCCGGCATAAGTGGGCATCCAAAATCGGATAGGTCCAGTCACGTACTTGTAGGTATAAAGGTCGGGTGTCAGATACCTGGTCGAAGTATGAGCCATGGCAGTCACGGTAGAGAAAATCACAATGGCTTTATCTCACTTCACTCGTGACGGGTACCCAGCGCCGGCATTTATAATCCGGATCCGAATTGCGCGCTTCCGGATGTGGCCGTGCGGTAACTTGGGGTGTGTCTCTAATGTGTGGATGGATAGACAGTTTTGGGCTAGGTATTGGAGTCGGGTTGGTTCCCGTCCGAAGAGTGGGCTACCTATACCTATGTAAGTACTTGGACTCAGGCCGTGGCCTCGAATCGTTTAAAGCGGTTGAGACTTGGAACAAACAGCTTCTTGAGTGTGGTTTGAGTCGGTCAGCTCTTTGTTGTCCGGGTCCTTTCCCCCGAAGTCCACCACGGAAACTTCACGACGAGTTCGATAGCCCTGCCACGTTCATTCTCCAGGGGTCAGAACGTGAACGACCCAATCTTTCGGGGTCACGTCCATTGCTGGCATGAAGGGCGATACCTACCCAACCGTACCTTCGCCACGATGGCAAGGAATAGGTAGGTAAGTACCTACCTTGACAGGTGCTTTACCTACACTAGGTGCTTAGTGTAGGTACACTACGAAGTACATATGTATGGATCGCCGTAGCCAAGCTCGCCGGACTCCCATGAAGGGCATCTAGTGCTGATTAGCGTACCTACACTACTTCGCACCTAAGCATTGTCAGGTTAGCCTGGTAAATGATAAGTGTGACCCCGGATGAGCCATGGAGACGGTGTTTATGTTGTATTGACTTTGTTACCTCCGAAGATTTCAAGTTAGGAACCTCGTGTTCATGAGAGGGAGTCCTCACGAGCCTACCAATCTAAAACAATGAAGTATTGCGTACACGGGGAAAACAGAGACGAAGCCCCAGCCCACTCATACTAACTATTTTTCATAGGCTACTGTACGAGAATTAGGTAGGTAGGTACACGAGCAATGCCAAGTCACGTCCAACTGGGCAAGTATCGGTGCGAGTTTCCTGAAAGGGCTTTAAATCATCACTCGGAGATTATCTACCAGGACCTTGACGTGGTGTAGGTAGCATGGACATCTACGGATCCGTAGTAGTAGTGAGTAGCTGCTGTGCTGTACCTAATATGACAAGGGGTCGATTTTCTATAAATGTTGTGTAGTGTAGAGAGGTATACTTTCGGCCCGGCAGACGATACCTATCGTGACCATCAGCATCCGAAGTATGGCAACGCAAATAGCCGCCCGGCCCCCTACCTACCTAAGTAGCTACACGTACGTACGTACATACTACAAGTATAGCGCCGGCAGTACGCCGAAGTCAGTGACGAAAGCCGAAGCATAATATCACGGCTTCCCGTCTGTGCGGCACGTTGCACTAGCGGTTGGACAGACGAGAATACACCTGGTTTCCCCTTCCGTGAGACTCCTTCCGGTGCGATCGAAGATGCTGAGGATACAATTTTACTTATTTCAGTGACTGTTCCTTTCGTGTACCATATGCTTGGTCCGGTATTAGATCTGGATAGAATGTGAAAGTCGCTTTCGGAACCGAGGCCTACGAAAGTTTAGGCGAGAAGCATATGTATGCGAGCGAACGATTAATGATGCGTCCCGTTTATTTCAAGCTGCCCAATAAGGGAGGGGCTGTTTTAATCCGACGAAGCTGACCTTGAAGCGAGGGATTTGCAGGCGGGTTAGAAGAGAGTCTGTTTTTGAGGAGAATGACACGAACCGTTGTGTTGACCTGACGATTACCTCGGATAGGCTGTGGCAAAGTTCTCGGGGGCCATAAACAATATTCTTGGTCGCCGCCAAGCTATCGATGTGACAGCCTCCCCTTGACTATTCACGAACTATGCACAGCGGTGCTTGGGTCTGGTACTACCTACACTGCTTAGGATAGGAGGGCATGTCCTTATGATCAATTCTCTCTGCCGAGTTGTTGCGGCGTGTTCATAGATGTTCGGGTCTACCCCATGAGAGTATACGTAACTATGTATCATGACAAATCAATAGAAAAGCCATGAATCACCGAGACGTACCGACGAATCCCCGTAACTAGTCCGTTCTCCAAGTATCCCGGTATCACTTGTAAGATCCCCCACCAGTCATATACATACATACTACCTATCCTATAGGCTATACGCTACAGTCTATGTTGAGTGTTGAGATGACGATAGATCATTGAATGCTTATTACCGTATACTATTAATGAGTTGTTCGTTAAGATATGGCGAGTCGCTTATGATGTGGCCTTCCGTGCCCTCTTGTGCCTTGCGGCAAGGCAGTCCGGAGTTTTCAAGAGCCACGGCAACAAGCCTCCTCCCCGGCTTTTTGGCCCAGCTGTCGTTTACCGGGCCCCTTCGGTAGCGATCATGCAAGTTGTGCTGTAGATACATGATACATAGTTCGGCAATTCAACAACCGTCGGCTAGCATCCCTTACGATGTACAGGGGAAAATTCGATAGGACTTCTAGGTAGGTACAGACAGAAATGTTTGTTTTGGCGTTTGATGTACACCCACTACCTATGATGATACAGAAAAAGAGAGGGCGCGTACGACACGAATCACATGGAAAAGATAGATAGAGTAGGTATCACCAACAAAGCCAGGCAGATATCAATCGCTTTTCGTGGTTGATCTCGATACGACTCTAGAACGATTTTCTATTCGTACAAGAGCACAAACGAAATCGGTGTACGACCGGCCATGCAAATAGATTCTACTCTGTTTGTTATTGATTTTGTACGATCTAATGGGTAGACTGAGGTAGGTAATACCTGTCCTGGATTTCCAAACGTCCGGGTTCGTGGTATTGACCCTACATACATACCAAAGCTCCCTCACAGAAAGATTGGTGTATGATGACTTAGCCAACTATCACCGACTCTTCACACATCCAGAAGAGAATCGTTTAGATAGTATGAGTCTGGGAATAGAGCTGAAGCAAGGAGCTTCAGCACTTGCTGCCAGAGTTTGCCTGCGGCACGGGCGAGAAGTTGTTAGCTTCCTGAGCCATGGGGCATCTGGCCTTCGCAAAATGCATCCCGGTTCATAGTCAACGCGCAAATATTACCTACCAGGGCGAAAGTATTAAGTTACCTAGCATACAGGTAAAACGTCATACGTACCGTAAGACACATGGCCGCGACGAGGATGTTAGATAGACGAGTGATACCGTTCCTACACACCAGCATAGTTGCGTGATAATAATCATCGTCACCATCTCCATTCAATACGACCCAAGAATAGGGTAACGGCAGTAGCTAAGCGACCGTTTGGCCCCCTCCCCGGGCATAACGAAAAAGTCTGTTTTTTTTCCTCAAAGCCCGAAAACACCGAGCCAACCCTGGCCGGGGTTCCTGGATGTTCTCACCACCTGCACTGCACTAGGCAGGTCGGAGGGTAGATTGGTCATTTCTGTCCTAAGATCGTCGTTTAGCACATACGAAGTATAGAGATTACCTACCCTTATGCGGTTGGTACCTGTTATCATTGATGGTTGAGCCACGTGCCATCAGCGATACTATAATATATGAGCTCGATCCTTCGTCTCCGCCCCGGCCATGCGTAGTGTAGCTATTACCTACCTAGATACCTAGTTGATTAAACTAGGGCCATATTGCAAAAGTACCAACACTTACTTGTATCTCATACCCTTCACATGTGATTGTCACAATTGTGCAGCCCTTCTGGGTATGTAGGTAGTTTGCAATGCTTAATTCCACTACTTATACGTAGTAACACCGCGGCAGCCGAGAGATCGCAAAACAAATTGCATCCCATTCCGCACCATCTCTTTCCAATACCTACCTATGCCTATACATACATGATAAGCTAGGTATTAGCTACCGGTATCTATTGTAGGTAGTGTAGGTAGTAACTGTGTGTGCATGAGGTACCTACCTGCTTACGAAACTGGGTAAACTTATCCGAAATTATCCTTCCTTCTCCAAGCGCATCCTCCCTGCTTCTCTTGCATCGCTTTCCCGGGCCACGAGTTGTCGATACGCCCGCATTTCGTTGCATTGCGTCGCGTCGCCTGCCTACCTACTACCTACCGTAAATAACCATACCGTCCGTGAGGTTCGACGTCAATGATCCAAACGTTCAAACTAAGTTCCTTGTATAGTTACATACCCGTTCCCGACCCAGGGATGCGGGCTGACATAGGTAGGTAGTTATCTACCTAATACATCGGCAATGCTGGCACAGCAAACGTCATTGCCTCGCTCACAAGGAAGATCCTTTTCTCAAAGCGGCATTGCAGCTGCTAGTCAGGAACAGATGTGCGGGAGCCAGTGGCCCGACCCCGTGGGCGTCGCGCGTCACGTCATGTCATGCACAAGCGTCGGCGTGGCTACGGTGGAGCTAACATCGAGACTAAACTCGCTAGCTACTTTTGCATGGGCTCCTCTCGTATGTCAAACCGTGGGAATCCCATAAGGGGTGCGCCCTCCGCATCTCACAATTACACTAGGCAGGCTAGGCGCCTGCGCTGCTTTTGCTTATAGGGTTGGCATGGGCGTGGGTACCTATTTATAGCCCTTTTCCGTGCGTGGCTTTGGGGCTTGGGTAGGTACGGAATATTGTGAACGTCATTCTTATCTGCCTACGTTATGTACCTAGTAGTAAGAATGTAGGCTAGGTATAGCCACGGATTACCTAGATTGTCTAGCTATGTAGATCGATTCATGCACGCTCTTCGAGAGTGCCTACTTACACTCCCTAGGTAGATAAGTAAGCACTTACGAGGTATTACGATATGTTGTAGGTATTCAGCCCATATTTTCACGTCATATAGGTAGGTAGAGAAATCCTCATCAGATACCTAGCGGTAGGTACCTCATGTCTCAATCGTTGGCTGCTCACTTGATTCTAGCAAGCTATGTATGCCCCTACTCTCGGTTGAGAGTACCATCGTCGCCATATCCATAGACTCTGCAGATTGTTCACGCCACTGGCCGGACCGACGCGGTGGTTAAAGTGATATAGGTAGCCCTTGACGTCATGGTCGACGTCAAGATTGAAGGACATGGCACAATAAGGATAATAAATAATTCAAACAGGAAAGGAACAATATCACCGCAACGGTGCTCAAATGAGGATGAGATATAGAATCCCCCCTCAGAAGCTTGTACCTGTGCTCAAATCAGCCACGGGATTATGTTCTTGAGTTGGACACTTGGGTTGAGTCATTCCGGGCTTCGTTATTAAGATAACATTCCCAGCTTCGAGGCAACATGAATAGAGACTGAGAACCCTCAGACGGGGTTCTTAAGGGGGCGTTCGAGACCCAGTGAAACGTTTGTTTTTTGAACACGCTCTGAGATGCAGTACTCGTTCTTTGAACTGCTCTCTGGCTCTTGTCCGGTTTGTCATTGGGCATGTTCTGAAGAGCGAAGCGGGCGTCTTCAGTCACTAAGGTGGCGCGTGGTGTATACGTAGAGTGAAATAATAGCCTTTTTGAGGGAGAGAGTATGGGCAATTGGGCCCACTCACAGCTGCGAAGCCTACTCTCCTTCATCTATCCTCCTCTTCTCCTATCCATCTTCGTAATCACTGTCCTCATGTTCATGGCCTTGAAAGGCCTCGATGAGATCGGTCTGCTGGCCCTTGTGATGCTGTTAATCTTTATCACAAGAAGACTAGAAGAACACAACATTGATGGGAGTCTTCGTTATCGTATTTCGCCTCCGGCTCATCCTCGTTCTATGCGCCCGTGGTCATTTCTGCCCAAACGCAATGGTCATCCAATAGAGCACCGATTTGAAAAAGCAAGACGGGCCACAAGAAGACCAAGGATGCCTGTTTGAAAGAAGCCTTATGAACACCTGAGAAATCTATTAACCAGCACCTACCTTCACTGACAAGTCTGAATTCACCTCACGCTACCAGTGCGATGGAGTATCGTATTGCCATCTACGAAGTTATTTTTTTGACATGGGCTGAAGACATTGATATGCCACACGACTAACAAAACCCGATCTTCATCATCCCTAGAACCCTCATTTGTTTGCTCCGATGACGTGAGTGCCTAGGCCAAGAATTCGCATTTATCATAGACGTTTTGCTCAATCAACTGGCCCGGGCATGCCTAACGATCGATCATGTGTAGGTCGTTGATCGATATGTACGATAGATGAGAATTCTTGACCTGGGCTAATGCTAGCCATACTCCGCATTTCACATATTCCCGCATATGGCTTATCATGCTAAGGATGCGATGTGGCCACTAGAGTATTTCAGTGAAGACAAGTCCGTCGCTGCCGCTAATTCTCATACCGCGTAAGAAACGAGGGAGAATGTCAAACCTAGTACGGAATACGTATCAACGCAACCCGATCCCTCGATCCTCTTGACGAGCAAAATGCCGCAAAGTTGAAACTTGCGGATATAGTCAGTATCGAGGAGGTACATTCTATCGCAGATAGAACGATCGTCGACACCCAAGTCCAAAGGTCGTTTTCTACAGCGACAAATCATTTGCGATCTGAATCTTGTCGCCCAGTTGTTCTGTAGATCATGCTCAACTCAACTGGCTGGTCTTGCTTTCCACTATAGATTGTTGGTAGCTGGGGGCTACGATAGTTAGTACCGCGATTCCATATCGTTCGTTCGATCTGAGGGTAGGGAGGGATAAAAAGTACTACTTACTTCCATTACTTCCGTCGCGGCCGCGAAGAGGGCTGTGCACTCGCCGAGAATGTTAAATTCAAACATCGGTGCTGGCGGGATCTTGGCCGAGGAATATTTTATGCACTCTTTTGCTAAGAACTCGACCGATTGTGCGGTCGGTGGGAGTGCCGTCTTTAGTAGCACAGCTACAGTCTACCAGTGCCAACGGTCCATCTTCCTCAAATCCTCGTACCAGGTCTTTCACGGATTTGTATTTGGTACTGATCCCATAAGCAACTAGGGGGCTAATGCGTGTTATTTGTTGTAGCATCATCACAAATGTATCCTTAGCATCGTGGCCGGCATGGACTTGGCCTGAGTCCATACAAAACCCAGCATCAGCACTAGCATCTCGAACCTTGCGGTACGGAATTGTGCTTATATGCTGCGTAAATACCGCGACCCATTGTGCCGTTTCTACAGGTGTACATGTATGGTGTATGAGGGCACCGTGCAAAACTTGGAGGGATAGCAAAGCATCCTCAATCTTATCTTCATCAACATACTGCTGATGTTGGTTGTTGGTGCGATGACCAGACGGCCCAGGCTCAGCGGTCACTCCTAGGTTTCGAACAGCAGAGGCGAACTGCCGGTTCAAGACGTTTCGATTTTTTCTCAGCCATGCTGTTAGCCCTTCGATTAGATATATGAGCTTGGAGGTTGGGAATCTAGTCGTCAAACGCAAGACATGAGCTTCTAGATCCCTGCCCTCCTCGCTAAAAATCAATTTGACAAACTCCGGTGCCTGAACGATGACCATAACGTGGTTCTCATCCTCAATGAGCATGGGGACTGGTTCCCAAAGTCCCGTCTCTTTATTATAGCGGGATGTGACTTTGCGACGCCATTTGACAATGTGGTCTAGACTGCTATTCCAAGTGTCGTATTGGACATCCATGTCGTCCAGAAGTGCTTCGATCTGAACTTTGAGACCGGAATTGATGCTGGCAGGAATATCCACAATCATCTCCGGGGTAGAGACTTTCTTATCCGTCCGCAGCTTATTCACCTCGGCCAACGCCTTCTGCTTTTCTTTTTGTAAAGCACGTTCCTCCTTAGCACGCTCCTTTTCAAGACGTTTCTGCTCTTTTTGGGCTTCCCGGGCCTCTTTAGCCTCTTTGGCATCTACCTTTTGTTTCTTCTGTTGCCCTTGCTCTCCGGCTGTTGTCATGTTCTTTTTGGATGCCTGGGCCGTTGAACGTGACAATGAGCTATGAGGGCGCTTCCTCGCCCTAATCTTGGAGAAATCAAGATCATCTAGGTCCGGCAGGTCATCAGAATCATCAGAGCCACCTGAGTCCTCGATATTGATGATCTCGGCAGATACGGCGAGGGGCGGGGGAGAAGGTGCAGGTGAGGGGGAATCTGATGAAAGCAGACTAATGATCTCAGTCGGCATCTTGGTAGCCCGTAGTTTACAGCCTAGGTACGTCCGTACCTGCTCTCGGCTTTGTGGAAGCGACAGCAACTAGGTAGAAACAGGGGAAGTAATCCCAAATACGGATCCGTAAATCTCCATCAAGATAGTACGTAGGTAGGTACGGACGTTAGTCCGAGTTGTTTTGCTGACGAAGTAGTTTAGATAATGTTTTCTATCACGTGGACGATCCACGAAACGTGGTAATCTTGCGACGTGAGACTTTGGCCAATCAGGTTGTGCACATCACAAAAAGAGTATGCGTTCTGATTGGATGATCCGGCTCTATGTGGGGGCCAGTAGCGTACAGAGTGGGTACCTACAGTACCTACCTACTTCGTAGTACTTCTTGGAGGCCCAAGACTTACGTACGTATACACTACGTAAGAATACGTAGACACCACTGGCCGAAGGATTCTTCTACCTACCTACCTACCTACACTAAAGAACCCACTCCTATAATCCATAGGTAGGTAGGTAGTCCGTACGGATCCGTACTTACGCGTCAGTTCCTTCAACAGAGGCCATACGGAATACTACCTAGGTAGTAGTAGGTAGACCTTAGCTAGGTTGCCTACTACCTACCTAGGTGCAGCACCGGAGCCATCGGTCCCGGCGTTCAATTAGTGTATGTACGTGGCCTAAGACAGTTAGTTATCCTGCGCGATTCTAAGGGTCTAGGTGTACGAAGGGTAAGGTAGTAAGTAGGTAGGTAGCTAGTCGTGGCCTTGTAGGAGGTAGAAACCTATTCGCAGTTGCAGTGACACTTGTACACAACACTTCACTTCACTGTTTGACGTGGCTGTTTGTTATGCATATACCTACCTAGCTTCCACTGGCCGACATGACTTACATACCTACCTAGTAAGTCGGTATACCTACCAGAGTGTAGGTATACCTAGATTCGTTCCTCGGTCTTCGCGGCCGCCACGAGGATGTCGATTGTTGCTAGCTGCTTTAGGGCTGCATAACGCATGGTTTTTAGTGTTGACTAGGCGCCTACGGAGTCGGAACGGACGTGCTTAGAGCTACCTACCTACCTACCTAGGTACCTACTGTACCGGTAGGAAATGGGTTGCCGTTTGAAAATGGTGGGCTAGTTTTCAACCTGCTGGCTGAAAATGCTTGATTCATAGTATAGGTTATGTAGGTAGACTGTAGGTAGGTAGTAGGTACTGGCATCTAGGTACCACGAACGTGTACCAATGACAAATAAGTGACCACATCATCATTGATGGGTCGATACTCTTTCTTGATAGCTCGTACTGGAGTTGGCAGTGAGATCTACCTATCGCACTCACATATATACGTGTACCTACGGACTACGTCCCTACGGAATAGTGTACCCGAAGATACCTATTAGTACTTACATTAAGTAATACATACTAGGCCGTACCTAGTGTAAATTTAAGTCATTGCCTCAGTGATCATCTTCTCGCTTATCCTAGTGTATAGCTCCTCGGCTCCGTATTGGCTGATTGATCATGCCGTTGAATCTACGGATCCGTAGTTCATACCTAGCTGACAGCTTGCCAAGACAACGTTCTTGACCTGACCGAGCTAGGTACAACGAAGTAATACCTAGCTCAACGTCTGGCCCCGTCGCAGGCCATCTGGATGCATATGTATTCCCCGGGACGCTCATCATCAACTTCAAGAAAGATGCCCTCTCGGATCGGAGCATAGACGGGGTACCCAATATTTCGTTGAATATCTACTCTGAAGAGAATTTGCACCGAGACTCCTGCTATCTAGCGCATTTGCGATGTTAGAATTTGGACAGTGTAGGTATCTACGGGCTTCAAGGAATTATCTAGGTAGCTCGGCTCTGGTTCTACGAAAAATCACCTGGCTAAGAGTTGAGCTCGTCCCAACAAAGCTTACGGAGCCGTGGATCAGTCTCCACGTCCAACAAGGAAAAGCCTGCTACTTCGCGCTGAACCTCTCCGCTGTAGGTAGGTAGTCCGATTCCCACGCTATAATTGCTTCGACCGAGCTTTTATTCAGGGACTTACGTCTTACCATGAATATCATGAGCTGTGAAGGATACCTATGCGAATGATGTTGAGAATGGGCTGATGATTTCTAAGCTACCTAGCTACCTATCTTTATGTAGCTACCGGAAATGTCCGAAAAGTATACAAAGGGTATCGATGACTAAGTTGAAGGCGAGATTAGCTGGAAATACCTGGCAATAAACGTTGAGTGTGATAGAGCCGTAAGTGACATCAACCGTCACGAAACATAATGTCATTGACGGTCAAATGTTTGCTCCTATGATGACTCGCTTGGTTTTGGTTTTAGTGGTATCTCGACATTATGGGAATATTGGCCACACTATTTTCCGCAAGCACGTTCTATAGTGATGCGAGCAGTCTGGAGGTGAGTTATTCTAATTGTTGGAATCATGGCCGCCTTTAATATGATATGGCAGGGGAATAAGTAAGCAAGCATGATTTTCAGCAAAAGAGTCGTTCTTTGTCTCTAGATAGTCCTGACCAGCATTGGGCTGTCCCAACTTAGTCAATTACGAAGGGCAATATAAATGAAAAATCATTTCAAGTGTAGGTACGTCCGTAGTACGTCCATACTTCGTATACCCACCTAGATCTTTATATTTGATACACACGGGTAGTTAGTAATACGGTAGCCAGTCACATGATAACTACCTAGGTAGGTAGCTTATGTATCGAGTGAAGTCCTATCTAAGTACGTCCGTATGAGCACTCCTACCACCACCAGTTAAAACGCCTTACTCTTTATGTCACCTGGTAAGAAAGAAGATAGGTAGGGAGTACGGACGTACGGACGTACATTTGACCTTGTTGAAACCATACGGATTACATAAGCATGAATACCTAAGGTATTTGTCTGAATTTAATACCTACCTACCTACCCTACGGATCCGTACATATGGACATACTGAGTAAGCAAGCAAGTAGTGTAGGTACCTAGGTAAGTAGTATGTTGTGCTTAAGATTACCTAGCCCTGCCGATGTATGCAAGAGCGGCATGCGTCGTGTAGGTACGGACGTACCTCGATGGATATACATATGTATGTAGGGAATATGTATGTACGTATGTACTTCGCACATTACCGTCCACTACCCACCTAGGTGGGATATATAAATACCTAGGACTAGGTATTAGGTAAAGTGGTGTCAATAAGAGATGATCTCTCAATGCGCGTGCGACGCTTCATGCAAAGTACTTCCTTGTAGGTACGCAAGCACAGTAGGTAGTACGAAGTACGGACGTCCACACACAGACACATACTAATTTTGTAGGGTTGGCATTCCGTATTTTTCACTACTGTAAAAACAAGCAAACCTACCTAGCATCTCGGAGTAGCACAACTTTAACCTACCTAGCTTACATAATCGTAAGTATGTAAAGACCGTACGAAGTAATCCGTAATCCGTATGTGTTTACTTACTATAAGGTAGGTAGACTGTATTGACATACCTGCCTACCTGATACCGGTAGGTGAGTGAAAGACGCCAAGGTGTACGGAAAAACTGGCTCACCGACTTCCTACCGTACCGTACCGTACCGTACCTTACCTTACCTTACCTTACCTTACCTTACTGTAGGTAGGTCTCTACCTATCGGAGCTCGTCTACCGAGAGGTGTAGGTACCTAGTGTACCCTATCTACGTAAGGTACCTACTTAGGTATAGTAATTGGGTGGGTAAGGTACCTCAGCTCTAGGTAGGTAGGTACCTAATCAGCACCTGTGAATTTTGGCTTACAGAAGAAATTCTGAAGTACCTACACTCTACTATTACCCTAGGTAGGTAGTCAGGTAACTACTAAGGGAGTACCTATCTAACCTACGGATTCGTGCAATGTTGTAATTCCGTAGTGTTCCTACCCTAATAAATGAAGCACTGCACGAAGCGCAGTGTTCACCAAGTGTAAGATACCTACGGACGTAGGTACCTGAGGTATTGTACCTTATCTAGGTTGGTACCTACCGAAGGTACCTACACACTTGTCCGGTACCTGCATGGTGCGTAATGGCTACAGCAGCTACGCTATACGCTAGGGGCGAGCCCACGCTTAGAGGTGAGGATTTAGCGATATGAAAGGCCGTTGGTGCCCCTTGCAGACCCCCTAAAACCATGAGCAATCATTGGTCACGACAGAAATCACCCATTGGATCGGGACTGTGGATGATCCCATATCGGGCTAGTAGGTATCTCCATAGCGTGAGCTGCACACGCTACCGCCCCGACTATACATGCTATCTTAGGTGGAGGTACCTGGGCTCAAGGTATACATGCTTAATATGTAGAGAATAAATGCAGGGAAAAATGCTACCTGAGTACCTGCATACAGAGTACCGGCTACGTGGGTAAAGGTACCAACCTAATAATATGCGCTAGAATATCTACAGAATACCAGGTACGGATCCGTACCGTACCTGCTAGGTATGCCTGCCCTGCAGTCAGGTCCTTCCTTGCCTGCTTTAAGGCATGAACATGAGTGAGAAAGAGCAAGGGAAAACGGGAAAACTCAGAGCAACCGATTTTGGACCACACACGGGCAGGCAGTTCTTACCTAAGGTAGGTACCTAGTATTACCTTATACGTAGGTACCTTAGCTACCTAGGGTAGTATGGGTAGAGCTAAGGTACCTCTCTATACCTCTCTATACCTCTCTCTATACGTAGGTATACTTACCTACCTACCTATCCTACCACGCTACGCTACGCTACACTACACTACAACTTGACCCCAGATTCCGTGCACTCACATCTCTCATTCTCCCTCCCTTCCTCTCTCTCTCTCTCTCTCTCTCTATTCCTCCCTCCCTCTCCCTCCATCTCTCTCCTCTCCTAATCCAGACTCCAACTGGGCTTTTTTTACCTTCACTTCTCTCTTTTACCTTTAATTTCTCATTCATACGTGCGGCATATACTGTTCCTGTTTGCCATTACTTTGTTCTCAACTACCCACTACTTCTCTCTTGCCCACTCTTTTCACGCCTCTATGACTGAAGTTTGCACACGGTACCTTCCCTTGTGCTACTGCGGTAACGACAAGCAGCAATCACAATAACATTTCAGGGAGATCGCATTTGCATGCTACACATGACGACGCGTGTATTTTAGCCAGCCTTGCCCGGGTTGAAAGGGGTTACCTTCTACGCTTACGCTCAGCCTTGCAACTGGTTTTGTTACAACAGGTAGATGCAGTGGTATTTTGCATTGCATTCCAAATCCCTTTTATAATCATCCATTCCCGCCGTAACAGTGACAATCGGCCTAGAATCTTTCTATCCTTCATACATCGTTGTCCAACTGTCGCGCCACTATTTAACTGTCAATAATAGCCTTCGCTGCTGTAGCTACGCAGGCAGCAGGCAGTTGACCCATCGCCGACATGGCAGCATCACCCCCAGAATCTCCCAGTATTAAGTCTATACCATCTCGACCCCTGAGCGCCATGATGAAACCTTCGACAAGGAGTAATAGTCGTTTGAGCATGACTAGTAAGACGGGTGGTGGAAGTAGGGCCTCTGATGAAGATGGCGGCCGCACTGCAGTGAAAGTTGGTAAGTCCAAGATAACCTATACAGGTTCAGACCTATACTACTACTATCTATATCGCTTGCTTCTCATGAAGACTGTGTTGTAAAGCTAACCAAATACCGCAATAGCTGTCCGTGTACGGCCGCCGCTGAAGCCTACAGATCCTGGTTTTGATCTGATACCCCAACGATTCCAGAGATCTATGGTACAGACTACGTCAGACACAAGCATATCAATTGAGTCGCCCCAGGGAAAGAAGGTCTTTGTCTTTGATCGTGTTTTCGGTCCTGATATCGGCCAGGATGGTATCTGGGCATATCTTAATGAGAGTATCAATGCGTTTTTGCAAGGGTATAATGTTTCTCTGCTAGCATACGGCCAGTCCGGTGCGGGAAAATCATATACGATGGGCACCGCAGGCCCTTCTGAAGAGGGCGACCTTGACTCCTTGGGTATGTCATTATCTACAAGGGACCACAAATCATTTCTCGGTGTGATTTAAGACGGATTTGCTTGGTAATGCTGACATGTACTGTCTCAGGTGTCATTCCGCGCGCTGCCACCGAGTTATTCGAAAAGCTCGAGGGCTCGCCGCCTCCTCGAAATTCTAATCGCAACTCTATGTCGCAGCTCCGAACTCCTGCACGGTATTCAATGCAAGTTCCGGCGTCCAAGGCCGCCGATAGAAATTGGCAATTAAAGGCAACTTATGTGGAAATCTACAATGAGCAGCTGCGCGATTTGCTTCTGCCCGATACCGTCGGGCCACATGAACGAAGTGTGGTCAGCATACGGGAAGATACGAAGGGTAATATTCTCCTGACAGGACTCCGTCAAGTCGATATCAACTCAGCCCAGGATATGATGAATGCCCTGAGTTTCGGGTCTACTATCCGACAAACCGATGCGACCGCTGTCAATGCGAAATCGTCACGTTCTCATGCTGTTTTCAGTCTCAATCTAATTCAACGTAAGCCCAAGTCGCAGGCCGCGCAAGGAGTGGAAAAGCGATTTTCAGTACCATTGGAGGCAATGTCGGGTGCCGACAGCTGGATTACTACCGATAGCAAGCTCCATTTCGTTGATTTAGCCGGCAGCGAACGCTTGAAGAATACCGGCGCGCAGGGCGAACGGGCACGAGAAGGAATCTCTATTAATGCGGGTCTGGCTGCACTGGGTAAAGTGATCTCGCAGCTCTCGTCACGCCAGTCAGGCTCACATGTGTCGTACCGAGACTCGCGGCTCACAAGACTGCTTCAGGACTCGCTAGGTGGCAACGCCATTACTTATATGATCGCCTGTGTCACGCCGGCAGAATTTCATCTCAGTGAAACCCTCAACACAGTACAATATGCACAGAGAGCCCGAGCTATTCAAAGCAAGCCACGAATTCAACAGACTGAGGACGGCGATAAGCAGGCCATTATCGAGCGTCTGAAGGCTGAGGTCGCATTTCTGCGGGAACAGATCCGGAGTTCGGAGCGTCATGGCAGCGAGAGACGTAGTACGATGGTGGGTGAGAGATCCGAGCGCCAAAGCGAACGAGAGTCGGAACTGCAGAATCAGCTGTTGGACATACAAGAAAACTATACCACGTTGAATCAGCGTCACGCAAAGCTTATTGCAGAAATGGCCAAAGCTCGCGACAACGAGGCTACAAAGAACCAAACCATGGACGAACCCTTTGGAGATAGTGCGACCGAGCGTTTAAACCGATCCAACTCCTTTGCGAAGGCGGTTGAGCAAGTCGTCTTGGAATACGAGAAGACTATTCAGTCTCTGGAGCAGTCCCTTTCTAGTACTCGGGCTACGCTCTCAAGCACCGAGACTACGTTGCTAGAAAAGGAAACTAAATGCGCCTACGTTGAGACCATCAACAATCAGCTTACAGCTCGTGTGCAGAAGTTGATGGACCGAGAGGCTAATACGGAAAGTTACCTGCATGACCTCGAGATAAAACTTGATGGGCACACATCAGGCGAGGAAAAGAATGTAACCATCATCCAAGAGCTGCGGAAGGAAATCGCTAGGATCCGAGAGAATGAAGCAACCTGCGAAGAGTACATATCAACCTTGGAGGAGCGACTTGCTGAGTCTGATCAGGATCATGAGTTGATGCAGCGAGAGATGGATCAGCTGGAGCAAATCATTGAACGCCAACGAAGCCTCGGAAAGCTTGATAGTCTACTGTACGAATTAGACCATATCAAGGGTGATAACAAACAGGCCGAGGCTGAGCACGAAACCGAGCAAAACCAAGAAATCGGACACCGCCGCACGTTCTCTGAGCGTTCCAGCAAAAGCCATGCAAGTCGTACGAGCCAAGGCCTTCGCGAAGTCCTGCCTAGGGTTACCGAAGGAGTTGAAACCAGGGAGGCCATTGAAGAAGAATTCACCGGAGTAGTACCAACTGAGCCGATCAATGGGGCCGGCATAGTGCGACAAGTTGAAGCCAGTATTGCAGAACCACATTACCCCCCTCAAAGCCCAGCCCAAAACCAATTTGTACAAGATAAACTTGAAACTGTTACTCAGGAGCTCGTTGATCTCCGAGTTGAGCATGAGTCTACGCTCACTGAATTCGACCAGCTTCATACTAAGTATGAAGGAGTTCTGAGAAGACTTGCTGAGTTACAAGATCAAGTCGATGAGGCACGCCATCCCAATAGGCCGCGCGACTCTGTACTATCAACCACTTCGCCCGATGAGACACGGCCACCGTCTTTTTTATCAGATTCCAAATTCAGCGATGGCAAGGACGAAACGCATTTCTCCTCGCGATCGCTCTCATCGGAGTTATCCTCAGCTATGGAATCTCCCGTTACTACGGATATTACGTATTCTGAGGCCACCAAGGAAGCTCCAAAGGCATCCACGTTTAGCGGAACGCTAAGCGTCGACACTTCAGCAGCTTTTTACAAGGAGGCGTTTGCCGCTGAGCTAGATAAATTAAGACAACTTGCCAGCGAAAAAGACGAGGCTGAGAAAGAGCTTGCTGAACGCTATGCACAGCTTGAAGAACAGCACCAGGAAACGCTGGACATGGTAGAAGAGCTCAAGACTGAAATTGCCAAGGCTAGGCATGCTGAGTCGCCATCCCCGAGATCTGCTCACACTCCTGTCATCCGGCGAAAATCAAGCCAGAACGTAATGATAATTGATCGCGCACATCGTTCTTTTGCGGCGCTTCGCAACATTGCTGCCGAGAATTTTGAGCAAGACCCCGACAAGATGCAAAACTTTGAGGTTAACTTGAACTCAGCGATGCATGAACTCCATGCGAGGTCCGAGCGTATCCGAGAGCTCGAGGCTGACGTGAGCAACGCGAAGAAAGAGATGGAAACAAAAATGACAATCATCTCTGGACTTACGCGTGAACGTTCGAGCTTAAAATCTAGCCCTATGGACATCAGTGTCGTCGCTACAATGAGAGACCAGCTAGAGCAAAACGAGCAACAGTTCAGGTTGATGCAAGAAAGACACGCCAGCCGCGAGAAAGAACTCATAGCCGAGGTTGCTTCTCTACGTGCTTTTGTACAACAAACTGCGACGACAGATGCCGTTTCTGTGACCGAAAACCCCAATGGTGAGACTCACGCTAAGGACAATGAAACAGCAGCCACACGAGAAAATAAGATCTCGCAGCTCGAGGCTGAGCTTTCACGTTGGCAAAACATGCATCAAACTGCTGTAGCGGCTATGCAGGCTACAGAAGAGCAGATGCACGAGGGTATTCGGACTTTAGAAGCCGAAATATCAACAATCAATATCAAGCTCGCCGAAGCCCAATACAAAGAGGCGCGAATTGGCGCCGAGGCTAAGGGTGTCAAGGCTCAACATCAGAACGCGGTCGCGCTGCTTCGTGATGAGATTGAAGAATACAAGGCCGTCATCGAAAGTCATAATACCAAAGTCGCCGAATTAAAGCAAGCACATATGACCGCTCAAACTCAACTTACGGATGCTACACAAGCCAGGGATCTCGCAGCAGCCGAGGTTAAGAGCAACAAGAAACTCATTTCTCGACTTGAAGCTCACGTCGCTGAGCATGAAAAAACGGTCAAGTTACACGAACAGAATATGGCAGAGCTCAGGGTGAATCATGCCAGCCAGATTGCGGCGATTCATGCCGCTTCCAAGGACGATTACGAGGCCCAACTGAATATTCTGATGACCGAGCATGCTGAAAACATCAAGCTTCTGGAGTGTGACGCCGCTGAAGCTCGTGACGAATTGGCAAGGATTGCACGACAGATTGCGGAAGCCCTCGGATTTGAAGTTGCCCTTGATACCCTCTCGGAGCGTATCGAGGAGCTGATCGCCTGCCAGAGCGTTCTGCACACGGAACAGCAGCGGGGAGAGGAACTCGAAGGTCACGTCAATGAGCTTGCGACAATCAACAATACCATAATGCGTGATTTAGAGGCTGTTAAATCGACCTTAAACGACATGAGCACTAATGATTTGAAGGCTCAATACGCATCAGTCCCTGAGCAATTGTCGGCGATCCGAAAGAGAATGACTGATCTCGAGAATAAGAACAAGAAGCAATCGCGAATAGTCGAAGAACTCGAAGATCAACTCCAGACCAATTTCGACCAGGCTCGGATAACCAACAACAGGTTGTCACTCCTGCAGACCGAACGCAATGCTCAGATTGAGGAAGCCCATGCCGCCAAGATGAAAGCGGAGGCCGAATTGCATGCCGCCCGGCAAGAAATGGCTGCCCTACAGGTACCGTCCTATCATATCTCATATTTGGAAGTATATCCCAACTAACAATTTCCCAAGGCTCGCATCGGAGACGCAGAAGCACCGAAACGTACAAACTCGACAAATTCACAAATGCGCAAAACGTCCTCTATCGTGTCGCTTCCCTCTCCGCCGCCAGCCATTCCATTGCCACCCTTGCCGGCTGGTGGCAACACCTCTCCTATTACACCTAGCGGTAGGCCAACAAGCAACGATCTTGCTATGGCTCAAATCCGAGAGGATCAGGAGGCCAAGATCAAGAGCATCGAAAGACATCTGAATTCAGAGCGACAGCTTGTTGCTGAGCTCGAAGAGGGCATGACAAAGCTTGAGAACGAATTGAAGAAGGTCAAGGCTGATGCCGACGAATGGAAAAAACGGTCTCAAGTATTAGAAGCAGAAAACAAGGACCTCAAAGAGAGGCCACCCCAAGACCCTAGATGGAGAGACAGTCTTCATCAAATCGAGGAAGAACGCAAAAAGCGACAAGAATCCGAGCGTGCTCGAGCTCAATTGGAAGAACGCATGAATGCAATCAACAACAAGAAAAAGAAGAAGGGCAGCCTTAATTGCTTTTAAAAGCAGCTAGCCTTTTCTTTGGCGATCGTATTCCTTTGAAACGGCCCGTCCACAATTCTTTCTATTGGGTATCGATATACGTTCTGCGTGTTTACTATCTCTCCTCTTGGTGGAACATGCACAAGAAAGTCGCGCGGAGCAACCATACCCCAATATGTAGTTGTATCCCATCCCAGTCGGCCTGGTTCTCGGTTTAAAACATTCTCAAGGAGCAGCTCTGTGCTAATTCTCCTGGTTTTCATACACGACTTTATTCTTTTCTCTCCATTTTACTTCACACAGCATAATGTAACTTAGCTGCCCACGATCTTGACGGGACATGATTTGAGGGATGGATGGTGGTATGTGTATACTGAAATGAAAGCCGATCTGGCATATGCAAGGGGTAGTTTCGGCCCTTCCTGTTCGATATGGGTTTGGTTGCCACTGCCAGCAAGATGAGAGGAACGTGTAGCAGAGCATGGCTCAGGCCTACCATGTTTGTTTTCTGCAAGATACCACTTCCTTTTTTTTTTTACTCTCTCCTCGGGGATTTGTTACGTATTCTGCTTCATCTGTCGATAGTTGTCTTCGAGCCCGTGTGTTTTAAGAAGCTGTTGCATATACCTCATCGGTTTGGACTAGGTGATGTTCGCAGGTACAATTGCGCACATCCCGGGCCTGGCGAGGCTTGGAGTTAATGTAGTGAGAAACAGGCTAATGTAGCTACTATTTCTAGATAGCTGGTCATGGAACGTAAGCTCCGTGCTGGCCTTCACTGCTAAAGGAGATCTAGGTCTTCACCACAAAAAGATATGTCCACAATTGGTGCTGCTTGCCATGATCATCATCTTTAATTTCCCAGATGATGACCGCCTTCCTGCTTGCGCACTTGTTTGAGCCAGCACTGCTCCCTTCAAACATCATCAATGACGTATTTTCGCCTTCAATTAGCTGCCACCTGAATTGCGATCAGACAACTTGTCTCCCGCGGCGCAAGCCAACGGGCGACGACGGGTTGTTATTGAATAGCGGTTTCAAAATCTGCTTGGTGCGAGACTGGGTGGCTTGCCCTCTCCAAGGAGTTCGCCGGTGGCGATGCTTTTATTACCCAGAGCGCCGTAACGCGCCGGATTCGGGGGACGGACTGACCACAGAGGCAACTATCTGCGGGCACAAGTCCAGGAACCGAAAAGCGTCGGGAAGCATGAGGCAGCTCGCGATGACTGTATACGCTTCTGGTCGTGGGGAGGTGTTTTGGTCGAGATGGGATGTGATACTGGACTGGACTGTAGTATATTGTTATGTATACGGATCCGTAGGTAAGGTAGCTTTATTTACTTACTTACCTACATGTACTTACTTGCTTACTTACCTAGGTACTTACTTACTTACTCCCTGTACCTATGCTACGCTACGCTACTTCCGCACGTGTGAGACTCGGTTGGGAAGAATTTGCGCAGTTGCGCTTCATTGAGACGTTCGGGGCGAAATCTCCGTCTGAAGTAAGCGAGACTGACTGGGTATGGAAACGATATTCTGACGTGTGCTGAGATGTTTTTCGGGGAAGGCTTCTAGAATGGAGGGAACGGGCTTGTTCATGTAAGTACCATGCTGCTCATGCTGCTGCACTGCATACGTCATGGGGGACATTGGGTCGGTATTGACTGGTTGATTGATTTGATTGTGACCATGGGTTGGGCGTTTATGAGTTATAATATTGTAAGTTGCAACAGAGGGGACAGTTTGATTACATATACGTAGGTGATATTTGTATAAAGACTGAACATTGTAAGAGTACCTACCCTAGGTACACCACCTACCTAATAATACCACACAGTGTTTTCTCAAGGATTCCCGTTTCGGGATTCGAAGTTTGTGAATTGTCAGATTTGTTCTGTTCTTGTGAACTATTGTTGCGACGCTGGCCCTCTTGAATGATGAAATGTTGTTTTGGGGGTGGTGTGTGACTTTTGTTTACATGTGAGAATAAGGTACCTACCTAAGTAAGGTATTCCGTAGTGTATGTACTTATACGGCAGTACTTACGGAAGTACCCCGATATACCCTACTATACTGCATAACCAACTATTTTCACATCTTCATCCGTACAAAAGCATTATTATTAAGTATTCCGTACCTACCTACACGAACGTAACGTAGGTAATCGATTACGTAAGTCGACCTCGAAAGACGAAAGACCCCTACCAAATCCTCATCGTAGGCTTCGCAATTCGTGAAGATCGAGTAGGTAAGTACCTACCTGGTAGGAGTAGTAGTAGTAGTAGTAGTAGGTAGGCATGTAGGTAGTAAAATGGCGACTTCGCCGCCAATTCTTCCCACAATCGGATCAGCGACAATAGGTATCTAAACTATCGAAAAACTGCGGTATTTACACTGGTTTGTTTTTTATTGTGGCCTGCTGGTAAATGAGTGTCCCGTCACCAACGGGCTTGATAATGTATTAGGTATACTGTAGTTTGCACCTACTGTACTAAATACTTAGCATAACGTGGTGTGTGCGGACCTTACCTACACTAGGTAACCTGGGCATCATACGATGATGATTTTGACGTCCTTGGAACTTACGACGACGACTGTGCCTCTAAACTGAAAGGTAAATAACCCCACATCCCAACTTCAGCGGGGTTCCCGCATCGGCGAAACCAGCGTCGATAACAGGTAGGGTAAGTAAAGAGACCAGCTCAATTAGGTGTAGGTCCCAGACCAACATCGGATGGGAACTGGTTCAGATTACCTAATCCGTCAGCCAAGCTTACGTTTTTGGTAATTTGACAAGTTTCGAAAGACGAAGGTGTCCGTCGGGGGTGGGCTTGAGAGGCCGGGGAACCAGTCAGAAGTTGGGAGTGGAGGGTGTGGTTGAAAGCCCAGGATTTTGTCTTCGACGCATGTTGTACAAGTAGGTAGGCTACTCCGACCCAACGAGTAGGTAACGAATCATCGTGCGCCGTCGAATGATGCCGGGCTCAGGAATCATGTTGGTCATCATCATCGCTGAGCCTGTCATGTTGTTGTTGTTCTTGTTGGTAGGAGGAAGGTGGCTGGCTGGCTCTTCTTGGCCGGCTGGCGCTTCGTAGTCGACTGGTCCTTCGTGTTCGAGTGGGTATCTGGTGGGTTTTGAAGGCTAATGGGTGACTTGGTGATGATCAATGCTATAGGCACGGGCCCATGGTAACAGATCGTCGGGTCACCAGGAGCCGCTAAGTATGGAAACAGACTGGAGTCGCACCGAAGACCTGGGACGCCATGAGACAGAGACATGGTGTCTACGTCAACAAGAGAAGGGATGGAGTCGACTTGAGCGTCTAGGTATCCTACCAGGGACTATACCGCGGGTAGCGAGTCGTAGCACAAGGTACTGCTGTGCTCCGCATCATCATGGATAAGCCGGACGGTGACCAAAGCGTTACCTAACAAGTCAAGTCCGTGGAATGCCTGGGTCAGGAGGTAGGTAGGTTCGTGTGCGAGTAATCTGCAAGAGACTTTCCAAATCACCGGTAGGTATCTGTCGACGGCACCGCGGTAGGCTGAGTAAACTGCATCATGACCCAACGCTCCGTGTCGTGAAATGAAATGCCTTATGGAAATGCAAGCAGAAGAGCCTCACAATGCCTCATGAGCGCCTGCTCAGCCTCTGTGACTTCAGAGTCATGCATTTGTCGTACTGAGAGCCTGGTCCCACCCTTTCAATGCCCATTCTCTCTGCATGCGTACATGCATACATACATACATAGCCTCAATACTAATCAAATGTGCAAAAAAAAAACCCAGCTGCTTGGGACGCCCGACCGAACCAAGGCTGGGCAAAAGCGGTGCACGTGCTGGGTAGGAGGGTATACTAACACTATTATAAAGGGTCGAATTCGTTGTTGGATGCGCGAAAAGGAAAGATCGGTGAAGGAAAAGACGTGCACTTTGTTTCCCTCCCCCCAAAAGAACTAGGTAAACGATACCTATATCTGCCGGGTTATGAACTGATATAACTTATATTTATCTCCTTGACTTGTTTACCAGAGCCAAAAGAATGGGTAGGTACTTCATCTGGACTTTGACCACCTCGCAATACCTAACATGATAATGCGAAGTGTAAGTAGGCAGGTTTTTGATTGGTGTGGGTAAACAAACCCCTGCCAGTAACGCGAGTTGTTAATAGGTAGGTAGACAAGGTCCTCCGACAGTCAAGGAGATAAACTCCGTATACGTCAGCACAGAAAATCTCCCCAATGATATCCTGTTCGACCATGTGGTATCCGAGTTTCAGCCACCGACGAAATACCGTACCTAGCATACGCATGTTTTTTCCCCTTGAATCCAAGCCCAACATTTCCGTTCCAGGAAGCGCGCCTCAAGGATGGGGAGAGGTGCGGTGCGGGTATACCTACCTACTTAAGTAAGCTGTTAGTTAAAGGAGGGTCCGCTTGGACTTATAGGGAAAGGACTGATCGGGGACTTCCTGGTACTTACGGACGTAAGTATATGCAGGATGCCATGAAGGCTAGGAGATCTTACTGTAGTGTACCTACGTACCTACGTACCTCGTAGTATTCCGTAGTGCTGGGTATCGGAACGAGTTTGGCCTTGATCGATGTTTACTCAGTGCCTTACTTACGGATCCGGTACTCCGTATACAAATTATTAGGTACTACCTACCTAAGTGTAGGTAGGTAGTGTAGGGAATTGTGCGAAACAATTCTCAAATGAAACTCCACGTGTTCAAGAGTGACAGTGACAGTGACAGTGACGATGTCAGTCAATTTGCGTGGCAATATCGAGCTAAGAACGGGGGGGTTTTTTTTTTCATGGCTGGATACACACTGCCTGTATATGATCGTGTGTTGCAATTCCCTACCTACAGTCTGTAATAATTGTAGATCTAGGTATGTACTTTGTACAAAGACTCAGATATCTGGGAGTACCAAGGCTTTCCAGGACGATCTACCCTATTATACTTAGCACTAGATACATCTGTAGCATATAGGTAGTCCATTTCAACACAAGATGCATTATAGACAGATAGGTACGGATCGGTAGGTAGGCAGTCAACGCATCGTTGTTTCGGTCGACAGGTAGGACAAGTCAACTACCTAAGTTGCCTACCGAGGGAAGGAAACCCGCTGACGTTAGATAACGTGGGCTTTTATTCGGGTTCTCCCCAATGAGGGAGCCAACTTCGCAAGAGGAGAGGAGGAGGAAAGGAAAAAAAAAATCAGAGATGGATCATTACGTATCGGGATTCGATGAGAACAGCCGGCCCTGACAAGGTGACCTGAACAGGCACCGGTGGCGTAAGTCCGCACGCAACTAAGTTGTCCGTTTCAATCTTGCGCCGTACGAACGCCAGTGCCGCAAGTAAGCAGTAGGTAGTGCGCAGTAAACTAGGTACATATCAAGATACCACCTCTCTCTGCGTCCCAGACGAATGAATTGGGGAACAAACCCAAGGCCTGGCGCATTGTCCTAGAACTCGTTTGGGGTTGTCGGCCTCTCCTCCCTCTCCCCCATGCTTACCCCCATGCTTATCCCCATGCTTACCCAGCCCGATGTGAGTGAGTTGGCGCAGGAACAAAAAGCACGGGGGATAGTTAGGTATACATAATTAAGGTAGGGTAGGTAGGTAGAAGAGATACCTAGATAGATAGTTGCGACAACATCGATCAGCGCTTTCTTTCGCACAATCATGGTGCGGAACCGTGCCGCATGACACAGTGAGTTGATATGTAAGTACATCGTGGGTAGGCAGATATCAAAGAGTCCATACGGCGACGTCAATGTGATAGTGGGAAGGGAGTACCTATCTCGGTACTTAGTTCTTGGTACGAATACTTACCTTGGTAGGTCTAGGTACTTACTGCCTAAGGTACCTATGTACCTACCTTAATTGTACCCTGTATGTACCAGGATATGCCGCCTGTTTTGTGGGGCTCCGATTGGCCTCTGTCTCGATTGGCTTAGCGTTAAAAGTGTGCACTAGCGGAATTGCTCTGGCGGATCGGGCCATGCCCTAAAGGACGTAGGCTCATGCATTGATAATGCTTTTCGGAGCGCTAAAATCAGGGCTGCTGCGGGTGGAAGCAGGAGGGAATCTGTGGTCTTGTATGTCCGTAGGTAATCCGTAGGTAGGTAATAGTTCTCGGCGTGCGGAAATCCAACCCGCTCGCTCAATGCAGTTTAACCATGGGTAAGTACCTAGGTAGTGTACTGTAAGTAAGAAGTACCTAAAGAAGTACAAAGTATCTACCTACCTAACCAACCAACCAACTACCCAACCTAACCTACTGTCTATTGCGCCATACCGCCTACCTTCAATATACGTACTTACATACCTAATCCACCCGGTACGTAGGTAGTACTAGTTAGTTACCTAGTTTGTATGGAACATATGTATGTTGGTCAATCCGTCCATGGTAAAAGGCCCGGGGATAGACCGGATAGGCAACTATTATTACTATAGTGTTAAATCCGCCGTAGTACCTCGAGGTACGTCCGTAAAGTAGGCACGAAGTACGGATATCCTAGGTAGTTACCAGTGGCGTGAAGCGTAATTAGGTTGCTCCCGACGCCGTCAACTAGTGTAATTACCTATTGTCTCCTTGGAATTACCTAGTGTAAGTACAAAATATTATTATTATTATTATCATTATCACTCTTATTATTGTCAGTCTGCCCAAAGATTTACGATTCTGTCGCTAGCCCCACGCTATCAACGAAAAAAACCGGTTCTCGTCTGGACTTCTAAGTACTCAATCACCAGCCAATCACTTAAGATTGCGAGATAGGTACTCGTTGCTTGACAGTTTCTTGATTCGTCCAGGCCCCCGTCCATGACTGAGATTTGTGTACGTAGGTAGTATTCGGCCAGCCAAAGATGTACGTACACTACATAGTCTCATCCGTGATAGGTACCTAAGTCTTAACCAGCAAGAAATCGTTATATCGCAATCATTTTTCTTCGGCTATGCATGTAGCGAGAAGTCACCAAACCTAATGATTCGGATTTCCGCTCCGTATCTTGTGCGGAAGTCCGATAAAGACGGATGCGCCGCGCCCAAGGAAAATCGGAAAGTTGTGGTGAAGACTCGCCACTCCCCTCCTCCATCCCCCCTCCCCTTCCCTACACAGGTCCGTCTTCGAAGCTGTTTCCGCGCCCCTCGTTCGACGATCTTCTGGCACTCGCCGCCAAGAGTTGTCGAAACACGGTCCGGATCAAGAGCCCGGCTCAATGGCTTTTCCTCATACGTATTTCATGCGATTAGGTACCTAGGTACGGATCCGTAGTTTGCGAGATTTATCCCACCAATTCATGACTTCTTACGTAGTAATACCTACGGAATACCTACCTACAGTATGTTCCCTTTCCAAGTAGCGGTTGGAGAGTAGGTAACAACGACACCGGGCCTCTGATCACAATTTCTAGAGTATTAGTACTAGGTGGTTTATTCAGCCATACGATCAATGGTTAGCAGAGACACCAGGTCTCTTTACTTGGCTGATGTCGAGTTGGGCATCTAGGCAGCATCCTTACTTAGGTACCTACCTAACCTATACTAAAGTATGACATATGTGGGATAGACAGATATATGCGCATACCGATGTTGGACATTTCTTGGCGCCATACGGATCCGTATTGGATTTACCTATATGCGCCGTGCGTACATCATATCATGTAATATAAGTACTTCGTCGAGTACCTAGGCAGGCAGTTTACCGTTGTACCTATTATCATAGAGTGTGTTTAGTGGGATGGACGGCGATTTGGCTACTCTAAATACCTTAGTGTAGGTATTATGTACACCACTTACACTGCATTATACTCCCATTTCAGTTCGTGTCATGCTGTTGGTTTGCAACCCTTGCCAGTGACCACGGCAGCAAACTTAGATAGTGTACCAGAGCTTGCCGGCACTAGAACGTCGAACCCGAGAGACACAACAGATGGGTAGGCGGGGAGGTAGATGATAGGTAGGGAGATTACCTTAACTTCGATAGGTAGTCCGTTTAGAATTCCTTGCCGCTATCTGGTTGGAGACGCCTTTTTCTTTATATGTTTCAGTTCGACCATACATGGCATCTACAGGTACAGACTGTACGTAGTATTTAATAATAGTTAAGCATGAAACCCGGCATGTCATACATGGTAGTTATTTGTTACAGTAGTGTACCGCTTGGTGAATTCTCATGTACCTACTACTAGGTATGTCAGTGTAATTTGTTTGTTGGATATACGGTTGAGGTTGAAGTTGAAGTTGAAGTATCTAATCCAACTCCTAATAGGTAAGGAAAGTTGCAGTGTTAAGTGGTTACTAAATATCCGTAAGCGGGTAGTGGACAATTAGTGGGTTGACCTACCCACCGGCATACTAATGAATAGCGTTAGGTACCCACCTAGGTAGTTATTGCGCACTATGTGTAAGTACCGCACTAACAGGTAGGTAGGTACCAACCTAAGTACATCGTATGTAAGCACTTGAATGTCTAGACACCTACGTACTTCGTATACTACATCTTTCTCTTACTCATAGCCCAGGAGATACCTACCAACATCTTCACAGGTATTGTAAATGATACTTACGTAGGTAGATAGGTAGCCTTAGTACTGTATCTACTGTGCCTTCTCGTAAGAAAGTTTCGTATTACTACTACTACTACCTACTTTTATTTGCACACACACGATTACCTATACGAATAACAGCTACTTTAAACAGAGCTAGCAGTCAACCTTCTTCAGCACAATGGTAACCTATAGCCAGTGCAAACAAACGGGTCTTTTTGCCAGACCCAGTCAATATTACTGAAGGTTGTTGGATAATTGCTGTGTATACCAACTACCTACTGTACGAAGTAAGTACCTACCTACCTATCTATTTACCTAATCTACCTACCTACCTACTTCAGATTGTTTACCCCTGTTGATCATGATCGCTGTCTACCTAAGGTAGTATACCTACACCTACACGTGTTGGTCACTATCACTCACATGGTCCAATAGTGTGTGCTTTCAAAGTAGGTACTTGCGTCTTTCTCCTCGGACAATGCCGTCGGCAGAAACAACCCATTCCATTCAGTCGTGGTATAGGTTCTGTGAGTCCCAATGCCGCGGTAGGTACACCCTCTCTTGGGACTCCCCTCAGTCGGGGTCAAACTTCTCATCTACAGTAGGCAAATATTAACGAGCCAACTAACTAGACTACTGGATGTGCCTGACTATCTGATGAATCACAGCCAAGCATCAGATGTCAAATTTGTCCAAACATGGCAAGCCCGATAAGGTTGTCCTTATTTATACATACGGCATATGCATGGATCATGTCAGCAACGGGCCTTGGGGGTACTCATGCTCATGCAACTAAGCCCGACTAAGCAGCCCAGGGTGCCGCCAGGATACAACCTTGCCTTCACTAAACCTGAAAAAAATCCAAGAGAGCCAAATTTCAAATCGTGAATCTGGCCAGCTACCGGTACCTACTTCTACCTAACCTACCGTACCTTTGTACCTCCATCATGTTCTCTCGCGGAGTAAGACGTAGAGAGTGGAGTAAGAAAAGGTGAGTAACTACCTGGGTAGTGTAGTTAGTCCATCGTTCGTATAATCTACTTTGGAATCCGTCTGCTCTACACCGAAAGTGTCAGTACACTGTAGCGACGGCACGGAGTTGTTATGTATTCCCTGTTCTGTTTCATGATATATATATTTTGGGGATAATATTGGTGGTGAGCCTCTCTCTTAGTTGTTGCCCCCTCAGCCGGTCAGATATATAGTCCTACAACCTCCCATCATTCCAAGCCCAACCAGTCCTCTCTATACCACTTTTCAAACGCACCGCAGAATAATTTATATATACCATACAAAATCGCCCAGATTTACAGGCATAAACCATACACCACACCACACCACACCACAAATAGCTCAGCTCAAGCTCATCTCACCATCGTCGCTATCAATATCAGCTAAGATGTCTTCGACAATGACCATGACCCAAACTATGACTCCCTTGGAGCGATCCCGATCCAGGTCAAACTCTGGTTCAAAGGGTCGTCGCACACGAGTGCACTTCGAAATCGAAGAGTCAACCCCCGAATTCTGCTCTAAGTGGATCGACTTCCTATCTCTCTACTCCGGCTCATCAAGCTTCGAGGTTGCCATCGCCGCCTTATGCTCTCTAGCCTTGTTTGTGGCCGTTGGCCAGGGAATCTTAACGGGCCCTCAACTGGGCATCGTCGCCGTGCTCTTCCTGGCCTCCGTTGTTCATTGGGCTCTCATGTTTTTCTTCTCCGGACCTCAGGCTCCTCATACTCAGGATACACGTATGTTACCAAATACCTTTCATCACCACATCGAAACTAATATGTCTTCAGCTCTCTCGCTTATCCAATAATGAAAACGACAACAACAACAAAAAAAAACCAAAAAAATTAAAGCAAGAAAAATAAACAAAGAGTTGAAGCAGTGAGCAGCGAGCTATATATCTACTATGCCTCCTCTTCTCTACAAATCAAAACATAAACCCGCATTACGGCTACCATGCCAACGTTCATTACGATCTCACCGTTCAGGGGTCTTTTCCTTTTCTGTTTTATACGAACGCCTACCGTCACCGAAAACACACCAGCACCGCAATATTTCATAATGATGAACCGAACACCTTTTCGCAAGTCAGCCAGTCGACCATCATGCCTCTGAGAAAACCCAACTACAGTCTGGTCTTATACTACAGGGGAGGCCAGGGATCCAGGCGTTACACAGCGTTCACGAGATTTGTTTTCTTTCTTTATTTATCTTGTGTCTTTTGTCGTCCTGGGCATTTAAAACGTTCAAAGATACCGGAGGTCTGAGGTTAGGGGCGCACGTTTCTACTGCTAAGCTCGGGTACCATCTATCTCATAGGGATCACGTTCGCATAGCAAAGGGATACAGGAAAGGCGGGGGATAGGGCTGGAGTTCTACCGCTCACTTTGAGGTGCTTGGGATCTATGGTCTTTTTTTTTTTTTTTTTTTTTTTGCGCATTGATGTAAAAAGCGTGAGCCAATTCTGAATATGACAAAGTACGAGGCATTGTTTCATGCACATAACTCCCACAATTGGACGTGAACGCACATCTTATGTCCGGTCTAGAACATTCACATCTAGATGATTGTCATGTTTAACAAGACGTTGCCGCCGCTCTTTCTCAATCTACGTGATCGATTTTCATATTGGTATGAGCATCATATCACTTGACAATAGGAGTCTTGAGACAAAAGGGCCGAAACGATGTCTTGATCGTTCTGGGCGCACAATAACCTATTACCACAGTGAGCTGAAGACATGCATGTTTTTTTTTCTCTTTCCTCCGAAATATCTACTTTAGCTGCATTGGTCTTGCTTTAAGGCTATATTGGTGGCGTACAATCTGGCCAGTATCAGTCCATTTCTACTCAAAACAAGACAATCAAATGTTCATTCTCTGACGACTCGCCCTTTTTAAATCACATGCACATTCGCGAGAAACCTGCTATCTCACGAACCACGACACTTGATCCCAATGAGCAGACCACCTGCGGACAGACATAGGGCTCGATGATGCCGTGACAACCGTGGAAAGACACACACACACATGCGCCGTGAGAATCACATACAGAACTAAACGATTGGACAGGGTCGCGGCTAGAGCGTTCACGACAGCTCGCGAATACGATTGTTTAGGACATGGCATTTACCCCTCCCTCCAGAATTTCGGATTGAGGCGAACATCAGGGGCACCAAGGACTTTAGCGAGCAATTCCATACACAAGATAGAGCGATGTGACACAAGTGGCGTGTCCCAGTCGGACTCTAACAGCGATAACCTGAACAGATAGAGTCCCCCACCTCCACCCGGAGGGCTCGTGACATGTATTCCCGAATCCCGGACGAGGTCGCGAAGTGACCCCATGCTATATCCACGGCTAGTGGCCACATTGATCTCAGAAGTGTGATCACACCGAATCGACCGCTCCGGCGAAGTAGGCTCCTTACCATGGTATGGTATTCCCTTTTGCCGATGCGGGCGGGTATCCAATGTGCGACCGGGCGGGGAAATGCAGGCTTGGAAGGGTTCCCCTCCACCAGAGAGCTAGGATCTCCCTCCCGGATTGAAGCAAAGTCAATTTACCTATTTCGCCAAAGGCAAATAGCAGCAACTCGGGCCGCGAGCCGTGTGAGCAGGGAAGTATAGGGATGCACAATCCGCGATCCACAGCGCCGGGTCGTAGGATAAGCCATGAAGCCGGACTTGCCCTACTTGAAGGTCATCGCATGCTCCGCTCCCCAACCGATGCTCTTCTGAAGATAGGTCGTTTCCGTGAAAGATGACGCTTTCGACGTCGTTCCTTGGCTGTCACCGCGATGCCGAATCTCATCGCTGGGGACACCTTGCTTATTAGCAAGCCACCGGGACAGATGCCGACAGCCATCTCAACGGCTAGTCGTAAGTGGCTCACATTATTTGCCCGTGGCGGTATTCGAGCAGGTCGCAGTCCGATTTTCTGGTCGTCTTACTTGGCTCACTCAGTTTTATACGGGGGTACAAGCATACGTCGCGAAGCTTCAAACGCGATGAATCGGAAAGGAAGTTTTACTTAGGGAGAGTTGATGGGTCCGGCGAGTCGCACACTTTGTTGCTAGGTAGATTGACAAAACTTCTTAGGTAATTATTCATTATTGCATCGATTAGGTAGTCCCAACGGCCTGTTTCGGTCTGTCGTTTTCGGGTCTGCTTTCTTTTCCCGTTGCCGGATGAAGATCCCCTGTCTCCGTATACGTAAGTAAGGTAGGCAGGTACCTGGTACCTTGTATCTACACTACTTGGGGTGGGTAGAATGTAGGTAGTGTAGGCAGACACGGGTCCGTACGGATTACCGGCATACCCACGCCGGGAAAGTTCTAGCCGTCGGTCAGGCAAACGGGAAAAGCGATACCGACGAGTCTAGGACGACCTAAGAATGTGGCTTTCCCCTTTTTCCACCGACGACTTCCATACTAGATTTCTTACCTAAGGGGTTCTCGACTGCCTCAGGCCGCCTCAGGTGTAAATTCGCTCGCGCGAAGTCGGTCTTTGGTATCTCGTGAGAGAAACTTAAAAGTCGCATTTGACAGACCGTCAGAGGATGTACGGGCCGAAACAGCCCGTGGAAATGATCTTCCAACTAACAAAAAAACCTCCTAAATCTGATGAATCGAGGGACAAAGACACTACATTTAGGTACCTAGATACCTAGGTAGTATCCGGCTTCTCCATAATCATAATCCATAAATCCGCCCGTGCGAAGCCATTATCTGTCCCGTCCCAGTGCCATAGTCTCGGTGTGCTATGTTGTCACCATGACGGTATCTCATTTACCCCGCTTCTCACGTCTATAAAATCCCGAGCAGGCCGCCCTTCCCATGATCGCCTCACTCACCTCTTGTCTAAATCGTTCTCAATATCAGCGATAGGTCTGATTCGCAACGTATCGTGAGCCCGGCTGCCACACCCATCCTTTCCAATCCCTCTTCTTGAATCAATGCCACTGACCTTTTGAGTAGTTATAGCTCATCTCGGTACGCGTCTTTGCGGCCAGGTCCGCGCCAGAACATGGCCCTCAAAGGGTTATCCAGAAAAAGAGGTCCGCAGTGACCCGATGTAAACGAGTATCAACATGTCACCAGGTAACATAAAATCTGTGACGAGCCATGAGCCGGTGTTCGAGATTCCGGACTTGATGTGATCTGCCAAACCTTTCCTATCACGCCCACCTTACGCCCATACTTTCGGCATGGAATTAGGCGGGATAAAGTGGTGTGGCTCAAGTTTACGCAGTTCGCATCTGGTCGTCAAACGGGGTTCGTTCTGAGATTATACGGCGTTGAACTTGATCTGGATAATACCAGCGAAAGGATCATGCACTCGGCATATTTGTCCCCCTTTTACCGTTTGTGCACCTGACTAACACTGACCCAAGAATAACATCGTTTACACAAGATGCCGCCAGTTGCAGCCGTAGACGTCCGCGACCCCATCGCCCCCTTCTTCAAGACCGGTATCCCCACCGGCGAAGGGAAGTCTCGCCCCCAGAATGGCCTGGAGACCGCTGATGGGAAATGGCAGGATTTCTCTTTCCAGCCCATCAGGGAGTCCCAGGTTGCTCGTGCCATGAGCCGTCGCTACTTCAACGACTTGGACAACTACGCCGAGTCCGACGTTGTCATTGTGGGCGCTGGCTCATGTGGCTTGAGCGCCGCCTATGTCCTCGCCAAGGCCGCTCCGGATTTGAAGATTGCCATCATTGAGGCTAGCGTCTCGCCTGGTACGTGACCGAAGTCCTCTGATTCGCGGGAGTAACAGCTAACGACCGAGCTCAGGAGGTGGCGCCTGGCTCGGAGGCCAACTGTTCAGCGCCATGGTCATGCGAAAGCCGGCCGATCGGTTCTTGACCGAGTTGGGAATCCCCTTCGACGACGAGGGTTCCTATGTCGTCGTCAAGCACGCCGCGCTTTTCACCTCGACTCTGCTGTCCAAGGTTTTGTCCTTCCCCAACGTCAAGCTCTTCAACGCTACCACTGTCGAGGATCTCATCACCCGCCGCGACGACTCGGGCAGCATTCGGATCGCGGGCGTCGTTACCAACTGGACGCTCGTGAGCATGCACCACGATGACCAGTCCTGCATGGACCCCAGCACCATCAACGCGCCCGTCGTCATCAGCACCACGGGCCACGACGGACCCTTCGGCGCATTCTCCGTCAAGCGCCTCGTCAGCATGCAGGTTCTGGAGAAGCTCGGCGGCATGCGCGGGCTCGACATGAACACAGCCGAGGACGCCATCGTCAAGGGGACGCGCGAGGTCGTACCTGGTCTTATCGTGGGCGGCATGGAGCTGTCTGAGGTGGACGGGGCGAATCGCATGGGGCCGACGTTTGGAGCCATGGCGCTTTCGGGCGTCAGGGCTGCCGAGGAGGCCCTGCGCGTCTTCGAGCAGCGCAAGAAGCAGAATGCTCTCTGAGATGCCCCCTTGGGTGGCAGGAGGGTTCGAAACCTCCTCAACTCGGGACCGAAGTCGTCTTTTTTTCTGGACCGACGACGCGCGCTTCCTTTACATGTTCTTGTTGTCGTCGATCGCTTACTACGTACAAAGTTAGCTTTTATGGTCTTATAATATAAATATATCGTGTCCAGTATTTGGGTCTTGAGCGTGATTTGCAGATGAGCGCGCTTTGTTGGGCTCTAAATGGGCACGTAGGTCCCCCCCCCCGACACCTTATACAAGTATGATAGAGCTGAAATATGACTCTGGGCTATCTAATGTAGACGGCCGCTTCTGCTTGCGGCTGTAATTGTTGAACGCATTCTATTCACTTTTTATGTACAGGTGGACTAGGTATGTGATGCGTTGTATTTGTTGTGCTGCAGAAACTTGACTCAAGCAAAGATGGTGTCGCAGAACTATGAGATCCATCAATCATACGAAGCTGGTTCAATGCCCAAAGCGATTCAGGGTCATATTGATTCATTAACATCATGAATATCTCAAGCTACGCATTCGACCAAGCTCTTACTTCTTCTACCTGCGAAGGCTTGCATCCCATGCTACCCTACCGCCTCGTACAACAGTATCACCGCTGTTAGGTAATCCGATCTAAAGCAGCTAAGAACATAACCTGCGGGGCATGCTGATCCGCCAGTGGGACTGTGCTGTTGTGTTGTGCCGTGGCCTGGACCTCCTGTCGATCCGGTCGAGGACAAGGGCTCTGACAGGGGCCATTTACCTACCCAGACCGAATTCTCACCGGTAGAGCCAGGCATGCATTTCCCTCCACACACTGATGTTGACACTGGTGTTTGTTTCTAAGTAGGTCATACGGGACCAGATGTATCACTCTTGCCATTAAACCTGTCCAGTGTCCAAAATGGATACCTATATCAGCTCGCGGATTCCCTGCCTAGGTAGGTAGCTTACTCGCCGTGGTTTTTCAGCGAAGCCTCATTGATTATACGCGGGAAGTATATACTCACTCTGAAGAAAAAGGAGCTCGATATGCGAACTTCCTCACGCTTTTTCACTCGTGAATGATGGGGGTTGAACGCACTAATAGGAAACCCCAGTACCGCGGAACTCGAGACGTGTGTGCTTTGGAAGCGGTGTATGTAGATACGTAGATATTATGGGCCTCTATCGCGAGCATGGTACCTTGTTCATAGTCTTTAAAGATAAGTGGTCCGGATTCAATGGTTCTGCCAGACAAGATCATCAAGCATTACTTGCACCAGGATCTCTTTTTCCGAGGCGCCGTAACCGGTGTAGCTGTGCATGAGGGAAATGGATAGAAGAACCCCAAATAGTGGACTCCGTCATGAGATGCTTTTGTGTGCGGCACGGGGCCAATACCAGGGGATGCACATGGAAATTTTATTGCCCGATTCACCACTTAGAACCCCACCGAATCAAGAACAGCGTCGTGAGCCCACGCCAGACAATGGTAAATCTGATACCAAGCAGTAGCACCATCAGGGCCTTACATATCCCATCCAGTTGAAGGCTGACTTTATGTGGACGAGTATTATACAGTACAGCCCGCGCAATAGCACGCGACGCCATCATTCGCGACTTTATGCATCTCGTGATAATCAATCCGCGACGACAAGTTGCAAGTTGTACTAATGCTGGACACAGCAGCTAAATCAGGAGAACTAAGCCAGCGAACGGGTTAACCAATAGGAAAAAAAAAACTGTCATCCCAATCATTTTCAGGATTTGCCGTTACAGTTGAGTTATAAATAGAATCCAAGCAGTGAGACAGCGGTGCGAATTGGAGTGTCGGGAGGGAGGCGCAATTCGTTGAGTTATTCATCGTCTGATTTTCCGCCCCTAAGTATATCATGAGTGAAAATGAGCACCCGATGTATGAATGAATTGAACCATGAATGTGCTTTGAGAACGACAACAAAGACTCCAACGTGACGTGAGCGGTTGCAGAGTGAATGGCCGTGGCTGTGCTAGATAGGAATAGGTACATACTAGCGAGTGGTGCTAATCTGTATATACTCAGCCCTATTGCCAAGATGAGGCATCGTTCTCCGCAATGTTACCTAACATATAGTCATGTTGCCATTTCACATGAACCGGACCCACGAATGTAATATTGGTACACCGACACATAGTATCTGAGTCTGAATTGGATATGATACCGCGAATTACTGCGCGGTGCGGCTCTGAGCTACGCAGCCCATCCACAAGGGTCCTTTCAAAGACCTCTGATCATCGGAACTTGGGGATAATTTAGCTAGGTATATCCGTTGTGTAAGTTCCCGAAACTAAATGCTTTGCATCTCTTCACCATGGAGCTGGTTGGGCGTACAGACCCTCTTCCTTAGCACCCCAGAGGGTTGAGTACCTTGATGTCAAACCTATATCAGTCATTGGCCGTCAAGGTATTCGCTACCAAGGTGCTCGCAAAAGTACGATCGGCTGAGAGCTGTCCTGTGTGGAGACATCTGGGGACCTCACAGCTATCAATGTGTATAGATGGAGGACAACTCATAGATCGAGGGTAACCGGCCTTGAAATGTGCAGATCAGATGGCTGCCTTAAACCCCATGCCCCTTACCCCTTGCATGTGGGGTGACAGGCATAGTATGTTGGCAATCGTGTAAAGGCTTGTACTTCATCCCGCGATTGGGTTGGCATGCATAGTAACTCTCTCAATAAAGGCCTTCTCCTTAGGCCGGTTCTTCTTATCGACCTCAATAGCCTCTAGTTTGGCTAATGTCCTGAGGCTATCATCGCCCAGGAGTTTCCCAAATACTGTATTAAGGCCATCTAAGTGCGGCGCCTTGTCGAACAGGATGAAAAACTGCGAGCCGTTCGTGCCGGCTCCTTTGTTGGCCATGGACACGATCCCGCGCGCATTGTGTTTCAAGGTCGGGCGTATCTCGTCGTCGAAAGTGCCGCCCCATATCGACTGCCCGCCTTTGGGATTATCTGGGGTCGGGTTCGCGGGACCGCCTGTCTGTGCCATGAAGCCAGGGATCAAGCGATGAACGGGAGACTGATCGTAGTAATTGGACGCGCATAGAGCAAGAAAATTCTGTATACATGTTCATTAGTCTCAGTACGCAGACAAAGAATCGGTCGAGTGGGATGGGCCGGTAAGAAACCAACCTCAGCAGTCTTGGGCACGCTCTCGCAGAAAACTTCGACCTTAAGGTCGCCCAAGTTGGTGTGCAGAGTCACGGACATGACGTAAATTAGGTATTTTTGGTTGACAGCCAGCTATAGTAATCGAAACAATCAGTCAGTCAGTAAATGAGTAATCATAATCATACCTGTTCGGTAGGTAGAATGTCGACGTATACAGTAGAACTAGGCAGGGTAATCTGATCAGAATCTCAATCCAATCAATTCGGAATCGTGGAAAGAAGATGATTAGCACCGCTCAGTCAACAACATGCAGGGGCAGTGAACTCTTATGTGCATAACCCTGTTAGAGCATGCATTCCGTGCAGCAATACTTTATGCTCTGTCTGAATGATATGCAGTGAGTCGTAGTCACGCTCAGCTGGGGCTCCAACCACAAAAACTTAGGTACTCTGTACATTTAGGCAGTTATTAAAGAACAGACACTGGTTCTATCCGTGAAGCGTTTTTACAGTATATGGATAGTCACAGTCCGGTGACTCAATGAAAAGGAGATTTCCATATCGTAAGTCATATGTTCCCTTATTCATACCTCTTACACTGCATATTTGGTATAACTGCATGAAATCATGCGCTAATACGTGGTGTTGTTTAGTGTACGGTACCTAGGTACCTATCTGACAAACCAATTGCAGATGATTAGGGAACATTCCGTAACTATTGGAGCGTAACTAGATGTAAACTTGTACATAGTATCATGATGCAGTAAGGCTGCGGCATGTGAAGTACCTACATGCATAGCCTTAGGGTATATTCGGTTCATGCTCTCGCGAGGTACCTACCTAAGGTAGTGTACCTAGTGTTGTCCCAATAAATTCCTTTGGTAGGTATGCTTGGCACATCCAATCCTGCAGGTACCTATCCGTATCTATCTAGCACCTATATAGTATTACGGACCGTACGGATCCGTACCTATGCTAAGTTCGAAGTAATAGGCATCAGATCTTTGGCCCTTGAACGGTAGCGATGCAAGTGACGGCTAAGCTACCTACCTACCTAGGTAGATTAGGTACCTAAGTAGGTATTTATTCCATCTCATATTCGGTTAAATGTGTGTCTAAATCCCAACTGTGGCTTTTACTTCGTATATTCCACATATCAAACCTACACGATCTCCATGACTGCCCGAAGGCTACAATTGGGTTACTGACGGGGGTTTAACCCAATCAAAAACGTGTCGACTTATAGCTACCTCTCGTCATTGACTTGCTGTGTGATGACTAAAGTCCACGTGGGTCCGGAATAGGTATTCTTTCTGGTACCTATGATGCCATGGGCCAGTGGCTGAATTGTAGTGTAAGCTTTCGGGCAGTCAAGGATAAGTATATAGGTAGTTACATAGGTACCTGTAGTTCGTACAAAACACGAAGTGCCTCGTAAAACAATTCCCATTAAACATACGGACTACATACATTTACTTTTAATGCGTGTACGAAGGATAAGTACGACTTAATAGTTCTAGTTCTAGTGAGAGTCTCGATAGCAAAGTCTTCTTCAGTCTTCGTACCTACCTACCGTACCTACACTGCCACTAGGTGCCTATACTAAGGTTATAGTGTACATACAAGTAGCGTAGGATCTACCTACATTAGTGATAACTTCATATTGGTAGGTAAGTATCCGACAGCGCGGGGAAATTCTCCCGCACAGTATGAGCTAGGTACTGAGTCGGTTGGCTTAGGCGTCAGAGCTGCTTCGAGCTTGCGATGCGACGAATCTGCCCACTTGAGGTACCTAATCCGTAATCCGTTACGTCCGTACACTGGGAACAGAGAAGTGTTATGGAGGTGATATGTATAAGGAGAGCCTACTACCTGCCTACGAAGTAGTAGCTGATACCTACGTTTTCACAGAACGCAGTCTACCTAGGTATTTGACGTAGTGTGGGCAAGAATTCCATTAGAACGACTACCTACCTGTTGGAGGATTCGTCTAGATATTTCAGTACATATCGTCGAACTTTTATACTTCGTGGGTATTGTGGCGCAACTACGAAGTACGGACTACCTACATGTACGAACCACTTGCCTACCTACCTATAAGTACACTACCTACTAGTAGGTACTTACCTACACTAGGTACATGCACCTTCTTGCGCCGTCAAGAGAATGTCAGTATAGAAATAAAGCGGAGTCTGACTGGTAGTTCAAGCTGTACCTACCTGCACACCTGAATTATATGGCAAAATATATTGAACTGGTCAAGATGGGCCCGTCAAAAGACCACACAAGGGATAGGTACCTACCTATCTGCCGGCCTCCAAGCCAGTACGTCCGTAGAAATTAGTATTGTACCTAGTAAAGCGACGTGAATATATTACTTACACTTTGTTGGCATTTTTGCCGACTTTAATCGTATACCTACCTACCTACGGACGTGTTTTTAGGTGGGTCCCGCGGGTGGTACCCGCTTTTTCTTTACACTACTACGTACATACACTACTTAAGTAGGTAGTACTGGTGCGCGAGGTATACCTAGGCTATACTTAGTAGATGCATAATATCTTACAGAAATACCTATATATGCAATACCCACGGCCATTTTATACTCATGTAGGTAGGTAAGCAGTGTTTTGAATGTCCTACAGAATACCTAGGTACATTAAGTATAATTCTGTGCTTACGTAGTCCGTACGTCACGGGTATGTATTGCGTAACGCATAGGTGTTCGTGTACGTCCGTACCTACCTAAGTACATAACCAACCTAGGTACCTACCTAGGTAGGTTAGGTAATGGAACAGCCTCTCTTACCTAGGACCTAGTAGATTAAGGGCCCAAGGTAGGTAGGTACGGATCCGTACCTCACCTTGAGTTACCTTAGGTACCTTCCTATGTAAGATAGGTAGAAAGTGTACCTAGGTCGGTAGGTAGGTAGGTTAGGTACACTACAGGAGATGGTAGGTAGGTAACATACCGAGGTATACCTACCTTACCTACGGACGTAAAGGTAAGGTAGATAAAATGAGTGAGCGATACTTGGGCGGAATTCCATCTCCATCTCGATCCTCCAGGGCTGCTTGCCGAAATATTCATCACCGGATCGTGGCTGATGGTTTTTAGTTACGGAATACTGGTTTGTCTACCCTATTCCGTACCTCTACGGATCTGTACTATATTCGAAACCTATACGAATTGCTGCAATGCATTCTAGGTATGCTCTCATGTTCAGAGACTTTTTAACTTATTCTCGGATTGTATTTCGTGCGGCTATTGCTTGAGACAGCCCTCCCGCCGGACACTGTTCAGAATGTCTGTTATTGTACAAAGTACGCCCGTACTTTGTAGTTATAGTTACTTATACGGACGTACTTCCCTATCTCCCCTACAGACCGGGGCGGTTACCCCAGCTCAACCTCTTATCGCCTCCACACCTTAGCTACCGATTTATAACCGCCCTGGCTCGATGCCTACGTACATAGTCGTAATCACAGCCTTGGAAAACAAGATACCGGTGGTGCACACCACATACAACCTCTACCAACACCACATGCTTCCATGAGCTGAATCTGGGTCCGAATTCCGTCAATCAATCACCTTTTTTTTTATGCATCCTGTCCGTCAATTATCAGCTTAGCAGCACAGATCTGTTTTTGTCATCCACCTGCGCCCTCGCCTCACCTCATCTCTCCTCCAGCCTCCGTTCAATGCCATAGGTATCTATCAACCACCTAGTCTTACCTGTCACTGTACCATCCGGCTTGAATTCCCTGTACCTGACCTTTAAAATCCCCGCAGATTGGCGCTGGTTCGTCATAGTAGACTTGGCCAGCAACTTCCACAGCCGTGACAAAGAGATATTCCACATTCCTCTTGGCCCTTCGATATTTCTCCCAGTCGCGCATCATCCACACCCTCTAATATTCGACTATCGCTCTCTGTATATTCTGCGTATCAATTTTTTTTAATCCGGTGGGTTTGACAGCGTCGGCAACTCGATCAATTCGTTCATCACATACCTTTCGTCTCTTGACGGTCTACCGGCGCATGGCTGTATACGAGGATCGGTATGCTCGAGTCTAGGCTGCTGCTCTTACCACCGCTTAATATCAACCCGGTCATTATCGCATTCATACTTCTCTTCATCACCCCCTTGATGTCAAACATCTCGTGTGATTCAATATGAACGATCGTGTGGCCGCCTTCGTCCGTGTTTCGGGCCCGCCAAATAGCAGCTTTCTAGTCGGATACCCTGGGATTTCGGCAACGTTGGTAAGTGCATCATCACGCCTTATATGATCCTGTGCATTGTCACATCCCGCTGTAGCTCCTTTCGTTTTTGTCCATCTATCTACTTATCCATCGCCGCGATTGGTGTCGCGAACATACATTACTAACCTCAAGTCTGTAGCCGCGTATCGAGGGTAAAGTTGAGATTCGACCACAACAAGGCTACTCTGCCCCGGTCGCCATTTCCCTTGTTCGGATATGTCTGCAGCGAAGAGAAACCATTCATCCGGCCGCGGAAAACGTGGCCAAGCGCCATCTTGGCACACCTCGACGAGAGACGATCGATCTTGTTGGCAAGGAGCTCTTATTGTATCGATGTGCGTCGGGTAAGGAAGCGGACAATGTTATGGCTATGGATCTGCCTTTTGCCTTGTTTATACCATTTGGGCGAGGGGGAGAGGAGACAAATAGGAGGATCCCACCGGCATCGTTACAGCTTGCCAGCAGGATCGCAGAAACATACTACGAGTTAGTGGTCACCGTACAACAGGGTCAGAGTGTGCAAAATAAGTACGCATTCCCGGTCCCCATACAGCGATATGACACACTATCGACCTTTGGAATGTATAATCGGCCCGAGACTAAAATCGCCACCGCCGATAACATTGTCACGCTTGGTATATCGCTACCAAAATGGAGTTATGGCCCTATGGATCCCATCTCTGTCTATATCAAACTGGCCCCGAATTTAGACTGGATGGCAAAGGCTAGGAAAGTCACCATAAAGAGCATTACGTTAAGCATCGAGGAAGAGATAACCTTCAACCCAGAAGGCGATGAGCCCACAAAAAAGGTCAATCGAATCCAGAAATACGTCCAGAATGTAGGAATGAAGTTACCCGAAGAGGGCTATGTGACAAATATAGGTATCTTATTGCCACATAAAGATCTACGGGATTCCAACGGTATTATTCGCAGGGGGCATCCGGCGTTTCCCAATTATGGGATCACATCTTTCACCACGACTTCAACACTATACAAAATAGAATTCTTCCTCAGTATCAAGGTATGTATGCGCCAACGTGGCCTTTCAGGCCTTTGGGAGAAGCAATACCTGCTAACGGTTTATTTCGAAGGCGAGCATGACCTCAGCTAGGGACATCACTCTCCGACAACCAATCGTGATTTGCCCTCTGGATTTTCAGGCTTGCAAAGATGAGATGGATGCTATTGAACAAGCAGCAAAAGATGCTTCGTCTGTAGACCAGACTAACCCCATGCTGCCAGCTCGGAATATTGTGTTGGCGAACGATCCTAATGCCTTAGCAACATTGGGGTTATGTCTGGTTGGTGGGCAGAAGAAACCTCTAATCGAATGAGTGGGAGTTATGAATTAGCTACGAAATGCAAAGCAAAGCAGAATAAGGAGAAGGATGTTGCGAACGATGGGTGAAGATGACGGTCTTCACCCTCATCTAGGGAATGAAATGATCATTACAGCAACTAAGGATCTGAGAAGCAAAGTATAACTCGGCACGATATTAGCCCAGAATACTACGACTCACTATTTCAGATCGTATCACGGGAGCCCGGCTTGGAGGGAACGACTACCGTTGCACGTACCGCTGATATGCGCCTGCAATCATTGTTTGGTGTGTCGCTTTCGCTGGATGCTGCTGAGCAGAATGTGGCACCAAGATCTACCCTGCGTTCTAGCCCCATGGGTAGTGAAGTCCAAAGCTGTCACAGAACAGAGGCCGAGTGAAGGTTTTTCCGGGGTGTGAGATTACGCAAGCTGCAGTCTCTTTATCTCCTGGTCTTTAGCCCTACCACGATGATTGTGGGGAAGAGACCATGGAGCCGTGATTATTCTTGATTATCTACCTAGGTTCCGAGGGGTGCTGCTACCTACTTCAGGCAGCGAATCGAAATTTCAGCTGGAAGGGCTTCCGGCACTGTTGAAGGCAGGAAACATAAGTTTGAAGGGTCAAAGGTGCATGATTTCCCCGGCGTTTCCGGGCGGTTCGACAATGTTTGATGTGTCGTCGAGGTTTAGCCGATTCTCCCGGCGATTTCAGTATGCCGACACAACTCGCTCATTGTGCCCGCTTATACAGGATGGGATGATTTGGTTTGGCGCAATGTCTTGGATGACAGCATTGGATCTAGAGGCGTTCTGGAACTACATTAAGACTCTCGTCAAGGCGACCATGAATCACGAATTTACTGGGAGTGAAATGGCTTGCTGTAATTTAAGCGACGCAATACCCCGCGAGCAAGCTTATATCCGACTTCGACTTCTTGTGTGTACAAGAGACAAGATAAATGTTAATGTGAAACCAGGAAATTACAAAGAAATAAATGCAGAGGAGCTGTGTAGAAATATGATAGTGCTTGGGGGCCTGGGCCAAATTGTATCAGTCACCGACTCACAATGGAGTCATCACTCCACCAGACTCAAACAATTGTTCTAGAAAACTCATACGAACTCAAAAGAAAATTGATTTTGTATTTGTAGGGGCTCATTGATTTGGTTGTTTCTTCTGTACAGAGGACAGTTAGTTTAAATACTTTATAAAATCAAAGGCTGTCGCTTTCAACTGTGCACTTAATCCTAGTCGGCGATGTGCCAGTTATACAAATCACCCTTGGGAGTTTGGCCGAGTGGTTAAGGCGTCGTGTTTAGGTAGAGTTGGGGTGTTCCCCGGCATACCTTAAATCCCGCGATGGGAAACCGCGCAGGTTCGAATCCTGCAGCTCTCAACATTTTTTTAGGTCTTTTTTTTTTCAGTTCTCCTTTGGGCCGCGTTATACCTAGCTACTACGGATCCGTACCTAAGCTAAGATATCTAGTGTAGAAGTATGCTGCTACCTACCTGTTCATTTACATATAGAGATCTCGGTCGATTTTTGTGAACAATTCCCTTTTGGATATGTAGGGACTTGTGTCGACACGGGTCGTATACCTACCTAGACAGGTTGTTTTGTAGCTTTTGTTGTTCCCGCCGATGTCCATATGTTTTTACAAGTACATTCAAGTGTCTAAGCTACTGTGCCTTGTACCTAGGCTTTCGTGTCGCGAGGGCGGGCTCAGTGCTGTGCATCCCAAATGACTCGTATGCAAAGAACTTCCCCATGCCCATGTACCTTTACGTCATCGCGGCACTGCTTGGTGGTGAGCCACGTTTTTTTTTTTTTTTTTTGGCTAAGGGATATGCATTGTTAGATACGAAGAAAAGAACCATGATGGGTTCAGTTTCCGGCCCTGGTACCTAGCCTTACCTGTAATTGTCTCACTTGAAAGAATTGCAGCTTTGCGAATACTTGCGATTACTTGGGTGATTCTCATTTTGTGTGGGATTTCGGTGTCGAGAATTTGCTGCCGGGTTGTCTTGGGTGAGTTTGATTGAGAAAAGTCAGATGTCTACAAAGTACGGATCCGTTGTAATTACCTAGAAGTACGCGCGCCCCGCTTGATAACGGCGTAGACTCGGCTCGGCGGAAGGGCACCTAGGTAGATCACATGTTCTAGATATTACTTGGTGTATACGTACGGACTACACTATACTCTACCGAGTACGTCCGTAATTACGGATTACCCAGGTAGTAATGTGATGTTTCCAGGTTATCACTAGGTAATCCGTACTTAACACTGCAATTCCCTGCTCTCGGGTTTCAGCATCTATGAAAATACAATTGTGCCCATGAGAAACCGAGTTACCTATGTGACGTGACGTCTGTTTTGTGTTGAGGTATGATTAGGTAAGTGTCTCGTTGAGTACATATATCTTTTGTAGAATAGAAATGTAGGTATAGAATATATGAAATAACCCAGTATTATCTTTATAGTGTACGTCGCGATTTGCACTTAGGCTTGAATTTTCCCGGTTGATCAATCATATTGTATGATCATCATTTCTTGCTGCCTACCTACTTGTTGCGTTAAAGCTATTCTTCATACACTAGAAAACTTGAGGACACGAAGTAACGCAGTCTCGTTAAGAGAGCAAGTGATTGGCATCACTTGACTAAAGCGCAAGGATGTCATTCGACGATGAAGATCTGGTCCCTACGTCACTCAATTCCGCTGGCGATGATGACATCGAAGATGGCGATCAGGCCCAGGACTTCCGACTCTTTAGCTCGCTTCTTTCAAACTCCGGAAAGAGGTCCCAGGCTTCAGGTAAGTCCATACGTCGGGGCGAGAAGGACTTTGAGTCGCATGGTACCCGTGCCCAGGAGGGCGTACTCGAGTCCAGTCGCTCTGCCATGCACGAAGTTCTGAGCTATACTCGTCAACATCAACCCCGCAACGTTTTGCGCGGATGGTACTTCCCTGACCGTTGGGCCAATATGGCGCCCGATAATGAAACAACAAGCGATAATATACCTAGTGATCGGGCATCAAAAAGTCGGGGCTCGGCTAAAGGTCTATTCGCGAGGGAACGGGTCGTCGCGCTGGAGTCCGATAAGAGCACCATGCTGTTGTCGATGGGTCGTGTCGTTACAAGTGCTGAGAAGCACACTCCAGGATGGTTAAAGACTTGGTTGTTGCCTGAAGAAGCACTTTTTCTAATGGAGAGGGGGACCTTAGACTTATGGTGGCCAGCACGAGAAATCGACGAGATCTTACGAGATGGCGAAGCCTCAGGGGCCCCGCTGGTAGAGTCAGAAGAGATTGAAGACTATGAACGTGGAGTTCCTTTGAGCTTACAAGCTGCATACGCACTCTTCATTGGACGGGATGGCGAAAGAGGAAAGATCAGTCTTGAGAAATACCAGGTTTATGCCAATCTCAGACGCACGGGTTACAAAGTTTTACGTGCAACGCCGCTTCAATTATCCTTACCAGAAACACCTCAACCACTCTGGCAATGGCTGCTATCATTTCTACGAAACAGGAACAAACCCATGGCCGTAAACTGTGACCATCGAGGATACGGGCCCCTTGTGAGGCCAGGTTTATACCGTTCATATATACCTGTTTTTGAGCAACTGTCTCTCATACAACGGTACAAGCCCACTCCTCTCTCAGCTTCAGAGCTTCCTCAACCCCAAGACCCCTTCAATATTCATTTCCATGTTTGGAAGAGTTCGTCGGCCTTTATGAAGACAAAGCCACCGAATCCCGACTACCAGATCGCTGTCGTAGATGCCCGCGAATCTAAAGTTCCCACGCTCGAGCAGCTCGATGCCTTGCTTTTGTCTACGCCATGGGACCCACCGGAGAATGACCCAGGGAAAACAGGTGCAGGCTTCATATACAAGCGTCTCAAGCACGGGTGGCGAAACGCTATCTTAGCTATCGTGGACCGCGGTCTGATTAGTTACATGAGGTTCGGCGAGATGGCGTTTAGTGAGGAATTGTTATATGAAAACACAAACTCACGTCCGAAACCGAAAAGGGGAGGCCGAGGCGGAAAGGGACGCGGAAGAGGGAATGGAAAATGAACATGTCGATCTTTCTTGATGTGTATGCCAGCAATCAAGTCCCGCCCACATGGTCGCAAGATAAGCAGTGCAAATTTTCAAGTACTTACATGATGGCTGGTCTCGTAAGCAAACAACCTACAAGCAATTGGTATCATACAGATCTCAGCCACAGTTAGTTGGCCTTGGGCAAAACTGTTTCAGCATGTCTAGGACGGATCATTTGGTAACGGATCCCTCTTGGAGGACTTATGTGCAGCGGGTGAGGATGGCTTCCTTAGCCGGATTGCAAAGTGAGTGTCCACAAACGTGACCCCCCCCCCCCCCTCTTTCATCTGTGCGTGAGCATCGGACTCCGTCCTCTAATATTTGTCAGTCGGCAAACAGTCACAATTCTGACAGGGGTCGCAAATTAACTCTCAGCTTCTCATTTACAGGATACCATGTACAATTGATCAAGCGGTGGCAATTACCAAGTATCATGTATATGATAAACATGCGATCGAAGCAAAATAATACACAACATCCTGCCAACTCAAAACCTGCGTAAGCGATGCTACTCTCGTACCTAATTATGCAGGTACCCTTTAGATCTCTTACAACTTCTTCATGTCTGTATACTTGATCTCTGCTTGTATCGTGACAACCCGAATCTGTTTACCCAAAGAGATTCATAGTCTGTCTCCGAGCAGACTACTTCATCATGTCTGCAGGCGACATGTTTGGTGATCAGGCCTGACATTCCCCTTTCTATTGATCGCCAAGGTATAAGCAAACACAACTGTATCCACTATTTCCTAACTACTCTAGATTGGGTGACGTTGTTAACACCTAAGTTGACTCTTTCCGATACTCGGGCCAATGCTCTCTACCAAGACGACTTATTTTGAGAGCATTAATATCAGAAATAGTAAGCGTAGCATCCCGTATTACTCCCGAATTGCGGAGCTGCAGACGACTGCAATGATCAGCGTATATTTTAAGAAATTTGTCAGAGAGTAGCCGAGCCACTTTCCTATCTTCAAGCCCTATTCTTGTTTAGATCTTCGCCTCGCTGTAGCGGTTCCTTGCATGGTATTTAGTGCACCGGCTGAGCAGCGCAAATAACCCCTTCCTTCTGCTTGTAGTACTCAAGATTCCGCTGATTTCATGAGTGCACAATGCTAGAAACACAACACAACTGTGCTGCCCGTATGTAGGCGGGCCGTCGACACACAGACTAATCAACCCAGGCCTCCCTGTCCTGGCATGTCTCACTTCAGCTTTTAAGAAGGCAGAAAATGTACTTATACTGTATGTTTCACCCCTTGCATCCTATATATGATGTATCGGTCACTACTTTTGGACTGCACGCTATTTAATTGACTAAGTTGGGTGACTTGATAGGACCCCAACGATTCCAGGGTTACTCTCGGTATAGAAACAGGTATAGCTCTCTAATGAAGGGGATCTCACGTGCTCCCAAGGGCTTCGAGATGATTCGCTGGCGTGATGCCTACATTTTGTGTGCTGGGTGTTGAGCCGCGAAGGATTGGATGAATGCTGCATCTAAAGCCATGGTGAACCTGTCAGGCCGGAATAATTCAGTTGGGAGAAACGTCAGACTGAGGCCGAAACTTCGATGTCACTCATATATCTGAAGGTCATGTGTTCTCCACACTCGCCGCCGCCACTTGCAACTTGCCTTCTTTTTGTTATTACATATCCTGCTGCTGAGATAAGTATCTACCTAGTCTATTTGACTGAATCCTTCTTAACTTGTGGAAGAGGGGGGGTCAAAGTTTCTGATAGAGAGTTGTAAATGAGGCGGATACAGACCATTTCTCCTTCGGGCACTAATCCGAAGGTAATACAAGATTCTGTCCATTTTGTCCGTGGCGTACTTATATTCTTCGGTACCTGTTAATCAACTCAATAGCTATGCCTGATCCAAGATGACGGTGATGACGTTTAGTACGGATTCCAATGCAATGGATGAATTGTGATGAGCAATATTTTACGATCGTGGCGGAGAAACGTTACGGATATCGGCTATGTTACCTAAAGTCAAGGACGGAACCCGTTCCATTTCGCATCGAATCATCTGCGAGGTTATCAATGTCGTCCTCCGCCACGAAATGCAAGACATTCTCGCCAGATCCGATTAGGCGGCAACATCGAAAATGGACATATATTCTGCGGCCTGCATTGAATCGTGAGGGAATATGTGCCTGACAGCTAAACAGGTTTCAAAGAGTATTATAGGGAATGCTTTTTTTTCTTTGTAGATGAAACGATATAGGAGACTTGCAGGAGTGGAAGACGAGTTATCTATCCGGTCAGGCTCAACCGACTACTTTAGAGCAAGATCAGGCTCTGCACAAGGGGAACCCGTGCTTAGTTCAATCATCTCTGGACCGATACGACAAAACCTGAATCAATTCTTTTACCAAATGGATAAAGATCAACAGCTTTAAGGTAGAGGTTCAGTACTACAGATCGCTATCCACTTGACAGTTACTTGTCAAACCGCGCCTCCTGGAACCGTGCGTCGCAGGGCGAAAGGCGGATGTGTTTTTAACCAGCCCATCCCCGCTGTTGCGCGACCCGGCCTTCAGGGGCCGGGTTTTCTCCAGTTCCCTTACCGAGCCTAACAAAATAATCTAGGGTTGCCTTCAATGGGCCTACAACCGGCCTACAACCAAATCTATCGACAGAACTCAAAATGCTCTGTTTAGCTTCGACATAAACTCATACAATCAAAGCATAAAACGCAACGAATCTTCTATTTCTAATGGTTAATTGTAGTAGATTCGAGTATGCTGAACAGGTAACTAGGCAAAGCTCCGAATGAGAGTCAAAAGGAGTTGTATCTCTGATTATGTGAGATTAGTACAGCGTCAGGCTAAAGGGGATGCCTAATATGCCTAGTCACATAATAGTGAACAAGAAGTGCATTTTTCCCTGTTTAGCAACTTCGTTTGCCGAGATCTTGTACTTCGCAAACAATGATCTCACGAAGAAAAAGTTGTGGGTCGGGTTCGTGAATTGTAACTTGATTTAATAATTCTACCTGCCGGAATCACCTCATGTTATATCATAATTGTTCCAAGCGAACAATCCTGTTATACTTTCGGATCGATTTCAGTATACCCATCTCCATAGGCGCGGCTACCTTCTCATGGCTATCCTCAGACAACATCCATCACGATAGGCATCTTACCTACCATCGTCATGGGCCATGTATAATTTGCGTGTCTCGCCTTTCCTTTAGGTATTTTGCATATTTTTTCTCCTGCGGGCCGTTGCACAGACGTGGTTTCACCGTATCCAATCAAAAGGCAAAAGGGAGATACGACGAGACCAAAGAACCTCCGCCGTGTGTTTGCAGCAGCTTGTCATACCGATAAAAAGTCATACATTTGATTATCTGGCCAGCCATTGAGGGAGAACCAAGTGCCGGACGTATTGGTATTGGGCGGGGCTCGGAGTAGCACAGGGGAATTCGTCCGTGTGACTCCGTCTGGCTTTCTCACGGCCATATTACTAGATTTGTACCGTATACAAATCCCCCACGCGTCGTCTTACAAGACAGGTTATGAGATCGAATGATGGATGGATATATAGATTGTTAGAGATCACGTGACCCACAGGTTTGTCCACTCCAAAAAGTGGCTGAGGCCCAGAGCGATTTGTTTCAAAGTCATCTCGTCCCCACCAACGTGGTGGAATAACGGAACCACCCCGTCGCTCTTTGATTTTCTATATTCCCTATCTATCTAAATGCGACTTGCTGCTACTTGTGATTTCTATCGAGAGTACGTACGTACGGATCCGTACTTACATCCTTACTTCTGAAGTACTAACAGATACGGTAGCTATCCAGCAGTGTACTGGTTACCGGTTCTGGCAAGACGATCTGTCATCTCATCAGCAAACCTGACTCGGTATCTACAGGACTAGACATGAACGGACTACCCTGGAGATTGCATGCCAGGCTTTGTAACGTTGAGTGATTACTCAACACGATTAATGGGGATAATGCGGAAAAATATGTCTGCCTTCACACATGTTCAGTGACTTAGGTAGGTATTTAGTTACCTGCCCGAATACCTACATGCCTAGATATTATTTGATATTGGTACGCAATCCTCGGGGGATCTCTCATCGTCTTCTTCCGCCTGTCTTATGCATCAACCAACTTTGTACATAATGTATGGGTGGCACAAATGTACCCTTGCCATAGCTTGTTATCTCTCTCGCGTAGTAGTAAATCTAATAGGTAGGTACTGTAGGAACGGTCCGTACATCATGGGTAAACAACCGCGCTTCTCCCCGATTATCAGTCGACTAGGTATTCTCCTTGCTAGACGGATTAGCTTGACGGATTAGTTACAGAATACGGATTAGGTACGGATCCGTAGGTCCTCGCCTTCATCATCCCTATTATCTTTTTCGCCATGAATTTCCGCGACGGGTTGTGTGAATTGGGTGGGTCGCGTGTACATGTTATTATCGCCTTGGCAGTCAAATCAATCGTTCAAGCACAGGGTCAAGTCAGACATGCAAACTCTCTTGGAGTTGGGGTCATTAGCCCGGGAGCAACTGTGGTGCTGGTGCTACGTAGATCTGTACCAGATGTATTCCCTACATTATCCCAAGATGGTAGCAACTCATGTACATTACATATTGCTACCTATTACATTACCAAGGCATTTTACAATATTTCCGCTGTTCATTGACAATTACATATGTACGTATCTGTGGTCTACGCTATAAACGTCCACGAATCACAACGGTCTCGTTAGACAGGGGGGGGATCTTTAGGACCTTGCGTAGATCATCAGTCTCACTAGTGTAAATCTCCAGCTGTACGTATTTAATGTCTACCTAATCTACGGATTACCTACCTATGTATTTACACTAGCAGCGTTGTTGCATTCCAGTGAGAATCAACCGACCCAGAGTTTGTGATGCGGGCTACACCCGGACCATCCACCATTCTTGAAGTTTTCTCCTCCGAAGCTGGGGTAACAAGAGCAAACCTTGTGACAAACCTTGGACCCTGAAACGAGAGGCGAGAAATAGGGGGGGGAGGATATGATATCTATTGTTGAAACAATCACCTTACGTATGCAATCAACTTCAGCCATCGTGGGCATATTGTTTCAGCTTTAAACGTATTCAGCGTGGCGGAGTGGCCTCTAAACGTTGCTTATTTATTTATTTATTTTTTGCTCTGATACTTCTCGAAGTGCATCGTAGATTGGTAGTGCGTACTTCAACCTACGCCCAGGCCGTAACTTTCTAAGTTGCGTTATTACCTACCAGTACTACATAGGTAGGGCCGAATCTGTTACTAAAGTACTTACATAACGTAAAAGCGGGATTGACGTTGTTTCGCAAACCTTGGCTACCGACTCAAATCGCATCGCAATTGATTGTCTTCTTTCCCGAGGTACCTCCTTAGCCTGCAGAGTTCGTATTACCTACAGTAACAGCACGCCCGGAAGTATAAATAGTCATACTATAGCGATGGCAACTCCGCGATTTGTGTGCCGGACCGCATCGAGAGGTAAATAAGTCCTTAAGCATTTCAGGCGAGGCAAAGAAGGTGTACAAATGGCGATTGTATATCACAGTGGCATTATATGAAACGGAGTTGATCGTGCGCTGAGGAACAGAACAAGTTGACGATAGCATGTAAATATCAGTCAGTCAGTCATTAAGTGAGTAGGTACTGGTGTACACAGTACTAAGTACCGGTATATATAGCTTTAGATGCATATATGCACCTAACATATATTTGAGCCGAGGACCGAGAGAGGTTGCACCGTGATTCACATGTAAAGAGTGACGAACCAGCCATAATAATAACATACCTAAGGTAGTAGTAAATAGTAATTGGATCTTGTTGATTTGTTTGTGCCGTGAATATTCACAATCCAAATCACTCGCACATACCTTAGCTAGTGTCGGTTGCATTGAATCAGATTATAATCAGATTATAATTAGATTAGACGAACCACCCGAGAAGCAAGCTTTTCAATTCCATCCGGAATCGTAGAAACATGCAAACCGCCGCTTCCAGGTGAAGAGGAAGGTACGAACGTATCAATGCTCTAAATACTCATTCGGAAGGTACCATAGCAAATAAACTTTTAAGACTACATGAAGTAATCCGTACCTACCTTTTTACACGCAAGTGACCTGCTAAATGGCCTAAAGCACTATGTCGCATATGGTCATATCTACCTTAATCATAGGGAATTACCTGTTACTTACCTATAAGTACCTTCCTTAGGTTAGGTAGTCGGTACCTACCTACCTACCTACCTACCTACCTTTACTCACTGAGTGAGTCTTCGTTGCTGACCAATTGACCTTCATTGACCAACCAACCAACCAACCAAGTTCCAGTCAACCAGTCAACCAACTACCTACCTACCTACCTACCTACCTACTTTTATTACCTGCCTACGCCTGCCTATCGATCTACATACCTACCGACCAACCTACCTACCCATCTTTCAAGGACCCCTCCCTTTAGGTTAGGTAGTGAACTTATTACCTCTCTTTCCTCCCTCCCCCCTGTGAGAGTTCCGACGGCAAGGTTCCAAAGCTTATTACCTCTCAAATACTGTGCATTGATTTACTTGAGTAAGTACCTGCCTAGATACTACCTACTTTTGCCGGTTACCCATGTTTTATCAATTACCAACTCTCTCTCGTTCCTGCCCTTGATTGATCTGCAATTGATTGACTACCCAACCCGTCCCACTTCTGCATACTCTTTCCCTTTTCCATCAACTTCTCCCCCTTCTCCTTCCCTGACAACGACCTTACTCTTTCCTTGAAGAATAACTGTCTTTCTCCCACCATCCCTGATCTCTTCAACTCTCCCAACCCCAACGCGCCTCAGCGAGGTAAGATTTCAACTCTTGTAAAGATATCCCAACTCCCTTCCGCCAGTTTCATGTTGTCCTTCTGTTGTGTTGTTGTTGCCGCTGTCTTTTTCCGATCGCGTAAATTGTTCCCGGTCTCTGTACTCCGTCAGGCCATATTCTATTAAGCGAGGTCTCTTTGTTTGAGTCTTTGCGTAGCTGTGCCGTCTTTCTAAAGCTTATCCATTGACTCTCCCCACCAATTTCATTACCTACCTACTCCCATTCGAGCCATATCATCGTCATCATCACCGTCAACCAATATCCATAGACTTCTCTATACAGGACACGCTGGCTACCTGTTGAAAAAAAACACACTCTCTCAAAACCCATGTTGATGAGGGCATGCCCCCCGCCTTCATCTCATTGTTCATACGCGTATATCCCAGTACTTCCATTGTTACATTTCACATAGACTGTTCGCATTCACTTGTTAGGTCAGTGGTCATTCCGCAACACTATGTTAGTCGGGGCTGTCCCGCTTTTTTTCTAGTTCGTTTACTCAACTCAATTGGTTTATATTGCCCCAAAGCTCTTATATTCCGAAGAGCAGCTTGCGCTCTATCAGCATAGTGGAACTGCGCGCAACTGTGGCTCCATTACCGCATTCACATTATCGTCTTGAGCTCTATTGCTAACTTATGGAAGTAGTTTGTATATGTCAAGGCCACTCATTGCGTGGCCATTCGTGGTATAGCTCGACAAACTTGCAAAGCAAAGTCTACACATACACGTACACCCACCTCCATTCAATAGGGCGATCCCATTGACTGAGCCCAGAGGTGTGGCTCGTATCATCTCATCGTACCGCGTAAGTATTATTTTACACGGCTCTCTACCCTATAAATATTTCAATAGTTGGCACGTCACAACCCGCTTCGTTGCTCAACTCATCTCTGATGGTATAGACGACCAAGCTCTCCCCTTTTTCGGACTGCACTTGTTGACCACATCTGTATAGGAAGTGCAGTAGTGAGAAGAGACTGTGTGTATAGCATATCTCCCGCCTCGAGGATCATCGACATCTCTCAACTCTGTGGCCTGTATCCATAACACACTACGCCACACTACCCTCTAGCAATTTCATGAACTAGACTACTCCGAGTCTGCTAGCAAAATTTCCAGCTATGGATAACGAGGCTGCGGACGAGCAGAAGATTGTCGTACCGGTGAACGGCGATAAGCCGGAAGAGGAAGCGCCCGCGGGATCGTAAGTTTTACAGCTTTTGCTTCATTTCGGACTGCCCTCATTGCATCTCTCCTGATATCTCCACGTCCATTTTCCCAAAGTCAAAGTCGTTGCTACCAATGCAGGTTTCCTATCTCTATTGCTCTGCGTGGTCTTGTTGATGCTGCCCCGCAACGACTTAGTCTATTGTCCGTCCTTAACGATCTATCGTGTCCATCATCAATTTCCTTCATTCTGGACAGTATCGAACCTGAATTTTTTTTTTCAATTGTATTTTCACTATCCGACTTGCATTACCCTTTCCTTTGAGTACCAGTTCTGATTCTTCATCCCGGCGAACAAACACCAATGTATCAATGTATTCACCGTTACCGATTACGTCGGTAAGGCCTTGCTACCCTACCTGTGGTTGACCCTTATCAATCAATGTAACCTAACATATCTATGTATCTGCAAAACACAATCCGGGCTCATCAGCAAGGCCGCGACGCACTTGCAATGGTGTTATGTTTGCTTTTGTGGATTGTTTTCTCTATTACCTGTTCTTACATCTTGGAAATTGTTTAAGATGGGTTCTGGACTGGGATCTCGAAAGAATTGTCATTAGTATTTTTTAATGTTACTCGAACACTTTGTTTGATCACCATTCGTGTACACACACTACTTGTCATGTAAATGTCATGCAAAGTCCACCATCCCTCCAAGAAATCTTTCTTTTTTTATTATTCCTTTTCTTTGCTAACAAGATACGAATGATGAATAGCCGAACCAATGCAGATTCCGGCAAGACCGGCGAAGAGGAAGGCGGTCACTCCGCTGCTTTGAGCCCGCCCGACTCTAGTTCGGTTTCGAGTGTCAATCCGGACATGCTAGGCGATGAGATCATTGTTGGAACTCATGGCAATGAAGAAAAACATTCGCCCCTCCGAGTCATATCAGATTCTGATGACGGTGATGCCGCTGATGGCGAGGATGAAGAGCCGCCACCTCATTATCCAAAGCGTAAACGGGCATCTGTTTACAACGATTTGAGTGAAGACAAAATGGAAACCAACATGGTTGAAGAAGCCAATGAGATTGGCACGCCCCGTGCCGGTCAGGGGAAATCTGCTCCTACTGGCGGCCGCGATATCAAAGGAATCCTATTAGGCTATTGGCGTGACTCGCCCGTTCCGAATCTAAATGGAAAGCACGCTGTAATCGGTTTCATGGACGTGAGAGATCGCCTTCGTACACGCATCCAAAATGTGACGCGTGCAGGGGATATCATTAATGCCCGTGTGTTCCCGGTTCCACCAGGCCCTGGAGGTAGCTGGGTCACATTTGAGAGAATCGTGTTCGACAACCATCTGATCGGATTGGATCACAATGAGGTCAAAGAATACGTGAAGATTTGTTCAGAGGCAAGTGGAAACGATGCATCCGAGAATCAGCAGGAAGTCCAGCGTAACGCTGTTCAAGAGGCTCGCCGCCGACTTGAGTTAAATCCTGCCGTCGAAACAACCCAACTGCCCTCTATAGCGTATGGTTTGGAAATCCCAGACAACGCCCAGGTCAGCAGGCATGAATCAAAACGTCGCCGACTTACAAATGCCAGCACTGTCGCAGAGCGAGAGCGCCCTACGAACCCCGTGCCTGGTCACTTGCAGGCCCCTGGTCCTGCTCCAGCCCCCTCACCTTCAGCGACTGCACCAACATCATATCCTGGAATGCTAGACTCTCTCCCTGGCACGAGACCTACTCGTATTCTCGTTGGATGCTGGTCCAAATCCGCAGTTTCAGACGAGCGCGAGAGACATGCTGTTTATGGTATCTTAGGTGCAAACGACATGTTTCGGGTCAAGCTCGTCCGTGAGACGCTGGATGGCCGTTATGTGGATGGAAACTTTCCCGCTGGAGCTGGCGCTCTATGGATTCCGTACGAAGAGGTCATATTTCTACGTCACATATCTCATCTAAGCCGACCTGAGATGAAAGAGTATGTTCGTGTGCGCCAGAGCCAAATCGATGCCGGCGAGAAGGAGGAGGACAAAGTTGCGAACGAAACGAAAGCAGTCTATGAAGCCCAGACTCGCGTTGCTGCTCTGAGTAAAAATCCTGGGCAATCTTCAAGTGCTTTGCATCGTCAATCTGTTGCCGCAGAAAGAGAGGAGACCCAGGACCATGCTAGTGGTCATCATAATGCTGGTGGTCATGAGCTCCGCCATCACCGGCGCGACATGATGCCTCGGAATGAGCCTCCTGTTCCTCGACACGCCCTTCCGGAGCCTGAGATTCGGCATCACCCACGTCCACAGAGCATTGATCCCGTTGACAGAGTTCAAGGCTTAGCCTCGCGGGAAGTCGCAAGAATGGAGGCTGTGCAAATGCGACATGACAGACAACACCAAAGCAGATACTCAATGGGGGCACCTGGTGTGATGGAACCCGTGGATCATCATCGACATCACTTTCAAGAGAACCGTGATCGAATGCAGAAGATTTGGGCTTCCCAAGAGCAGAATAGGATTCGTGCGGGCGTTGAGGACGCTAAAATCCATATGGGCGTCAAGTACGAACGGAAGCAAAATGGCCCTTTTGCTGGAAAACTTGTCAGCCAGGGCGCAATCCTCACTATCGATGGAGAAGATTACGTTGAATACCGCGTTCTCACCAAGCCAAGTTTTTTCTAAAACACGGTCAATTTAATGCTATTTGCGTCGAAAGAGCTGCTCATATGTGTCAATTTCAGGCGTTCATGTTTCGAGTGGGCTTGACATGGAAATCATCTCCCATCACTTTTCTTACGTTTTCTTTTTCTTTTTTTTTTTCTCTTTTTTTTTTCATTTCGTTTCGTCGCGATCCCGCGTTTTCCACTCGTTCTGCAAATTTGCATCTTTTTCACATGCAACTGTTTACGAATATATACCCATTTCCTTTCAACTTCTACCGAGCTGAATGAGCTTAATTCGATGGCATGCTCAAGAACTCGGAACAAACCAGGCGTCGGACTCGAGAACATGCACCGAAGGGTTATCCTTCCCTTGAAGCACCTCACAAGTTGTCTTTGTTGAAGGTCTACCCACGTATTGACTATACATTCCCGGCGTGACAATATCACACAATCCAACTTTGCAACGAAACAGCATGGTCAAGCCATCAGCATCGATAAGCTAAGATGGAGAAAGACTTACAGGAAAACCTGAATCACGGCTGGGAGGTTTCAGGTTGATTTCCTTAAAGTCTAGGTGACTCGTGGTAACGGGATTCGGAACGCCCTTCGCAGGCTGTTCTGGTCAATGTGGATTGCCTCGACAGCTCTCGCCAAGCGTAGTGAAGAGAATAGCTACACAGCTACACTACGATAAAGAGGACGGGGGAGGGATGTATAGTGATTGCTGAGCTAATTATCTCGAAGGAATTCGTCCAGCTTCGCATTGCATGACTGTACAACATGGCTAGGGAAAGGCGAAATAGGAAGAACAAAAAGGGAAGGTATTGCGGCTGCTTATAATACGCAATGTGAACGAGCGGCTGAGGACAGTTTACATTGAACTCCAACGAGGGTTTATAACTTGAGACAGCTCGTTTAGCTTGCAAACTTGAGGCTATAAAGAAAAATATAAAAGACATTGAAATTCTATGCGCCATTCCATACATCCATTTCGTGAGATTTATTAGGATCAAGTTGAGTCCTTCCACTTGTCTTATTAAGTAAGGAGTACCTATACGTCATTGACTCTTGTCAGAAAAATATGGAAGTCAACGAGAAATAGTACGACAGAAATTACTATACAAGTTTTATCGGTTTATGTGATTTGATGTGATCAATAACAGCATCCAATTAAAACTACTATGCGCCACCTCCATTCCTAATTGCCATAACCCTTAAGCCATTCCTCACAAATTCATGCCTATACCAGTCCTAACCAGCTCATCCACAAATTGAGCCCGACTCCGCCCAATATCAGTGTCTCAAAAAAACGAATCAAGCACGCAAAGTTCGTATCAATAGATTTTCTCATCTGCTTCAACCAGATGAAAGAAGGAACCTTAAGTGTGTCACGACGAAAACGCAGTCCACGGCGTCCCCAATACACGCCCCTTCTCATCAATCCTGACGCCCTCCTTGCGCAGCAACATCTTCTTCTCGCCAATAGTGATGCCCTCGCCATTCTTGGACGGATAGCCTTTAAAGCCGCCGAGTGCGCCGCCCGTCGCGACGACGCGGTGGCACGGCACGAGAGGTGCGAAAGGGTTGCGGCGCAGTGCGTTGCCGACGGCTCGGGGCGACGAGCCGAGGTGCGAGGCCATGATGCCGTATGTGGAGACGTGGCCGCGCGGGATTTGACAGAGGAGGGTCCAGACTTTTTTCTCGAAAGGCGTGCGCGTGCTGGTTGCGATGCGCTTCAATTGGGGCCCCATGGTCTCTTGGTCTGGGATTTTCTCTGTGCGCGGCTTTTTGCGCGCGAGGGCCTGCGATGGGGATGGGGATTCGGGGCTGTGTTTGCGCTTTGCCATTGTGCTTTTTTTGCGCGTGTTTTGTGGTTTAGGTGATGAGCATGGACGGTTTTCACTCAGCTTGCGAGGGTACCTATGCTATGATGAGGACATTGCTCGGTAAGCAGGACGTGAGCGAGTCATTTGAAAGGGGGTGGGTGGCGCGCTCTTATGGGACGGGCACTTTACGCGTGACGCCAGATCACGTGATGTTAATGGCCAGATCGACCAATGGTATTGTTCAGCTGCAGCATGCACGGGATTTCTAGTCCGAAGATGATTTCTTTCATCGACGATGGCTGTTTTCGAGGTACCATGCAAACCCTAGAGAAGGGTTTCATCGACTGTGAAATCCGGTGATTTAAATAGCCCCCCTTCGCAGGATTCTTGAGGTACAGTATGAAGTACCTACTTACTTACGGCAGAGCGAACAATACTATGCAATCTTATGACGTAGATGGCATATCACGTGACTGCAGAACCATCAAGAGGCGACAAACAAGGTTTGGGCATTTCCATCACAACAGGACCTTTTTTACACCCATTTTGATCGATATCATCCGTCTATCAGAGAAAGGAAATTAGCAAAGATGCCTATGCCAGAAGGTCTCCAAGAGCATCCGACCCCGGCCCAAGTCTATGAGGTTGGCGTCAACTTCGCGACCCTTCTCCGTCACCTCTTCACGCACCCCCAGTTCTACTTTCAAGAACCGCCCACCGCTACAATCGCGAAGCTGGACCCTGAGCGGACGCCCAAGGCGCTTTTCTTCGTCACCGATTTCATACAGAACACGTACGTCAGCAACGTTCTGCCCTTGCTGCCGCCGGGCATAACGCGCAGGTGCAAGGCGCTCGCCAATCCCTGGGCCTACGCGGACTCAAACTACCAGTGGGAATGGGTGTGGGATGCGGAGGCTGGCGCGATGAAGGATGTAGCCGGGAAAGTGATTGAATTCCCGCAGCTATCGTCGCCTGCTCTCAAGGACAATCTCACTGACTTGTTCACGAGGAATCTCCTGGCTAAGAAGCTGATTACCGGAAGCTCGAGCGATCCGAAGGCGCGGGCGTTGCTGGGTGGCCAGGCCTTTGATTTTGGAGACGATGTCAGGACGGCGGCGGAGAAGCTTGATTGAGAGCCTTGGGTGGGGAGAGTTGCAAGCTGGTTGCGAGCGATATTACATACTTACTAGCTACTAGCTGTGGACAAGCGGATACTGGTGTTCGTGTCTTGGTTTTGTACCCGGTGCTCGGATGGGCTGTGCCCATGAAGATTGCATGGATCCGCACCCGTATTACATTTCCTATTGGATCTTCACGGCCTTACTTGGTTCTGCTCGGAAATGGAGAGAATGTGGTTATCTCCGACATGAGAGCACATTGATGAAGTACTGTGAATGTGTGCACCGAAGCAGTGTAGTGCGTACGTAAGACGCTCAACCGGGGTGGCGCCCCTGCAGCCGTACCGGAATGTGTATGTCTAATACGACTACGGAGTACGGACTACGTCCTAATAGTATGTAAGTTACATTAGGTGAGCAGCCAGATCAGAAGTTCACCCACATGTAACCTTCTAACTTCCTGTTCACCTTTTTTCTTCTTTCGAAACGCCTCGTGAATCGAATGCGTGCCCTGTTCAGTACGACGGTCTCGAGTCTCTGTGCTATGTTGCAAAGTTGCGATCTCCTCCCGTGTGGTTCACTGGGCCGCGTGGCCACAATCTGCTCGCACTATGCCGTTTACACACCACACAACATGCAACCAGCCAGTGGCCCGGTCTTTCCTGAACCCGCCACTATGAAGCGAACGTGACCTAGGTAAGTATTTTGAGTGGCTGATATACTTACACATACCCCCTAATGAGATCCCCGATATCCGAGGGGTTCTTTTTTTTTTTTTCTTCTTCCACTACACTAGCGCATGTCCTTTTCCCCTTCAGTACGTGCCCTTCCACGGCATCTCTTCATATCCGCGGGAAAGCAGTTGTGAAACCGCCAAAGATTGGACGCTATATTGTTATACATACACAGGTGGTCGGTGTCAACCCTCGATTGAGGAGTTCTTATTTATTTGAGGGGTTACTCGTTCCACGCAATGCCGTATATACTACGGACGTGCCTACAACGAATGGGTTGCGATTGGTTGTTCGGTATATAATTTGTACTACGGGGCCGTCGGGGATGGTTTACCGAGACTCCGGGAGCGCTGAACCTGGGAAGGGTGAAGGTGAGAGGTGTGCCAGCCCACAGCTATCTAGGCGGTATAAGACATTTATGTGGTGTATGTATGTATGTATGTATGTCGCTCTCCTCTGTCTTGCAGGAGATGGCATTGCAAGTGACTCGGTGTCCGAATGGGATGCATCGAGGCCCCTATGGATTTCTTGATCTCCAAAGATCTTAATTGCTATGCTTCCACATGTTTTATGCGCATGGGGGGCCACACATAAGAATTTGAGAAGGTTCAGCTTAGGCGTTTGGGTGCAATGTACATACACTACTTTCAAGTCATCCTGTGATCAAATCGGACACGGGCAAGATGAGGTGTCTCAAGAAGCGGCAAGCAGTGCTGGACGTATTATTGGAGTGTTGCATTGGATTGACGTAAGAGAGAGAGTACCTATAGGACCGACGTTGTTGCAGGCCGGTGTCCACCGATAGTTACCTTGGCTATACTCCGTATTGTCTCAGCATATGACAGATTACTTACTGCAAGTGTGAGCGTTGATACACTCACTGATAACAACTGCGTACAATACCACTCGTTCCTAGGTTAGACGATAATATACTACTACTACAATACCACTCGTGACGGGTTCTCTCTATATTGTTACCTTTTCAGTTACCTAATAATGAGTGGATAGGTAGGTAGTAGTGTTGTTCGGAACCGCTCAATGCAAAAATTGAATCCACATGCAAAGATCCCCATGTCATTCATACCAAGCTTTACTGGCGCGTGAACGTTTTGCTTGTTTAGACATAATCAATTGACTTCCCGTGCATATTTGTTCTTCTCATTGGCCACAGTCTTGTCATCCCAACCTGCTGGCCCCGGAATTATGCATGCACACCTACCTTGGGCTAGGTACTGCTTAGGTACTTAAGCGGCATATCGTGGATATCTCGATCGGTCCGACGCGGCAACATCGCCCACATTCAAAGGGTACCGGTACCCATTCCGTACGGATCTATAATATGAGGCAATATAAATTGTATACCTACGGATTACATAGTGTAGTATCGGTCGGTCTGGTCTGTACCTAGATTAGCTAGACAACTCCTGTATGTCTTCTTCAAACTGTCGATAACCCATCAACATCAATCATTGCACAAGGAGACATCAGTAGGTAGTAGAGTGTCATGGAACATGAAGTTCATGTTATTTCCTGTACGCTCATTCACAACTGGTCAGGTATTAGATTACAGTACAAAAAAAGTACGGACTACTGATGACAGATATCAGGTTTGTATGTAACATATTGGCTGAGCTGGTCGCGCTGGTTAGCAAGATTGGGTGGCGATAAATCAAGTGCAACACATTTTGCTACCAGCCTAGCGAGGTGCATTCTTTCCCACCTCCGATCTCGCCGCGATTACATTTACATTTCAGGAATCAGTTGATAGCACCTGCACCTGCCTGACTTGCCTATCGACAGAAATCCTTCCTTTCCTATTATTAGGTACTCTAGAGCTGCCTGTAAAAGCAGTGATTATTCCCCTGTGAATCACGAGACCTGGCGCGACTTGGACCAGAGGACCTACCACCTTTCTCTCTCTCTCTCTCTCTCTCTCTCTCCCTCTCTCCCTCTCTCTCTCTCGCGAGATGCCGGGGAGATTAAATTGGGTACATAGTAATATTGCCTACATACTACATACCTACTACCTAGTACTTTATTGCCTCCATCTTGCCTCCATAATATTACCTACAGAAAATACTCAGCATTCCGCGATCACGGATCCTACCTCTACGTTTTATAATCTGGTTCTAATGTCACGCAGCTCCTCAGCTCCAATCCCTAGATTTTGCATAACAGTGTCCCGTTTCATGTACATCCGTAGTGTCTGGTGACTCTGAAGTTTTTGTTTTTTTGCTTGAATACGTTGCAGTTAGGGCACTTGCTTGTCTATATAATACAGAGGCTCTTTGACGACGATCAACAAGTCAGATCGGATCATCACTAGCGAGTCTGATACGAGAGTCCCCGACTGCCCTGAAAGTTGACCTGAAGTGTCTCCAAGCCCTGATGTTCGCGCGACATAGATTGAATCCCTAACAATAGCATTCGATGTCGCTCGCCCAACAGTAAGCATCCATAGCCCCAGTCCTCTTATTGATAAGTCAAGTCTCTGGATATCAAATAGCATCGTCTAACACCTGAGTTCTTACAAGTGTCACCGCTTCTGAAGGCGTCGACCGCGAGGTAATAGGCGATGATGACGAGTCTATCATCAACAAGGGGCTTTGGCGTCCCCTGAGCTACAACCCCCTTGCCCCTACTGATCCTCTAGAGTCTCCGGAGCAAGTTGTGGGACCATTGCCTCATTTAGCCGCATACAAGGTCTCGACCGTAAGACGTCTGGGTAGGTAAATCCTATAGAAACCTCCATTCTCTGCAGCAGAGTATACAGGATTAACATCTGCCAACAGCCCAGGTTGTCTTCGGTGCCACCCTTTGCTGTCTCGCCTCAGGTATCGTGTTTGGATTCGCCGCTTTGAAGCCTGTCTTGATTGCAGAGGGTGTTTACAGCGATCTATGTGACAAAACCTCAGATGCCGATAAAAACCCGAAAACTGTTCCATGTCCCGAGCAGAATATGCGTCTAAATCTGTTTTTTGTGTCCGCTTCAGTGGCCGCGAACATTTCAGCACTGGTTGCCGGCTATTTCCTGGATCGCTACGGAAGACGGGCATGTTACGTCGCAGCGGCTATTCTCGTCGCCACTGGCTGTGTACTTCTAGGCTACGCCTTCATCATCCCTAAGTTCGATGGCTATATCCTAGGTAACGTTATTCTGTCCTTTGGTGGAACATTCTTGTTCGTTCCTAGTTTTCAATTAGCCAATGCCTTCCCAAAGTACTCCGGTCTCGTCGTTGCAATAATCACTGGCTCATTCGACGCTTCGGCTGCCATTTTCCTCCTGTATCAACTCGCTTGGGAAGCTACAGGTGGCTCTTTCGCACCCAGCCAATTCTTCTTTGCCTATATTGCCGTGCCGCTTGTCTTGCTCATCGGGGAGTTCGCCTTGATGCCCCTCGGTGCCTATCAAACCACTCCCGACCTAGGAGAAAAGATCGAGAAAGTTAGCGATGCAACGCGTGACATCCACGATTCCGATCAAGAGATCGGCAGCCTTTCAGAAATTCATCGTGTTCAAAGCAATCGTGCTGATCATCGCCTACATAAGCTCGACCAAATCGAGGATGTCATTGGTGACGCCAGTGAACGAGAGGAGCGCGCTCATAAGATGGAAGAGATTCAGATAAACAGTGGTGTGTGGGGTGTGCTACACGGTCTTCCTGCCCACCGACAGATGATGACGGCTTGGTTCATTCTCATCCTGCTTCTAACAGTGGTGCAAATGTTAAGAATGAACATATTCATCTCGACAAACCGGTCTCAGTACAGCTACCTCTTGGGCTCGGACGTTGACGCCGAGGCAATAAGCAAGTTCTTTGACATCGCACTACCAGTTGGTGGAATTGCAACTACACCATTCATTGGACTGCTGCTGAATAGCTTGAGTGTCTCGGCGATTATTGGGTTGCTTACAGGACTCATTGCTGTAATCGGTATCCTGAATTGCTTCCCCTTTATGTGGGCTGGCTATGCTACGGTCACACTCTTCGTTATATTTCGACCTTTGTACTATTCCGCGATGTGGTAAGTCATTTTTAATGCCTTGGATAGTGGCTCCTCTCAGACTAATTGGCCGTGTGTATCAAGCGACTACGCCACAAAAGTATTTGGCTTTGCAACTTTCGGTCGTCTCTATGGTGCGATAACTTGCATCTCTGGAGTCCTCACGTTCTCGCAGTATGGCTTGGATGCGCTGACCCACGGCCCGTTTCACGATAATCCCACCCCTGTCAATATAATGTTGGCTATCGCTGGCACGGGCATTGGCTTGCTCCTTACAGTACACGTAGCCGTGAAGAGTAAGGGCTATCAAGAGGTGATCCACCAAAACGCTCACTCTCCGGAAGAGAGGCGTCTGATCCGGGAGAGGGGCGAAGAGTATGGCACAACTGCTTGAATTGGAATTCAGAAGCCACAAGAGCAACTGCTACCGCATGTCACAGCGACTTCATGACAGCTTAAATTTCGGCATAGGAGTTTGGCGTTTTAAGAAGTAGACAAATAATCGTTAGTCTAATTCCATCCATTTCTATCTTTTTCCTGGGAAACAGAAATCTTGCCAAGTATCTAGACTCGGATCTGAAATCGAACTTTTCGAACTTGGCACCAAATAGCCATGAAGGCGCGTTTACGAGAATGACCCCTGGCCCCATTAGAAGTGACAAAAGCTTCGCGATGTTATTAAGGCGTAAATTGGGTTCGCCAAACTAATATGCCTCTTCCAAAATTTGTACTTCTTGTGCTGGGGGCAGAAAAGCCCACGTCGAGCACACATGTATGGAAATCTGAGGGTCTAGAGTGGCTAAATTTAGAGGCTCAAGACTCAATTGAGAGCCATCTCCCTAGTTCACGGGCCCGGTCCAAGAACGGGAAGCTGTGGTGAATGATGATGGCCAATAGGAGATTGAGTCACCCGGCTTTTGACCTTGTAGAGGACGCCAGGCCATGGGGGTCCGTCACTAGTGTTTAGATTAGTAGATTTTGCCTTGTTTTGCCTTAGAAGGGGTTTTATGATCTAAGGAGCGGTCGGCAAACATAGAGAGACAAGCGGCTAGGCTATGTTAACGTTTAGAACGAATTAAAATTGCTATGAATCTGGGGACCGAACTACCTTGTTCACGGAGGGATCGGCGAACTTCACAAACTTTCGTCCGCATCTCGCAGATACTCCATCATGACTCTTGTCTCCGACACTGAAAAAAAAAAAAAACAACCCTGGGCATCGGAGCCGGTGTCCAGGATGTGCATGCTGTTTACTCCTCGCCCCCTTAATCTCCCGTGTCAACCTCCAGGTCCAGCTGCACACCATTACTGATCTCGTAGTCGGCGAGCGTGAGGATGTCCTTGAACGGACGCTGACCCTGCCTCTTCAGCAGAATCTCGTGCGGCTCTCGCCCGATGCGGGCCGCCACCATGATCTTGAACTCCTTGATGCGGTCGCTCGCGAAGCAAGGGATGGCGGCCTTGGTGCCCAGCCGGTCGTTCACGTGCACGATGATCATCTCCTCGCCGCTGGCGGCGGGGGCCCGGACCGGCGGCCTCGACGTGTCTGCTTCGGCAGATTTCTTCTTGGGTTTCTTGGACGACGAGGAGGAGGGCTCGTCGCGGTCGTGATCTCGACGGCGGGGCGAGGGAGAGCGGTTCCGGTAACCTCGATAAGAACCTCCTCGCCGGCCATCGTCGCGCCCTTCGTCGTCGTCACGCCGCTTCTCCTTGTATCTGAAGCCGCCGAAGCCCTTCTTCGGCCTGGATCGGTCGTTGTCCCGGCGTTCGTCCAAGTCCCGGTTCCTGTCTCTATAGCTTCCTTCCTCGCGGTCCCTGTATCGTCTGTCTGACCGGTCTTCGTCACGACCCCTGTATTGATCGCGTGGGCCTCGGGGCCTATTGTCATCCCGGGCTCGGTAGTCGTCTCGTCTCCTACGACTTTCTCCGCCTCGGTCGTCTAGATTACGTGGGGGCGACTGGCTGCGGTCATCGCTTCTCGCCTTGGTGCGCGAAGGCGGTGATTCGCCGCGCGCTGGCCGTGGTGAGGCCGCTCTGTCTGACATTCTTCGACGGTGCCTACGGTGATGACCGAGGTAGGTAGGCTAGGGACTGCAAGGAGCAGCGAATGTGCAAGGTGTTGGCGGTAATTGTACGAGTCGGTACGTATCTTTTCTCTCAACTGGATCCACTGATTTGAGACTTGTTTAGTGCATATTCGGTTAGAATTGTACGGACCCAGTTTTATAGACCCACTACCTAGATCAAACCTGTTTACCTACATAAGTAGTGTAGTGTACGAACGCTCCACTGGAGCGGTCCACATAATTGAGCAACAGCCATGAGCTCATTGATAAGTATTCGTATTCTCTTAATCCGTACTGTACATGCAAAATGTAGAAGACTCGTACCGAGCTATCACTCCATCTTGTAAATGTGAAAAGTCCCAACATATTGAAATGTCCGTGCCAAAGTTACTATATGGCACAGCGTGGAAAAAGGAAGCCACAGCCGATTTGGTTTTCCGGGCATTGAAGGCGGGCTTTCGGGGCGTCGACACAGCTGCCCAACCTCGTCATTACAAGGAGGCTCTCGTCGGCGCCGGAATCAAGAAGGCCATTTCGCAGGATATCGTGAGACGACAAGACCTCTTCGTGTGTCACTCACCTGTCTTTGCTATGCTCTGACAACGAGTTACTGATGTCTACCTATCAGATCCAAACGAAGTTCTCCCCTGTCAACGCGCAGGATCTCAACAATCTTCCTTATGATCCAAAAGCGCCATTGCAGGAACAGGTCCACGCCTCTGTATCTTCTTCGCTCGCAAATTTCACGTTTGAAGGCTCAGACGACGCGTATATAGATAGCCTGGTCGTGCACACGCCACCTTCTGACAGCTTCGCAGACCTCGCCGAGGTCTGGAAAGCCCTTGAAACTTACGTTCCGCATCGCGTCAGGCAATTGGGCATTTCTAACGCGGACTTACATTTCGTTCAATTCCTCTCTGAGAATTCCGCTATCAGTGTGCGCCCAGCGGTGGTGCAGAATCGCTTTTACCACGCGACGCAATGGGATGTTGATCTGCGGGCATACTGTCGCCTTCAGGGTATCACGTTCCAGTCATTCTGGACCTTGAGCGGTAACCCTGAGCTGCTGCGCAGCGGCCCCGTGCAGAAACTGGCGGAAAACGCCCGCATCAGCGCGCCGGTCGCCTTATATGCTCTCGTGCTGGGCCTAGAGGGGATCACCGTATTAGACGGCACTACAAGTGATGAGCACATGGCGGAGGATCTCAAGGTGACGAAGATCTTGAATGAATTCGCACAGGATCAGGGGAGCAGAGCTACCTGGACGGAGTGCCTAGGCAAGTTCAAGGCCCTGATTGGAGAATCGAATTAAACCGAATCTATTCGGCGGTTTGCTGTAGTGCAAGGCATTGTAAACACCAAGGCCCTTGGGCTTCCAGATTCTATGACGTCAGGTTGATTTGCGTGCCAACTAATGTTGATCCTTGTTATAATACGGCCCGAATATCTTTGGAATACCTAGGTACATACCTATCTTGACTGCCTCACTTAAAGGTCGATCTCACTCGGATAAACTGCGTACCAGCTAGCTAGACTAGGTAGTCTACTTACAAGTAATCACATCTACATTCTTTTAACTACGTAGATGTCCTTGATTTACAGATCCGTAGGTACCTACTATCATCCAGCTAGAGAACTGGCCAAACCTGTTTTTCTGACTTCACGTTTTGCTGATCTCGTTGAGGCCCGAAGCTAATAAAAAATCTCCATCATCAACATGAGACCCGGATGAGCATTAATTACCTATAATCAGGCATACCTACATACTTATATGTGTGCTCATAAGTGCATGGCATACTACCTTAGGTACCTACTGGGCGCCCGATATGTACACAGGATGCCGTGGATCTAAGATTCTACGGGCCCGGGCCGGCGAATATTACATAAGCTGTGCCGCCAATGATTACGGACCCGTCCGATCCCACAAATCCCATAAGCTTACCGCTGCTAAAACAAGCAAGGAAGCAAGCAAGCAAGCAAGCACGACAGCGCCGCGCGAACAACGAAACGACCTCCTGGAGACTGAAACAGGTCTCGTTTCAGGTGCATACATATACAAGTAGGTAGAAGCCAGGAAAGGAAGGATCGTAATCCCCGTGGGACGGGCTATAATCCACCTTCCTAATATGTAAGGAGGGGAGAGGGAAAGGACGAGGGAAAAAAAACAAAAAAGAAAGAAAGAAAGAAAGCAGGCAATTCCGGGATTCTGGAACAAGCACGTTCGTTCTATGGTGCAGTTGCGACCATCTGAGACAACACGCGATCAGGCACCGCCATCACAGCCCGATCGTCGATTCCCTGGCGAATAAAACGTATTTTTTTACGGTCCCTGGTCTGACGACGCCAAGCAAGCAGCAACGATCTTCATACTCACTCATACGCACCAATTTTTTTCTTCTTCTTTTTGCGCTTGCCATTTGCTAGGCTTTAGGTATCCCATCCATTACCCCCCTCCCTTTTTATTGCAATTTTAGAGAACGGGACGGGACGGAACGGCGCGGCCCGTTTTGGAGATTACCTACCTTGTCTGAGTGTCGGTACGGATCCGTAAAAACTCCTGACACGGGATTAACTACAAGACTATCGAGGGATCGGATTGCCGGGTTTCTGAGAGAAGGGTTCAGAATTAAAAAGAAAAGAAAAGAAAAGAAAAAAAAGAAAAAAAAAACGTAACGTGGCAACCTTATCTGGATTGCAACGTGATTGCATTTACCTTCAGGGGGAAGATCTTTTCAGCCCCCTTTTACGGGCTGAGACACGTGGGATCCAAGGCATCCGAACGACCCTGTCAACGGTGGCACAGCTTCGAGGACATATTTGCAATCTTTGGTTTTTGCAACCAAGGCCGCGCGGTCTGTGCGGACAAGTGACGAGGGTAGAGAGGGAGATAAGGTGGCAAAGCCGGTGTCAAGGTGAACAAGGCCAAGAGAGTGTGATCGATCTCCAAGAACCCCCAAAAGGAGGCCCAGTCAGTCCCGGGTACTGGGTACCTACATCCTACTTCTGGGCGCTCCGAAGCGAAACCTGTACGACGGATAATGCAGAACAGCATGTCGTGTCCCACAGGTTCGCATGACATGGCTGCTGGTGCCGATGCGAAGGCGTCCACTACTACCCCGATCACCGCCGCCACTGCTACTGTCCCCCGCACAGGATCAAACCCCATCCGTGACGCCGCGGCGCAGTCCCCCGAGGCTTATGAGCAGGAGCACGTGCACGGCGTGTACGAGTCCATCGCGGGGCATTTCAGCTCGACAAGATACAAGCCATGGCCGTTCATCGCGTCCTTTTTGCGCGAGCGCGTGACACCTGGGTCCGTGGGACTCGACGTTGGCTGTGGCAATGGAAAGTATCTGGGCGTGCGAGAGGGTGGCGACGTGCACATTGTAGGATCGGACCGGAGCCCGTCGCTCGTGCGCATTGCTCGCGGTCGTGGTCATGAAGTCGCCGTAGCCGATGGTCTGGCTCTGCCTTTTCGACCCCGCTGCGCCGATTTCGTGCTCTGTATCGCTGTCATCCATCACATGTCGACACGTGAGCGGCGCGTCGACGCCCTCCGGAAATTGCTCGAGTGTTTGAGGGAGGACGGTCAGGTATTAGTCTATGTGTGGGCGCTTGAGCAGAGCTCGAGTCGAAGGGGCTGGGATACGAATTCGGAGCAGGATCAGCTCGTGCCGTGGGTCATGAAGGCCAGCCAAAATAAGAAAGATAAGGAGAGCGGCGGCGGTGGCGAAGCTGGAGGGTTTGGTGATACAACGTATGAAAGGTTCTATCACCTGTATCGCGAAGGCGAGCTCGAGGAGGACATGCGCGAAGCCGGAGGCAAGGTCATGGAGAGTGGGTATGAAAGAGATAATTGGTGGGTGATAGGCGGTCGTAGCTAGGATCTGTCGGCGTCGGAGGGCTCCTAGATGGAATCAAGGTAATAGAAACCACGATTTTATCCTGGCAGGATGTAACGCTGCCATGTTTGATGATACTCGAGCCGTGACAGACCTGATATTTCTACGGAACCCAAGAAGAACGGGAGCAAATAGAGAGAGAGACGGACAGAGACGTGGAGAAAAGGACAAAGGGAACGCATATATGCGCCTCGAAAAATATAAAAGCAGCGTTAATATCGATCCGGCGGGTATGACTTGACTCATCATATTAATGTACATGAGTTTTCTTCCCCGTCTCCCCGTTTTCTGTTTCCATTCTCCAAAAAAGCAAAGGGGAGGGGGTTATTATCTCGAGACAGAGCAACTATTTTCTTTCTCTGGTGTAAGTATGTAATGTAATGTAATGTAATGTAATGTAATGACACGCCCCCAACCCCAACCCCTACCCCTTCTGAAGCGTCTTTCCTGCTCATTACGCTTAAGCAATAAACGCCCTTCGAGTCTATCGTAATAATAAAATAATAAAAGTCAACCATGAAATAAAATCTAGAGACCCGAAATGAAACTAACAACAACGAGCAAAAACAGTAGAGAGTAGAATATGATGGAATAAGAATGAAGAATTGGGGGGAGGAGGAGGGGGATTCCAAGTTGAAAAAAAAAGAAAGTAGGTTACAAAATTTTTTTCTCTTGGTTTTTTTTCTCCGGTCTTCTATCGTCTCCTCTCTTGTCTTCCCTTCCTGTCACCGTTGCCGTCAAGAATATCCCTACTCGTCCGGTGATCCCTGGTGTGATGCGTGATGATGTGGTGCGGTGAATGAAATAAATAACACACACATAAAAAAAATAAAAAACGCACTCTACGAACCGGACCAGAGAAATTCGAAATCTTTTTTCCCCTTTCCCTTTCCATCTCTCCCCCCTCGATGCCTGATGCATGCCCTGTCACTCTTCACCAATCAGCCAAAGCCCCCATCTTCCCATCCCATTCCATCCCATCCCTTCCCATCGTTTTCTCCTGAGTCCCGACAGGAGGGTCTCTCAAAAAATAATAATATGTAATACAAATCAAATATTTTTTTGTTGAAAATCAACCAACCAACCAACCAACCAACCAACCAACCACTGCTTACCCCTTGTTGTCAGCTCTGCTGCAGGGTCCCCTCCTCCATCCAAACTATTCTTTCTTTCCTTCTTTCTCTGTCTCGCTCTTGGTCGGTTTTTTGGTAGACACTTTTGTTTTTTTCCTTACCCTTACCCTGGTGTATTTCTTGTCCCCCCCTCCTTCCCTGCCGCCCTCATTCATTCATCCCTTCATTCTCTCCCTCCCCTAACCTTGACCATCGCCTCGACCCGATCCGATCCGCCGCCTCTTATTAGGCAAAAAAAAAAAAATAGGGGGGAACCGATTGGCAGGGGTTTGATTTTTCTCCTTTTTCCCCGTCTCATTTTCTTCTCATGGGTCGATTAGGTAGATGAAGAGGTAAATAGAAAGACCAAATACCAAGAAGCCAAGAATCGCCGGGCCGCGAATACAAAAAAAAAAGCGCGAATACTGGAGATTCTAATCATGATAGTAGCCGTGAAAATGTAGTTTTCGGTTTCGTTTCTCTACCTTCTGTTCGTTTTCTAAAGGGTAAAGCATAATCAATCCCTCTCATAGCCCATTCATTCCCCGTGCCCGCACGCCTTCATTCCTCCCTTCCTTCCTTCCTGGACCCGCAGCTCATGAGAAGCATAAAAAAGACCGATTTTTTTGTATTCCAAAGGGAGTAAGAAAGTAGGAGGGGGGAAAAGCAGTAGTTGTAGTCGTAGAAGTAATGGTAAGAAGAAGTAAGAAGGGGAATAAGAAAAGAAAAAGAAAAACGCTTAATACTCCGGTCTGATGCAGAATTCTCCCCTCGTGTCTGTATCTGTCTTTGTTTCGCTGTGGCTGGTCTGTAATGACAAAATCTCATTGAAAAAAAAAAACGCCCCGGACGCTGTGGGGGGTGTTTCCTGTAATGCAAAAGATATGAACGATGATGAATGCGTTGCGTATAAGAAAAAGGGTGAGAGAGAGAGAGAGAGGAAGAGAGGGAGGGTAAAGTCGCGGTAAAAAGAAGGATGAAAAGACAAAAGATGAAGAGAGAAATAAAAGGACAAGAAGCGAAGGTATAGCGGGCGCCGTGTTGTTTTTGAGCATTTCCTCGAAATCCTGACTTTGATTATTGAAATTTTTTTTTTGGGGAGGGGGGGCTTCCCTCCCTCCCCGTCCCCTTCTCGCCCTTCAAGTTTCCTTCCTTAACCCCCGTTAACCCCCCTAAAGTTGAACCAACCGCCTTGGAACCTGCCAATCGTCCTTTTAACGCCTCCTATGATATCTCCCCAGGCAAAAAAAAATAAAAAGTAAAAAAAAATAAAAAAATAAAAAAAAGGAGAAAAACAATGGTCGTCTTTATCGCACGGTCTAGTAGTAGTGGTGTTTCCTTTGCTTCTCTTCATCTCCCCCTTCCCGGTATCCTATGTGCCTTGCAATTCTACAGTTTTATTCCTCCAGTTTTCTGGGCTATCGTCTGGATGGTGGATGCTCGTAGGCCTCTGTCGGCGGCTCGAGATGCCTGCGTCTGCTTGTTTCGTACGGCAGAACGTCCCCGCTCCTTCGTCTTTTCGAGCTTCCCGGTGCGGGCTCCAAAGGCGGATAGCCTAATGGGGGCATGTAGGGTCCGGGACTCGCCGTGGCGCTGTGGACTGGACTCGCACTTGGCACTCCTACAGAGTAGGCTGGCGTGCTGTAGGGGCTGACCCCGGTTGTAAGTTCCGCTACACTTGGTAGCATCCCTGGCCGTGGTGGCGGTGTCTGGGTTTGGATCGGCGCCAGATGTCCTCCGCCATGAGGATGGGAATATCCGTAGCTGACTTCAAGATGCTCAGGAGGCGGTGGAAGGTGATGCGCTGAGAAACTTTCTCTCCTCGATGCGAGAGGCCGGGCTGGCGGAAGAGTAGAACCTCGAGCGTACCCCCTTCCGTGGCCCACTTCTCGCGAGATACCTCCTTGTGAAGACGAGTGTGCGTGCCGTGATGATGTCCGTGAACCTCCCTGCGCTGTCTCCAGAGTCTGTGCCGAGAGAGAGAAAGGTGTTACTCCCGCTCGCCGAGCCATGTCCTGTTCTCCTAATTGCCAATGCATTGCCTCCGCCGCTCGCCACGGTATTGCCATCTCTTCTGCAACCTTTGCCCACATCTCGGGTTTAAACCTAGTCCACTAGTCAGCCAACTCCGCACAGGATCTAGCACACACACACACACGCAATCGTGTCTTCGAAAAGTGAGCTCTACGCAGGGCGTACCTCTCGTACAGTCTTGCAAGCTTGTTCTTACGCTCCTCGTCCCATTCGCTTCGCCTCTCGAGGTAATTCTGGTAGTGGAGGCGGCAGCTAATAGCGCTTCGACCAGGTAAACGTTTAGAAATGTCCTCCCACTTCATCCCACTCCCTCGAAGGTCAATGATGAGCGCGTCCTCCTCCGCCGACCACTTGCTCTGTTTCTTCGCCGGGACTTCTGACAGGTGAGGCGGCACGCCGCGCTTGCTTACGGTTCCCGCAACCATAGGGCCTACACCTCCTAGGCGAGGAGGTGTCGCGTATAAGGGAGGTGCGTAAGATACCGTTGTTGTTGTGACCGCCGGGCCCGTGGATGACGGTACGGATGCGGATCGGCTCTGCTGGGTTGAGGGAAGTGAGGACTCATTTGAGTCGGGGGCCTTGAGTAGGGAGGCGATATCCACGATGGCGGTAGATCGCCTAGAAGGCCGTATTCAAGCTAGCAGAACTGGTGCTCATGGAAATTCGTTCAAAGAAGGGTATTCGCTGGACGGCTGGCTTCAAACACTGAACGCCCGCCCTTATTCCTCTTCTCCTCGCCGTGTTTACTGCTTTCTTTAGAAGAAGCTCTTACGAAGGCACAAGGCTGTTGATGATGACAGTGCAGGTTTCAAGTCTGATCTTATGTTTCCTGTCAGATAATATCTGTGCTGAGGACGGGCCAGACGAGAGCCGGGTGGGGGGAGTGATGGAAAGTTTCTGGGGTTAAACGAGCAGGTTCAGGAGCGCCTCGGGTATCACAAGGAGGGTATTAGATGAAGACGGGGTTTTCTTAGATGTTTTGGAGACTTGGCCTTGGTATACGTCCAGAGGGAAGAGCCAAGGTTAATGTCAGTGAAGCGTGGTCGCGTTGCTATAAGCTATCACCATGATTGGGTGTGTCTCAACCAATGAACGGTGTTATACCAATGTTAAGAGCTATATGGACAACGAGGCGGCGCTAGGGCTATACGTCAGTCTAGTTGGGTTAACGTCAAGGGTTTCGCCAGCAAGTGCAACGTTTTAAGCAGTCACGATAACCTCGGGAGAGCCATTGTGGGAGAGGAAAGTTACAAGAGGGGCCACGTCGGGTGTGCAGCTTATTTCAGACATTAAAATAAAATAAAATAAAATAAAAAAAACAGCTAATATGATATCTCTGTAGAAACAAGTGGACAGCAAGTCAACGAAATGTATGTATGTATGTATGTATATGTGGTGCTGGTAACAGCAGTGCGGGACTCTTGAAGTAGTAGACCAGACGGGGAGAGGGAGAGAGAGAGAGAGAGAGAGAGAGAGACGGAGAGTGTTGTGGCCAGGGAGGGGGGTGTGAGCTCAAAATCATGGTGGTGCTATTAGGATATTGAAGTGTGGATCCAGATCCAATCTGGACAACAGTTTATTATGTGTCAGTCCAGGTAGGCATTATAATAATAATTAGATCAGTCGGGTTGATCGAAGGCATCATTGCTGCGTAGCGTACCACTCACCAGACTAAATCGCAAAGGGCATCACGCTACTGGGCGAACAACGTACGAGTCGGTGAGACAGACCTCCAGACGAGGACAGCTCAGGGTCAGGCAGTAGATTTGATCATTACAATGCCGATTCAGAACGTCAGTCCTTAACTTATGCCTCTCAGAGGGTTTGCGTACACGGCCTGTTACCTAAGAGCCATTAACTGGGGGCTGATGACATGGCCACGAAAGCATGCATGAGCTCGCAGAGAACAATTCACCGGCTGGCACGCACGCTAGATAGATACATGTAGCCCGGCGGATTAATGACGCAACTGGAGCGGCGAACCGAAGAAATGAAGCGGAAAACCAAACGAACGAGGTACCGCCTGTGTTCTGAAGCTCCATGAACGTCTGGGCCGGGACAAGGGTAACACCGGGAAAGTCCTTCAAGGAGCTGCCCTGAAGTTTTGGACACGACAGCAGAAAAAGCCAGGATACTACTTCTTATTTACAGAGTGCCAGGCCTTATGAGCTGTTACAAGGCATGTAATGTAGGCAAAGCATGTACGTGTAGATCAAGCACCACACCGTGCCGCTATGCGCAGAGGTGTCCACGATCTCAAGACATCGGGCGGACGAGCCCTTATTCTGCGCCATGGTGGGCAGCACAAGGCGTATTATTATTAGTTTAGAAAAGACAATGTTCGGGGAGAGAGATAAAGAGAGATAGAGAAAGGAGGGAAGGGGGGGGGGGGGGGGAGGAGTCACATCAGTTGAACGATGAGATCCAGAGGTCCCAATAAACAGATCTAGTGGCGGTGGCTACCATGAAACTGTGAGTGGAGACTATGAAACCGACAACCCTATGCTGGTGCTGCTGATGTGCATGGCAGGAATATGGCTTGGCTGCTGCTGCTGACGATGATGCCCAGCCGGCGCTGCACTGAGCTTGACTACTGCAGCATCTGTCGCCCTGGCCGCATAGGGCGGAGGACAAAGTATGTAATAAGAAGTAGACATCTACCGCTATTAAAATTTTAGCAGTTTGCTGCCCTATGTGTACTGCAGACGTACGGGCGGCACAGTGGCAACTCGTTTGCGTAATTAATAGCACAGCTAGACAGGCAGATACTTTGTAGGCAGATTACATAGTCTGTGTGGGCGGCGCATGACTAAGACTAGGTGGGCGGGCGTCTGTGGGTTGTGGTGACGAGATTGCAGACGTTTAACCGCAAAAGCGAACTGTTTGGTGGTGTTGGTGGTGGTGCTTTGTCCCTCGAGTTCTTGCAAAATCATTGAGTGTGTTCCCCGCTCAGCATCTTCTCTCCGGCACAATGCGTTCAAGAAAAGCCCCGTTTTCCGCAGCCGAATGAACAAGAGGCTTGTTCTGACAATCAGACAATGTGCAAAGTCTGTGCGGGACTTTCCATCCAACGTTCAACCCATCTCGCTCAAACACGGATCACACGCACAATGGAATGTCTGTGGGACGAGCCTTGTCTCAACGACACCCGCTAGATTAGACAGAAATGCGCCAGCAAGGATGAAGGCCAGAGAAAAGCCGTTCATACCCGGTTGCTGGGAAAGTATTGCTCTGGGTTGAGAGAGAGTGAGAGAGAGAGACAGATAGAGAGAGAGTGTGCGTGTGAACTGGCGGTCAGTTATTATGCACACTAGAAACACGCGCGCGCAACCCGTCCAGCCCCTTGTGCAGTAGGTACCAGAAATAAGCCAGTCTGATTCTCCTAACTGCCATGAACCATGATCGACCTGGCTTATGCGATGCGGATTGTCATTGGGAAAAGCCCGCACTAGGGCGTCCCCCCCTCTCCCCTTCTCCATTCTCGTACATGGTACTTATGCCTGACAACTGCGAAAGCACGGGGAGATCCAGTGGCCTTACTTACACTTGGTCGTGCAGCTATAGACTGACTTGTGGTCCCGGGCGGGAGGATGCAAAGAACTGTGGGTTCTCAATCCATGGTCCAGATGCATATCTCTCTCTACACGTAGTGTACCTATTTAGACACCAGATTGCAGTGTAGTAGGTAATAAGGGTCCGTGGTACAGGACCGCTGGTGTCTTTTGCGCGATAAATTGCCATGAGCCAAGCCATCCACTGGAACAGGACTCGCAATTCTTTCGGTCTCCACAACAATCGTTCAAATTTCACAGCGAAGGTTGTCGACGCCTGTTCAGAATCTCATATTATTTGTTTTTTCCCCCTCCTCTTCGTCCCTGATCAACCGGGAGCGGTCGAAACGCATAACAAGGGGTGAAAAACCTGGTTGATCGTCGGCCGGCTTGTTTAGCTGTTGCTGCCCGAACATAACGGATGATCACCAAAACAAAACGCCTATGCTTCCGCTTAAGTTGTAAGGTATAGGTAATCTGCACAAAAAGGGAGTATGTCGTGTAGTGTACAAGTACAAGTATCAATTTAGGCACGGGAAAACTAACTCCTCACTAGAAAGAGATCAAAGTTCAATCCCCTACCTTAGAGGCCCACTCAAACCATAATTTTTTCTTTTCCTTCTCAGGCTCTCAGAACGGGGTAAAACCCCAGGTGTGAGGGCCCCACCTTTCACCTCCGTGCATCGGTAGAAATAAATTTCATGGTGGTGGTAGGTAGTAAAAGTAGATAGGGCGACAAAGCCCGAGAAAAACGTGTTCCCTGCCTACTACGGATTAGTTGCTATCTACGTCCGTAGATCCGTACGGATTACTAGGTACGTGCGTAGTTACATATAAGTACGAAAAAGTAAAGTACGTACGTCCGTACGTATTGGAAAGTAGTAGGTATATGCCAGTAGCCAGATATATTTCTTAGTCGGGTTTATTTCTACAATATGGACGTTCCTACCTACCTACCTACCTACTGTATAAGTAAGTACGGACGTACCCTCCGAAAAGAAGGGGTGTAGGTACCTAGACTGTACCTTCTACCTATAGAGGTACCTACCTACCGGTAGTATGTACCTAACCTAGATAGGTAGTTATGGAATTGGGCCGTTCAAACGTTAGCTGCATTCTTCAGCGTTGTTTTAAGATCTTGGCGGATCCGGATATGCGGAAGATGGATGATGCAATGCTACTATAGACAAGAGCGCTCTTCCCTGCCATCTGCTTCAGTGTTCCAGAAGCACAGCCAAGAGATCCCTAGTAATCAAAAAAATTGTGGATATTCTCGAGTAGGTACCGTTTTTTTGTCTCCTGTCATGCAAACAATAGCACTTGTTTTCCCATGTAAGCCTCACAGCTGAGGCTATTCTAACCGTGAGCTGTGCCATTGGAGTGCGCCATGAGGTCAGGTCATGTAATAAGACCTGATGCCCGTTCTTCGTCGTAGGTTCTTTCTAGACGAAACTGACCAGTGAGTTTCCAGGCCACTCGGTTGGGCCTACCAATCCCTCCATTTGTCTGGGCCAGCCGCGATTCAACAGTGACGGCCAGGTACATCATATTGGGACACTCCACCCGCTCTAACGAGGCCCGCTGTTCAGCTGCGCTGGCCCTGCATCAACGGCTGGACCTGGTCATCTCGTTGGATAACCTGCATATACTGGTACGATGGTTCGATCTGTGACCTAAATTTATGCCACCGTTACAATGTCACGCTGGCAGATTGCTTCCAGTATTTAGACGTCAGGCTGCATGATACATATTCGCTACCACAACTTTGTTATTTGCTGCTCCAACATATCAAGGTCTGTGGCGGAGGCCTTAAATCTCTTTGATACCTGAAGACTTTGCTCTCAGGTCATGCCACAGCCACATGCATCGGCTTCTGCCCAATGTTTTGATCTAGATTATCGATCAAACCCAAAGATTACCCAAGGTAAAAACAACAAGAAAACCTGGAGCTGAAACGGTTGACGACAGCGGGTGACTGTCTGACTGCACATGGTATGAACGGAGCGGTGAGCGAACCAGGCTCTTGGATCAGGCGTCTTGGGCTGGGCATTAATGCGAGGAATCGTCGATAGATGCCGCCCGCTTGGGGGACCAGAATTGAACGCTAAGTATATACTTAGTAGGTAGTATTTTGGCCCAAGGCTATCTAGGGTAGGCGTTCAGGGTGAAAAAAAAAAAAAACTTCATGCCAACGTCGTATTTTCGTATCTCCCCCGAACCATTGACGTATGGTGTAGGGGTGGACGCGCTTGCCTCCAACAGCTGTTCGAACGTCGCCAGAGATTTATATATGATCTGTCCACTTGGACAAGCCACAGTTTGATATTGTTGTGACTACACATCTGCTTTGTTTGCTTGGCTGTCAAGTCATTGGCCCCAGTTTCCGTGTTCCCCCGGGTGCTAACCCGCGGGCCAAGGCAACCCCGGCCAACATAGCGTACCTGATAAGGAAGTATCGTGCAGTCAGCGAGGAGTAGAGACAATAAAACGACTGGAGTTGTGAGGTGTGCCAATATCCGGCCATCGCCATCCTCCCGGCACAATCTCAACGTGTAAGCCAAATGTCTCGATGCTGCTAACAAGGCCTGTCGTGTAGCAACTGAATTGGATTCTCATATTGACAATGCAAACAGCATCATCCAATGGAAGCACTGGTTTGGTGCTGTTCTTGGTGACACGCGACGGCAGCCAGAAGGATCTCGGCTGCTAGGGTTTCTGTAGGTACAGATCGGCAGCCATCCTCTTGTGCATCAGAACAAAAATACGCCTGCAGGGAAAAACACAATGGGGTAAGCCACGAGGCTCTGAAACAATCGTCCCGTTTGTCGCCACTATTACAAAGAAGAAAGCAGAGAATGGTATACATAACAGGTGCAGCGGGAAGACGCATCACATCCCTAGTGTAGGTTTAGATACTAATATATATGAAGTGAAGCAAAGAACGGTAAGAGGAGGGAGGGAGGGAGAGAGGACAGGAGTCAAGGACGGCAGATATGAAGTACGTAGTGCATTCATGTATGATGATGAAGTAAAAAGTGAATACTTCGTTCGTTTGGATGGGATGGTAACACCTAAATTGTAGGCACGGCATTATCTACCTCTCAGGTAGAATTCCCGGCGGGATATGTTGCCTGTACCGTGGCTCGTTGTTAATTAATACAATGAATGGGTAAATAAAGTGTTGTGGAGGGCGAATGGAACCGCCAAGAGACGAGATGATTTGAAGAGGGGCCACGTTGCTGTGGCTTGAGACGTGGCAGGTCTTTGCCAGCACAGCCACAGCTGTTGCTAACTAAGTAGCGTAGGTAGTAGCATACGGGATCCATACACACTTGTTCGCCCGCCCAAAGACGAATGCTAACTTAGCTTATCCACCTCAAGATCGCCGCTTCTTATTAGTCACAGTGAATCAGCTCGCTGAAATCTGTCGTGTACATCGTGGTAGTGGACGTGGCCATTACGTTCCATTATTGATTGCATCATCACAAAGAACCAAAATCACTGAATCTGGTCGGTTTGGTTGAAGACATCATTTCAGCCCTACCTGAAAGGACCTACCCTACCTAATCTGGTTTCTTCAAACGAACGGAGCCAGCCAAGATTGGGAACTACCAAATACCTACATCACCTTTTTTGCTACGTTAACCCCGTGGCCCCTGACAGTCATGGCGGATATCCCACTCCTAGTGATCTCGGAGAGTTCCTCCTCCGAACGACGAATCACTCCCTCATGGACCATAGGACAGCTGAAAAGCAAGCTTGAGCCCGTCACTGGTGTGCCGCCTTCATGCCAGCGCCTTAGACTGAAGACCTCAGCCGGTGAGAGTATCCCCATCGAGGCGGAAGACGAGGATGCCACGCCTCTCTTCAACTTCCCTTTGGCGCCTTATGCCGAGTTGCAGGTAACACAATCCCCTCAAGCCTTCGTTTCTATTGCCGCTGGGCGTGAGCCAATGAGAAAAAGAAGGCCAGCTCTTGGGTAGCAATAGACAATGTGACCCTGACTACGAGAGAACTTTTTTGCAACTAACATTGCGCGAGATTATTGATACCCGGCCAGCCGGCGCCAAGATGAACTTCAACGACATATCTGGAGTCGAAAAATACGTCATGCCTGTTGAAGAGTATGAAAAGAAGACCGACTCGGTCTTAGCCTGGAAGAAAGCTGAGAAACTTGGCCGTTTCAATCCCGATGCTCCTAGCATCGAGAAGGCCAGGATTGATGCGCACGGGCATGAGATCCAAAGCCGAGGCATTGAGGTTGGGAAGCGATGCAGGATAGGTGGTAACGATGCGCGTAGAGGCGAGGTCAAATTTATTGGCGAGGTTAGGGAGATCCCTGGGGCCTTGGGTGCTTGGGTTGGCGTTCACCTCGATGAACCCGTTGGCAGAAATGATGGCAGCATAGAGGGCACCCGATACTGGGGAGCAGCTTCACAACTCAAGCATGGCGTATTTGTCAGGCCAGAGAGAGTCGAAATTGGTGATTGGCCGGCTCTCGATGACTTCGAGGACATGGAAGAGATATAACTCACTTGGCGGCATTGTATCTATGTGCTCATTACATTTAGGTTTGGCTGACAAATCTCGACTCTAATTACTTGAGGGAATGCGCACCTGCTTTGAGCACAATCGCCCCCAACAGGACCGAGCCGTCACTAGTGAGACATAGAAATCCATAGAAATTAGGTAGTCATCTAGCTGTGTGAAGAGAAAACATTATACTTGTATGAGTGTCCTCGGTAGGAAAATACCTACCTCCCTACAAGTCCCTACTAGAAGAAGGTGTTTGCTAGCTGTTGAAGTTTGTCCAAATGAACATAACAGCTAAGCTCCATACAATCTCCCCCTTGCTGGTTGTACATGCGTCCGCCTCGAGAATACCCAACGACAACAATGGAAGAATTGCCGGTTTTTTTCACGTCAAATTACACCGATGCCGTGGTACCATCTCAGTCTATATCCGCCTCCTTTGAATCCAGTAATAATTTTATCTTGTTGCCAAGTCTTAAATGCCGTTGTCGTGAGTCAAGTGAGTCGTGAGGGAACAACAGCGGAACTTGGACTAGGCCCGGTGCTGTGCCTGTAAAGTCAACAACATATTTAGCCATATAAAAATAAAGCCTGGCCAAACCAAAATTTCATCGTCATGTTTATCTGCTCTGTGTTCTCCCTACTGTTATTTTACGAGTAAAGTATAGTACGAGAAGCGAATGTATAGTGGCGGTATATGTCCACGTTGGAAAAGCATGTGGTATTTTCAGCGATTGTTTAGGGATAATCCCTGGATTGCACCAACCCAGTCGTTCTGCGTCCCCAGGTTGGATTGTGTCTGGTCATGGGGCGATGGGTTGTCGTGTGGATTTGAGGACCGCGCCCGCATTGTAGTTGAAAATTCGCCATTTGATGGGAAATTTGCGCCATAGCCGTCCATAGTTTGCATCATGCCTGGCATATAGCCCGTTGCTCTAGGCGAACCACCAAAGTTGGCATATGGCGGGTATTGAAAGCCCGTTGGCGGATAGGCAGAGGCGTTCGCTGACGACCTATCCGTCGTATTGAATGGTGTGCTGAAGGCCTGCGAGAATGGGCGACCGGTAGGATTTGCGTTGGCAAACGTACCCTGTGACTCTTGGGCTTGGTTGGCTCGTCTGTCGGTGTTGTTTGAACCACCTGCTCTTCCTAGTCCGACCGCGCCGGGCCCGACACCACTCGGAGCTTGCAAACCGAGTGTTGGGCTGGCGAACGATGCTGGGTTGATTGCAGACATCCAGATTCTGGTCTTGTAGATCTTGAAAAGATCTGTTACCAGAGAGTTGAAGTTGATGTAAGAGTCCGCGAAATAATAGAACGTCAACTTTTTCCAGTCCCTGAGATGAAGTTAGCAAGCGCCTACATTGCAAGTCGACCGACACACGTACATTTGGAACTCAGCATCAAGGATTTCCATGTTGAGACCGTGCTCCTTAACCTTTTGCATGCACATGCGCTTAGCCTTGGCCTCGTTTCCTTCCTTGTCACGAAGACCATGGATCTCATGGCTTTGGGCGAGACGTTTGATCATCTTCGGTTTAAGCTCGCCAGAATTAGGCTCCTGCATATGGTGCCCGCTTGGAGGGCCCATCCCACCAATAGCGCTTCCCTGGAGACCATTCGAGGCAGCCATCAGACCAGCGCCGGTACCCTCTTGTGCAACAGCGGCATTCTGCGAATACATTACAAGCCATCTGTAGTGCTCCTCAGCATAATTTTCTTTCAACTCTTTCGCGGTTTGCCAGTCAACATTTTCTTTAGCTACGGTTCCGAGGTCCGTTCCCCGATCAGCTTCAACGATGACTAGGTCGCCTGGTTTTACGGTTAGGCCAGTGCCTTCTTGAATATAGAACACGTCTGCTCGTGAGCATTTAAAGAGCACGATATGCAACAACTGATTGTGCCTCGGTTGGCTCATGCCATACATACTCCTATGTGGCGATGGAGGACGGTTTGTGAAGCTGGCACTTAATCCATAGGATGGTGGGTACGAATTTACATAAGCTGACGGCGCAATTGTTTGATGAGTACTCGGAAGATTGGAACCAGTAGGATAATACGACACTTGGCTTCATGTTAGCACTAATGAGGCTCGCAGGGCTAAGGGGTTATTTCTCAGACTTACCAGGACTGGTCGTATTGAAACCGGCGGGATCTGTGAACACGTTAAAGTCTTGACTTTGGGAAACATCGGCTGAGGTTGCCTCATGTAAGGACACCGGTTCTCCGATAGATCCGATGGAAGGTTGCCGAGTAGGCACGTCGGCAAATGAGTGTCGACGACTCTGGGGTATTTCGGATAGGCCTCCAAACCCTAAAGAGGTCTGCCAAAATGCTCTCTTAACATTCTCAAGTTTTCGGTTTTCCAGTGCATTATATGGGGATCGATAGGGCCCTCCATATTCACTCATACGGCGGTTAAAAGCTCGCTTGGCCATGGCGTCTTGGTTTTCATGCAACTCATCGAGCTCATCGACTGCGTAATCCGATTCTTCGGGTACTGGATCGTGGACGCTATACCCATTACCTAATCCATACGTGGCAGCGGTGGATGCACGGGGCCTGAGCCTGGAATTTTGATATTGCTGCTGTTGTCGTAGCATAGCGTTCTCGCGAGTGAGCATCTCAATTGTCTTAGCATCAGCATTTTGTTGCTGAAGACTAGCCGGGGCCGAGTCGCTAGTGCCTTCTTCATCATCTTCAACCTCTTTCACTTTTCCGAGCATAGCACCTTCACTCATTTCGCTTAACATGCTAGGGCGGGAGGGCCGATGTTGCAGTCCCGGAGGGCCAACTGGACGTGTTCTCCCAGCGATGGCAGACGAGGGCACCGGAGCGGTTGACTCTGGATCCAATTGTCCTACAGAATACGACTGAGAGCGGTAAGTCTTTGGGGTTGGCTGCAATGGTATAGCGAAAGGAATCTGCGAGCTGATTCCTTGGTCTCGGGGAGCCGGAGACGTTTGCGACATTGGATGTTCACTATTGAAATAATTTTGACCGGTAGGTGCGGTTGACGTCGGCGATGGCAAGACTTCAGTCAGCCGAGAAGGAGGTTCCTTGCGCTCAGACCATATACCGGTACCCCAGGGAAAAGAAGACGGTGGCTGATGTCCACGACCCACTGTCCCCGAAGCTGATGAATGCGATGCCCACGCAGTGGCAGCAGTCCCTTCAGCTGAGGGTGTGCTCGGATGAGACGCTGTGGGGGACAGCGAGGTGCCTGCAAAAGAGCCCTTTCTGGGATGAGGAAGCGTCGCTTGTGATGTGTCGTTCAACCACGACGCACGGCGGACAGGTCTCTGAGCCTGTACAGGGGCTTGGGGAGCTTCTAATCGATGGAGGTCAGGCTCGTCGTCTGAGCTAGCGAGAGCGTCCGAATCCGGAGTCGATCTTCGGACATTGAGCTTGTCAAGAAGAATAGATTGATTGCTGGGCGCAAGGGTCATAGCCCCTTGACCGCTTTTGGCGGCAGACCCGGACTTCATGTTGTTGGCGCTCATGATGCGTAAATTAACATGAATGACCACAGTGATATTTGATTTTCAAACCTCTCACACACGACCACAACTTCGAAGCTTGTGTACTTCTAGACCAGAAAAAAGACGGAAGGCGCGCCGGGTAAAGGGCTCGGGTATATAGGGTTATCTAAGGGAGAGCTGTTTGTTCGAGTCTCGAATAGTATGATTGTATTGGGGTGTTGATGGAGTTGTAAGCTACAGCACATATTAGTATGTACTCATGCAATGATTGGAAGCGGAACCGGGTAAGAAGGTGCAAGGCATCAACCCATACGGCCATCTCCGCCGAACATGGTAACTTTTTCGCCACAACGTCAAAGCTCTCGGGATCGGAAGAGAAGACACCAGCCAGCCCCGTCCAGCGCTTTGACATGTACACAAGAACTGACGATAGGTGAGAAAGATGTAGAACATGGTATACTGACCAGGTTTGAGTATTATTACGTCTATGACAGGGTATCGCGGAATCCGTCTAGCAACTGGCAAGAAAACAAGAGAACAAAAAAGATAAATACCGGTCAAGGCTGCACTGGCGTAAGCCTTTTCAGGAACACCTGCGGTTGGTCAAGGCCCCCAGGGAACAGCGCTCTCCGCAGGGCTAAGACAAGAGGAACAAATGTGGAGTATCAGCTGCGAGAAACCAGGCTGCAGGACGTTGGATTTGTTGTGGTTCGGGTATGACGAGCTGCTTGAAGGATGGCCTGAATGATAATAGTGCAATAATAATATGAGTCTAGTACGGAATACAATTGGCGTGTGTGGACGAACGTATAAACAGAATTATAGTCGTGGTTGAAATGAAATGGGGATGCCAGGTAGGCTTCCAGGTTTCGATATGTCTTCTTCTTTTCGTCTTCTTTTATCTTCTTGCTCCCGTCTTCTTCTTTTTTTTTTTTTCTTTCTGCTCTTCTCTCCCAGTAAAGCTCTCTACGACGAATTGCGACGGAGCTATGCGCGGCGGCCCATTGTCGACAGGGGACCGGATCGTCGCAGAGTTGTTGAGACGGGCGTGAAGTGCCGGTAGTGTGTAGGAGAGAACGGCTTGTCAGCACACAACTTGAAGTAACGGCCAGTTTGATTGCGACGAGACGCGGAGAAAAGACAAAGGGAATAAAAAGGGGGAAGAATAGGTTGAAGGAAGGTTGAGAGCGGGGAAAGACTCGAGAGGAAATATTAGGTAGGTAAAGTAGGTAGACTGCGCAGGCCCAGCAAACCATACTTCAGGTAGGTATGGAGGTAGGCAGGCAAGTAGGTAGGTAGGTTAGGTAGGTAGGTTGCGACATGGTACCTAGGTAATGTGCTAAGATTGGCTCGTGTCTGTACTGTAGTGTAGGTACCTAAAAACTACCTACCTACCTGCCTACCTAACCTACCTACACTAGGAAATGTCGCGTGTGGAAAGTGGGGAGGTGGCTGGTGGGGCAACATGATTTGTGAGTCCACCTCGCACTAGGCAGCTAATAGGTACGATGATGCACCACCATGGGTACTACTTAGTACTAATTAGCACTAAAAGTACCCATAAATATCATAGCTATTGCCCAGGTAGTACTAGCTCAGCCACCTAAGCTTGGTGTTTAGGTAGGTATGTAGGTAGGTAGGCAGTCATTTCCTAGCATGTTTACCGGTATATAAAGTGCACTAAATGGAGTAGGTAGCGTACCTAAAAGGCACTTTCAAGGATCATATCCCACAGGTCTCGCCCCAAGCATGCGGTATGTGGTAACTATTCCGTACTCATTGAACGTAAGGCTATGAAAGTTGGGAAAATGGTATTCTACTTCTGTCATACCTTGGTTTTATCTTCCTACAGCTAACGTGTGAAATAGATCATCAACAAAGATGATCTAATAATTCCTTAAAGCTAAATACCGAGTTGACTTCAGGATTTGGTTGGTAGGTAAGACCTGCTGGGAGGGGGCCCTCGGGTAATAGGTATGTATACCTACCTACCTACCAAGATGCCTATCACAGGCGTAGGAACCAACATCTAACGGGCCTACCCCCATTGCTCGGCCTGCCTATTTGAACACAGAAAGGGGGGCGTCACCGATACCTTGCCCCCCTGTCTACATAGGTATATGCTTGGGTAGGTGGGGCGGCCGAGCAAGTTGGTTACACTCTAGACCGAGCAATAAGATAATTCCCTATAAGATAAGCATTTAAGAAGACTGGATTGCTTACATAGGTAGGTAGGTAGGTAGGGTAGGTAAGTACCTTACGTATATAACCTTCTCCAACATTCCTCATAGGTACCTAAGGTACGGACATACTACCTTTTTGTTTTCATCTACGGATTACCGGTATCTCTTAATTCAATCTCCTCCAGTGCGTACAAGTAACTCCCTCCACCGGCAGTACGCATGCATGATGCTGTACTTAACGTTCTTGTAGTGTATATACTAGGTACATTCTATCCACCAAATATACCGGAGCTTCCATTCGTCTTCTCGTGGCCCGATTGGGCATATGAGCAACATACCTACCGGTATCTCCCATGTACCCTGTTGTGAAGCTGTTCGGAAGCCAATGATTTCTATACGGTACGGGGTAGCTAACACTACCTATAGAAAGGCTTTACATACACTAGTTGGTGAGATGACAGACAACTACGCTTCTAGCGTTCGTCGATCTACCTACCTACCCAATTAGTTACCTGGTAATCTATTCTTCGAGAACTCTTCCATCTGTGACGTACAGTGAGTGAGCTTACATGTGTAAGCGTGCCTCGAGAATACCTACACTACGGTCGAAGTCAACAACTCCTGTACTTACATTCCACACCCTACTACATCCTACTATATCCTACACATTAGACGTGAACACGATGTATTGGAATAACATCAAGCAATGACGTGTAGGTGACGTTGATGACATCTATAGGACCGTAAACAAAGTTCGAGCGGGTAGGCTTATTAGGTAGGTAGGTTGGTAGGGAGGTAGGTAGCTTTAACTCACAGCTCATGTGTTAGCCATGTGGGTATGCGGCAAGAAGAGCCACATACCTACATGTATTGTAGACCACCATGTACCTAGGTAGGTACCTAAGTAATGAAGATTTTACATACAGATGGAGTAGTAGGTAGGCAGTTCGTCGTTTACTTACTACGCGCGTAAAAGAAAGATGGGTACGGATCCGTACTTAGCTCTGCTTCGTGTACCTACCTACCTCCTTGAAGACTTCCATCTATGTACATTGACACTTGGTCGCTTCTGTGCCCCAAGCATCTACCTATCTACACTACATTGAAACAGTTGCATTACTCCTTTCCCCCTTTCCAACTTGTCGCCCATACACCAATCAGCATTGAGTTTTTTCAAAGGTAACATTTCTTCGATTCGCTCCTAATTAACTACCATCAACTAAGATCTACTTTTTCACTCTTTAACTTATTGTGATTGGCTCTCTCATCTATCACCGAAACTCATGCGCGCCCTTGGACACAATTCTCTCCAACGGCCAAATGGTTAACCCACAGTGACCGTTTATGCTAAGGTAGGATAGCATGCTAGCCAGGCATATACGTACTTAACTACAGCAGGTCTCCTGCGTTTCTGTTTCATGCATGCAAGTCAAAATAGCTGTTACGCAGCGGTGGCATTGTTCATCTCCCTGGCGGGGCTGGGCCTAAGCTATTCTGCGCCAGAAGCCGCCCGGAAGCTCTCGTTTATTATGCGGCGCTTAGTGAGCGAAGAAAAAAAAATAAGAATCCAGAGACGAGACATCACGCGGTTTATCAAGCATGTACGGATCCGTACTCTACATTTCTTTTCATCAAGGGCACAAGAACTGAGGGATGGGAATCGCTAGTAGCAAGACGACGTATGAGCGAACTACATATTAGTGGAGGTGCGGAGAAGGGAGTGTTTTCGTAGGTAACGAATCACAGACACCATATGCAGTTATGTGCAGATATCTATATATTGTCTGGATCCCGCGATATAGCTCTTACTCCGCCAGTGCCGTTTTCTTTTCGCGAGGTTTTGCTTTTCTCTCTTTCTTACATTGTACTATGTATTTTCTTCCTATGTATACCACCATCAATGGAGACGTTGTACTGCATAAGAGAGGTGACGCTTCCACCCTGAAGAAACAGGTAAGAGCGGTTATAGGTAGTACATTAATGTAGAGACAATCACAGCACAGAAGTCTTACTGTACCGTGAGGGGGATCTGGCCCCTCAGACCTCGGTCTATGATGGACTCACAATTTCGCCGTTTACCTAATTGACGAACTTCTTACCTACATGGAGTTAGGTACTTTATGCCAACCGAACAGGATGGCGCGGCGGCGTCGCAATCGCAGCACGAACAAGGTACTTCAAGTGAGGCTTGGCATGCAAATAAACAATTTAGCCTTCTGAAAAGGAAGGACTTTCAGCTCCAAGCAAATTCATAACGGTGTAACTATGGGCCGATGAAGTACAGAAATTCGTTAATATGGGGTAGGTAAACGACAAAGACTGCGATTCTGGCCCGAGGGATCGAGTCTCCACCCGGTAAGACTTAACTTGCCAGGCGCTTAAATCAACCAGTTCTTAAGGACACCGGCTTTTCTGTTTTCGTACATCATGTACCGTCGTTATACCGACCTACCTCCTACTTCTTCTAAGTTGTAGGTACGGCGCTCTCCTCCTGTACGGATTAGGTACATTAAGGGATAGACACATCATCATAGTTTACGAATACCTACCTAACCTACTCCGTATGCCTCTTATACCTACTCATACCGCGTAAGTAAGCACATCCCCCCCCCCTTTTAGTGGACCGGTAGTATGTACACAATCGTATTTCTCGTATGTAAGTAAGTTATTCCGAACTCCAGCTTACAATGGTAGGAATAATTTCAAAAATTCTCCATGGCAATTTGCTAAATGCCCCGATGACTCTAAATCTATCGATATTGCCCCTCACGGCTCGGTCTTGCAAATTTCCTCAATAGCCGAGGCAGCGTGGACAGTGTCTACAAATGTACAGAAAAGATACATACTTTTGCATTAGGTAGGTTAGGAGGTAGGTTAGATACATTAGGTGTAGGCAGGCAAGCGACGAACTTACCCCAGATTCCCCTCGCGATCCTACGGGTAGTGGAGGTACTTAGCAGGGCGGGCTGGCTGGCTGGCTGGATGGCTGGATGGCTGGATGGATTGGCCTAAAACCGCTATATCTTACTATGTACGCTTAAGTACCTAGTGCGCCAATAAGAACCGTCCAACGAGCGCTAATGTATCTATAACATCGGCACTTATCTCCGGCGAGATCTCTCTCCGTATTAATAGACAACAGACTCGGATCCCCGATCTCCATCGGTGGAATCAATTACTACCGTATCTACAGACTTACCTTGTAAGTAAACATGCCTGGTAACCCTACCTAGACTACGCTACCTACCTACTTAGTAAGTACGAGACGAAAGCATTACCGTTCTTGTTTCGGGGTTGCATGGCAGACATCCTTTTCCAACCTGTGCCATTATGCCCGTTTAATTCGACATGTCTATAACTACCTACTACTACTTAGGTACGGACCATACTACCTATAACTATTGCATTGGTGGCCTCTCATAAAGCCAAGCAGAGAAGAGCATACCTTATATACATCATTATTGTGCTATTAGCCGACCACAAGCCGGGCATAGAACATGCAGCCTGCGCATTTCACAATCCGAATGTCTTATATATCAAGGACCATTTCGCTTAGATCAACCATATCTGAGCAGTCTCCGTTCAGAAACGCCGTTAAAAATCGCAACGGAACATCTGACTCCATAATCGATACGGCGCCCAAACCTTCCTGCTTGTAGGCCATTTAGACCCGGATGGTATTGGAAACCCATGCAGCTTGACGTACGACGGCCAACCTTTTATGGAAGGGAGGGGGACAAACCCACGATGGACCTATGGATAATTGGGGGATGCAAGACGCTTTTTCTACACTGCTTGCTGCACGTAACCCATGTGACCAGACCCTGCTCACCATAGGTACACCGGTTCCAGATTTTCCCTCTCAAGTCGCCCTACCACATTCCGTCGAATCAGACAGACCGGTCGACGCGGGGCATATTCCACAGCTACTGCATGAAGCCGGAGACTAGACTGCACCATGCGTGATTTTTCCTTGGGCTACGACTTGCTGGCGAATCGAAGGGAAGGTCGAATCCCGAACGCGCTTTTTTTGCGCCAAGCACTCGTTTTATGTCGTTGCATGGACGGCATTAGCATTACCTAGTAGAGACCGTTATACATCGTAGCTTTTCACGGCCATCATCAGAAGACAAATACGTATATATAGTAGGCCGGGCGACAAGCAAACATTGGCCGGTGGTTCAATGTCAAGACAGGTGATGGAATACCATAGACGAGGTACTTTAGCCTTATCGTCAATGACATGGATAGATATACTGCAAAGCGTAGTATGTATGGAATGATACTTTCGATTTTCGGCCGCTAAGAACGCTGTGGAAGATAGGACGAGACGCTTCATCCAATACTGCAAGTTTTATATAAGTATGACATTACACTACACTGAATTCGAATAGAGCCGACTTCTCGCCTATCCTTGGACAGTGTCTAGCGACCCCTTCCCTAGCGTCGAAGGGGCGGCATCAGGGCCTTTCTGTGCGCGGAGCTTTTCCTCAAACTTTGCAAACTCCTTGATGGCGATCTCTTCTTCCTGGTCTAATACTTGGTGCACACCCTTGACCTCCTCAATCTGCAAGAAAGATAAATATATATTAGTGTCGTTCGTACTACGTCGACTACGACTTCGTATAACTTGAGGGAGGATTGGCCAAAATTAGCACGGAGGCAATGACATGCAAAAACTTACATAGTGCATCAACATCCCCTCAATGCCATTCTTTAACGTGACAGTGCTGGAGTCACATGTCCGGCATGCGCCCCTCAACTTCAGCATGACGTAACCGTCCTCGAACCCGCGAAACTCAATATCGCCACCATCCTCCTGAATGGCGGGACGTATGCGGGTCTCGAGGAGCTCCTTGATCATACCGACGACTTCGTCGTCATTCTCGTCATAAGCCAAACTATCGCGCTCAGTCACCTGCCCTTGCTGTCCCTCCTCCTGGCCCGCAGAGCCACCGGCGCCTTCTTTCACCGTGACTAATGGCTGGCCCGAGGTAATCGTTTCCGTGATGAGACTAAAAATGTCCGGTCGGATATGCGCCCAGTTAGCGTCCGATGCCTTCGTAACCGTGATGAAGTCGGCGCCGTAGAATACGGACGTCACGCCGTCCAGGTTCATGAGCTGTGCGGCAAGCGGAGACGGATATGGCGGCGCAATCGTGCTTCGCGCATTCAGGTATTCGATGAAGGGCGTTTTCAGCGACGGAGGTATGACATTGTGATTCGGTATGAATTTCAGCGCATCCGGGTTGGGGGTATTTTCCGTCTGTATGAAGATGCTACGGGCCCCGCGGGGCATGGAGAATAAAGAGGAGAAAGAGGTAGACGGGGAGACTATCGTTGGGCGAGACGGCGCTAGATGGCCTACAGACCGGGCGCCGGTGTGCGCGCTCCGGACTGTCACGGCATCGCAAAGCCGGCTATATTGTTCGGGGCGAATTCGTCGGGTTGTAGCTGAGAGCAGACCTGCTGTTGGTCGAAGGAGTCTCATGGAAGACATGTCAATGGGGCAGCGCCCGTGTAGGCTGTGATAGGTCTGTTATAAAAATATTTATTAATCAAATTTGTTCACACGTTATCCTGCGTGGCTCCCGATACTATGCACATTTGGTACAAGGACGTGACGCCGATTCTAGGTATTCATAAGTCCAAGAAAGAAATACACGATAAAAAATACAAGTTCTCAATGGCGCTTACAAAGCAGGTGGTGGCAATGACGCAGGAAGGGAAGATCCTTAGACGAATCGGCGAAAGGTAGAAGCGATAGCTACCTGATCTGGCAGCTGGCAGCATTAAATCCCAGCCAATTGCACAGTTGGTTTCGTTCCCCACAGCTGTCTTCAGTACCTGCATGATACCTTAGCATCGCCGGCTATCAATGCCCAATTTCAATATCAACATCACAACACATGGACCGGCAGTAAAGTTCTCATCTTCCTATCTTTTAAAGAATTGTCTCTAGACCGCCCTGGATTTTCATATATTTCAGCGTTCTCTCATAAGTAAGTGATAAGTTAGTCTCTTTGCCTTTCTGTGGTTCCTTTGCTGCAACATAATACGCTCGTAATACGCAATTATTTCCAACAGGTTTTCAACGAGCATACCTACCTAGTCATATGAGCACACTCTTTGTATAATCAGCAATGGCAATTCCTCAAGTTGGCAAACATGTTTGCACTTGATGCGCCACCACGAAGAACAACTCCCTTACCTGATCATTCTATCATAAATAGGGCCATCTTCGCCTTATTGCCTACCTTTTTATTTATGTTGACCTAAATATATCGCAGGACCACACACTATTCCGAACTGACTTCACCCCATCACTGATCGTCGGTCTCTACTTATCGCAGCTTTTCTCCGTTCGTGAACCATTTCTGGTCTGCCAAGTGACCAGCTACTGGGAACGTAAAGCCTCTTCTTCCTTCATCCATTATGGCCCCTGTCCGTCCCTTTTGTTTCATTTGCAATACCGTTGAAGGCAAATACAGATGCCCTCGTTGTGACGCGTACACGTAAGTCCAGTCCAGCCAAGAAGCACACCTGTGACAGATATTTGCTGACAGAGTCTCGTATCAGCTGCTCTGTGGCTTGCTCTCGTGAGCATCGAGACAATCATCCGGTTGTCGAGGCGGAATCCAAACCGCTGGTCGGTTCTGATGTAGCCACAGCAACACCGGTCACTCTTTCAGACCGGCAGGGGCCCGTGAAATTGTCCGATATTGCTGATACACCGGAGTACAAGACCCTCCTTCAGCGGTATCCAGACCTAGAAAAATACCTTTGGAGTATCGCCACAGCCACCGATCCTCCAAAGTCTAGCCAGGGTAACATTGTATCTCACAAGACTACTCAACCGTGGACTCAGGAAGTAGGCATGACAAATGCTGTTAACCTCATACAGTCCATTAAGGCATCTCCCGGTGACGTTAGAGACGCTGTCCGGGAGTTTAGCGAGTTGGTCTCTATCTTCAAGACTAGAATTCAGGCGCAAGGTGATCGGTCACGAAAAGATCGCGCAGAGGAAGATGCTCAGATCATTAGCAGTCTTTTGCGTGAAGAGAAGAGGAGTGGCTAACTTTCTGCTCCAAGCGCCCCTCCGAACAATTGTCTATATGTATAACACGAGCATGAATGCACTGAACCGATATTTTCCACAACATTATATATAGCCGTCGTCACTTTTGATCGTTGCTTTAATCAATCGTAAGTTGCTTCCCCATGCTCTAGATTGAGATTCTGTCCGGCCACTTAATCTGATGTCACAAATAAGGCTCGGTGGGTGTTGCATTATGTCTATCAAAGCTCGCTTTCTCGCCTCAATCGGATTTGCTGCTACCGGTTGTGCTACTACAAAGCTACGTGAGAGTATTATTCGAACGTTCGATATTGGGATAGTGCACTCCATTCTACCAACCGAGGCCGAAGCTCGCAGAATCGGAACACGGATCATAGTTTACTTTCCGTAAGAAGGCACATCTAATCATCGACACCCTATGAACATCTTCATTTGGCTACACCACATATACCGGTCTTTTTGTCCTCGTACACGGGTACTTCACCAGTCGTGGTGTTCCATAACGAAGCATGATGAGCGGCATTCGCGGATCCCCTGGTTCTTGAACTCTCGGAGAACGCGTGTCGAAATAAGTTGTGTTTCGTCCCATTCATGGTCCTGCAAAATCCATGCATCAATCTGATGTCCTGATCTGGATCCATATCATTATTGCATCATGCCACCACTTCCTCGGGCATTGCCTGCCTACTTCACCCAGGATCTATCCTACGAGATACTCGAAAAGCTACCATACGTTCAAGTTACGTAAGGCCTTCACGTCGGACACTTTTGAGATTATACGATACCTTGACAGATGCCGATGACTACCCCCTTCAACAACCACGATTCAGTCACTCTAGTAAACTAACCACCGGATCGGCAAACTTGTGCTCGTCGCTGTCCACCCCTGACCAGATAGAACATGCCCGAATTCTTTCGAGACCACAAGGAGCAGAAGCTTTGCGAGAAGCTCACTCTCGGTATGGTGTGGCGTACGGGAATGGGACGATAGTAGCATGTTAAAGATGTGGGAGGGACTAGACAATCTAGACACAGCATTTCAGCAATAGATGAATAAAAAAACGCGCAGACTTTCCAGAGACACATCTTACCTTACATATAATCTCACAATCCCATCATACATACATAACTCAGTCCACCGTCCCTCCTCATATACATACAAGCACACCAATCCAAAATCTAGACCAGAAGAATAATTAAAACTTGTAAACCGGCTCGACTTACACCTCAACCGATACTACACTACAGGCCCTTCCCTTCCCCCCCTCTCTCCCCTCGCACCTCAAATCCTCGCCGCCACAATGAAAAAAAAAAAAAAAGGCAATCGGAACCGACAAACAGGACAAGGCCCCCTAATTTACCAATACGACGCCGCTGTCCATTGGACGCCACCGAATCGCCGCCTCCGGAGCCCATCATACGATGCCGTTCTCGTTGCTACCGTACCATACACATAACCACATGGTCCCGGCCGGCACCCCACCCCTCACCCTCCACCCTCCCCCATCCCCCCTTCAATACATACACACACACACACACACACACATCTCTTCACTTCGTAACCAAGATAATATCGGTCCGACGGCCACTAGACCAGGAACTAGATAGGGGACACTTTTTGTTTCCGCGCTGATAGACAATGAGATTTTTTGGAGGGAAGAGGAGGGGGGGCTGAAGCGAGATTTTGGCTTGGGGTTATTGTTGCTTTGGGTAGGTAGGTAGGTAGTTGTGTATAAGCGGGCTCTCGGGCTCTATTGCTCTAATTTACGGGGTGCGTTTATTTTGCTTTGCCGGTAGGGAGGGGGATAGAGAGAGAAGGGGGGGGAGGAGAGGTTGGTATTAGTGTACTGTACTGTACTGTACTGTATATGATCGAGTTCCCATCCCTCACCGCGTGCAATCCATATGAGCGCGATAAATCCGTTCGCGACGACAGAAAACGGTCAGACCGGGGCGGGGAATTGTGAAGGCGGACTCGAACCGATTGATACTCGCAGGGAGGCGAGAGACGGTCACGGACACGGTCACAGCTCGCAGGTCTACCAATTGTGAAGAGACTAATATAATTTCGGCAGCTGGATGAAGTACCGTCCAGTGCAGGTTCAAGGACAGTCTTCAAGAAAACGACAATGCTTTCTGAAGCTATGGAACAGTACACGAGCCAATCCGGAGTGACGAGATATTAGCTCACAGTAACTACGTATGTACGCAGAAGATGAAAAGAAGCACGAGGCCTTGATCATGATCCCTGTGCCGGTTCTACCTTTATATTATCATTACTCCATCCGCCGGCTCAACTCCGTCTCAGTCTCCCCCAAACATTTAAGCGTCCCGAATATCTCGAATTTTCCGAGTCGGGGCTCATGGGCGTAGAGCCATCATCGGCGTCAACGTCGTCGACCTCGACGTCCTCGGCCCGCTCGGCCACCTCTTCTTGAATTGCCACAACGGCCGCAACCTTGTTCTTCTCACTACCTCGCCTCAGCTTCACCAGTTTACCCTTCAAGGTCAGGATGGAAGTCGTCTTTCGCAGCAGCGGGTGAAACCTCATCCCCCTCTTTTCCCGCAGCGGCAGCTCATCTCTTTGCGTCCAGTCAACGCGATGCTCGTTCACCGCAGTGGAGTCGATGAGTGTGTCCGCGGATGAGAGAATTCCACCATCGTCGCCCACGTGGCTCTGATATGTGCGAAGCCGCAAGTCCGTGGTGGCCGGAGCCCCATCCGCCTCCACTCTCGTCGCCTCGCCGGGGCGAGGTCGAGATCTGCACGAGCGTCGTCGCGATATAGCATCATCCCCGTCTACGCTTTCCTCCTGCCGTTCTCGATGGCCGCGTGCCCGCTGTAGTAGACTCCGCCGCTTCGAGGGCATGACGTTCGGCTCGATGTTCTCGCAATGCGAGGATGTGGCTCCTTCCGAGTAATTACAGAACGCGCTCGAGGAGAGTCTTTCGATATGCGAATCGGGTTGTCTGCCGGTTGCGCTCGTCGTGCGGCTGAATTGCGCAGCCGCGTGCTCTGGCACATGTCGATAACCGACCTCATCCGTCCGCGCCGCCGCGGTTGCGAAGGCTTTGTAGCGTAATCTGTCCTGCAGAGAAGGCTTCGCCTTCAATTTCGACGGCCGCTCGGCATGTGCGGTGGCCTCGGATACCGCCCACGTTGTCTTTGTCACCGCCGTTGTGAGACCGCCTTCAAGATTTGGACGATGTTCCTTTTCACCGTGTGTCCGCTTCTCAGCCAAAGTGTCGGCCTCTCTTTTTTGTCGTTTCTCCTGTGCTTCTCGCTCGGCAATGACCAGGTTCAATCTGCGACGCAAATCATCTGGGTCGAACGGCTGCGACTTGAGATTCTGCCGCAGTTGCTGTCTTCTAGGCTGCAGTTGCTGCGGTTGCCATCTGATCATCGGTGGCATTCCGCCGACCAATTCGTTGGAATAGGCCATGGTGAGTCACTCACGGAGTACGGTAAGGGCCTCAGAGTGGATATGAAAGAGTATGATCAGGGAGGAGAAACCCAAGAAACCTGGTTACTGATAATAACAAAGAGGATTGATGAGAGTGATTAATGAGGGTAACGGATAGCGACGTGGGGATTGTGGACAGATACACAACTTAGGGCTGCCCGCCTAGGGTTGTAGAGGGCCACAGGAAATATGCAGCGTTTCTTCCGGTCTTGGACGTTTATATATAGCCGGGAGTTTGGACAATGCATATACGATCCAGATCACATTGATGGCTGGCTGGCCCTACGACGTACAGACGTGCAGAAAGCAAAGCCAGGCAGGGTTTTATTTTTTTTTGCTTTCCTCGTGTGAAGGGCGCTGATAAGCCCGATCAATTGTGTTGCTGGGAGGAATTAGGGTTAAAAGGGTTGCATGCGGACTCGCAGACACGGATAGTCAACCAAACAGACTGAGTAGTGATCGAGTGACTGATATTGGGATACTGGGATGTTGTTGGGATTGGAGGGAAAACCGACTGAAATAACGGACTGAGATAACGGACTGAAATAACAGACGGCTTCCGAGGGGCAAGAGCTATCGGTGGGTGTGCATTGCAATGATGAGGAATGAGCAGAAACAAATGGCCCGAGCGGGATGTTATGACCAGACTTGAAAACGGAAAGTGCGATGGGAAAGCATTGACTTAAGATGCGACCGGACGATCGGTGCAAACCGCGTTGACTTTCCAGGTTGTCAATATTAACCTTATTCACCGGCGAGTCTCACGAACTGGGTTAAGACTTATTAAGACTCATGCATCCCATCATAACATAGCTCCGGAATCTCACACACCGAGCAGGGGGACAAAACAGAACGAAAGCAATGCGAAACGAAACGAATAACAGGTACAGTGATAGTTACAGCGGACACCCTGCTTTGGTCATATGGAATGCTTGATTTTGAGACATTCCATTCATCTGACCCCCTACAATTAGACCAGAGATGGACGGATAGAGATCACTTGACGTGACGAGGGCTGTTGCTAGCTGAGCAGGTACGTAATTGGTTGAAGCAAGTCATTGGCTGGGGCCTCCTGCTTACAAGTGGCTCACAGGGTCTTGTTTGCATTGCTAGCCGGTACCGCATCTATTTTCTTTGAGAAAGTAGAGAGTACATAAATAATGCATGTTGCGCTCACAGAAGTCAAAGTATATACTACCATAGGTATGCTTCCGTGTCGTGTACCTACCTGCACACATCGATCTACGAAGCGTACCTAGTGTACCTACCTAGTGCACTTAGGTAATGTAGATTTGGACTAAACTCCATCTAGCAGGTCGGGTCCTGAACAGAGCATCATGTACGGACGTACGTACGTACCTACCTTAGGTGGGTACACTAGGTAGGTACACAGGTAAGTCCTTAAGTACCTACCCCTCGGTCCGTCTCGGTCTGCCAATCTCTTGACGGCCGTGAAGTGCGACACACTTTATTTCTTCTGTTAGCGATTCCTGTCTAGAAACGCCTTAGCCACAGAATCAGTTCGTCGCCCAACTCTACTTCATGGCCGTGCTCCCTTGCAATAACTAGCACTACCAATTCTTCTGCTGTACATACTTTGTACTCAACCTACGTCCATACCTAATCTACCTACCTATACGTAGTAGGTACCTAGTCCGTAGTCCTAGTTCGGCTAAGTCGGCTTAGAGAGCGGAAGACCGTGGGGTCACCAAACGGTTGGTGGGTACTGTGGGCTTTCTCTGTCTTACCCACGAACGGAATACGGAGGTACCTAAGTACCTACCTACCATATTGCGGGGCCTTGTGTACTTACATACTTGCTTCTCCAAGTCAACCCGGTTTTCTTCAGCATTACACAACATACCTGACCTTTTATTACTGTCTTTTGTAGGCGCCCGTCCGTAGGTAACTTATTACGTAGGAAACTCTTCTCATATCGAGACTCGCTGTGGCCACGATCAAGTAGTGTACAGACACAGTATGATCATTGATTTGCCCCCATCGAATCAATCTTATCATACTGTGTTGGTATATCATTAGGTAATTACTAGTAGGTAGGTAATTAGGTTAGGTAGGTAGGTCGAGGTAGGTAGAGGCTCCGGCGAGTCCTGGTACAATCAAATGTACGAGAAAGTTCCCAGCCTGCGTACGGATCCGTACACTGCTTCGTATGTGTGCCCAATATATATAATATATACAGCACAAGGCTGGGTGCTCCTTCATTTCACTGACACTTGCTTCAAGAAGTCATTTATCTACATACATACATACTTTACATATAACCAACAGCAAAAAGAAACAGAAAAGAAACTCAAATGCATGTAGATAGTTTTGATGAGTTATAATGACACCTCTCAATCCTTTGGCCATCGCGGCCCGTTTTGGTCTGCCAACCATTTGACGGGCCGTGACGTGCGATGTTAGTCTTTTTACCACATTCTAATGGTTTCCCGTTGCAATTGGCCTTTGTCGAGCATTCAATCGGTTATATTGTCAATGAGCCAGTTGCCCGCGAGCCATCAATATTTACCTACCTAGGTTAGGTACCTACTGCCTACATAACAAGCGCCTACCGGTAGTTGCAGATAAGCCGTATAAGTACGGACGTAGGTAAGTAGGTAGGTAGTGCGTGTACGGATCCGTACAGTAGGTAGGTACACTAAGTAGTACCTACGAATGTACCTAACCTAATGTGCGCTGAGGGGTTTCCCCCCTCTTTCCCCCCTTCCCTGTGTCGATCGGCCTTAGTAAGTTTTGGTCTGCGGGGCAGTAATTAATTAGGTAAAGTACCTAGTAGCGCGTGGGTAGGGAGAGGAGGTATCCGCTTCTCCAGACGGAAAAGCGCGGGAATTGTGGGAAATGTCCCCAGAGTCAGATGTACGAAGTACCTACCCAGGTAACTACCTAGTTCCAATTTCCAACACAATGGAAGAAATGCCTAATACAGGAAAGGCTCACCGGGGGCCAAAGTCGGGCTGATGCTCGACGGGAAAGATGATCAAAAACTCCATCAACCAGGTACTACTGTGTATATTTCTCTAGGTACCCAAGTCGGTCATGATAGGTACTCGTCACAATGAACCCCGCCTCGGCGTCCTCACGTCCTTCAGCCTGCGCATCACCTGCAATTCTCCACCTCGATCGTCATCAGCGACCCTGCGTCGTAGGTATATCTCTCAATTCTATCAATCTTGATCCATGCTTTCATCCACGTTCTGCAAATATAAGGTAGATATCCGTACGTGATGACGATAGGCAATATTCCTCCGATCTGTCCGCTCTGCTGGGTTCAGTTCAGCTTGGACACACATGAGAGTGACAACGCCCCATTCTCGCCGCCTTCGCCTTTTGGGCATAGCTCCAGATTGCAGCCCGTGAAATCATTACACAAGTCGTTGCGCCCCCGCCTTCAAACGATCTGTGTCTTAGATATCTGCTGCTGAAGAACGACCCTTTCTGCACTTCACCTGTCGTACTGCGCTGCCGTGCAAGATTTTCTCTGGTTAAGCAATTGTCCCGCTTCTATTGTGCGGAATACACCCAGGATCGCCTGCCGTTGGGCCGATTGCCCTCATTGTCATCTCCTGACCCTCACTTCTGCGCATGCTGTGTCAGGTTTGATGCGCTCCCGATGGTCGGCGACCCTGCACTCTCCACTACCTGCTTGCTTGCTGGGCTCGGTAGTCAACGTTCTGACCTCCCTCCTCCTTACATACAACCATTCATATCGCCTTTTCTCTCGGTTCCCTTGAATTCTCTGGTACATCTATATCCCTGTATTCATTGGCCGTTTTTACACAGCAGTCCAGCTACATATGTGCGTACTAGGTAGGTAGTATAAGGTACCTACTTATAAGTCAATTCTTGGCCGCATATGAAGTGGAGATCTTCTCCAACCAAAGTGTTGTTCATCATTGATCCTTTTAGGCGATACTACTCTGGCAAGGATCGCTCATCAGCGATTCTCTGCTTCTCAACTTGGTATGTACTTATTTTATGGTGCTAACGTAACGCTGAGCAGGCTTACCCTTTCACTTGTGTACCAGAAAAGTAGTACCTATAGGTACTGCACTACCTACCTACTTCGTAGGCAGGCAAAGCAAGTCCTGCATGCTAACCTACTTAGGTTGTTTGATAAGTATGACCTCTAAATATAACTGTGGCGAGAACGTATAAGTAAATGATGATACTACTTATATCTATAGGTCTAAGGCATGTAACACTGCAAAAATTGTTGTCTGCGTACATACATTTGCAGTGTATACGTACATCAGCAGGCCAAGTGAGCCCACGTCTGCTGCAAACGTAGGGATCTGGCCAGCCAGGCCCCAGTCCTACGACTGGGTACGGCCTACATAGGTACTGTACAAAGTACTCACTTCTATTCAGACAACTCAAACATTGACGCCGCCCGGGAACATACAATTACATAGCAAAATTTTACGATTCTCGGATGGGAGGCGAATGAGAGGCGAATTCGTTCTGTTGGGGGAGATTTTCAAGCAAAAAGACAGGAGACTATTTCACCCAAACGGGAAATGTTGGGACACGGCGAACAGCTGATATATCTACTATACTACCTACCGTTTACGGCAGCTCTCCGGCTGGAGCAAAGGATACATATGTGTATCGTTCAACGACGTAAAAAAATGAAAATTTCACTTAGGTAGTAGGGGTGTGCGTGTGTGTGTGTGTGTGTTCTCTGCACGTATGCATCCATCCATGGTGGTCTGGATTCGAAGCAGCAACTGTTGTCTGTCTGCTCGGCCATACCCGAATACGTCTACCTATGCCTACCTACATCAAATTCTCGGTCTTGACAAATCTCTGGACTAGACAGCCATAATAAGCGAGTCAATCAACTAAAATTCTTCTGTTCCGTCGGTAATGATCCTTTGATCCCTATTGGACTGGATGAATATCTGTGCCGCGACAGGATCCCCCGCTTACGTTATCGTCTAGGTACCTGCCGCTACGTTTCGGCGTCGAGTAGATAGTGTAGGTTAGGTAGGTAGTCGAATGGGGCTGTTGGTTTGGAATATTACCTAAGTGTAAGAGACTTATGTAAGAGACTTACCCGATTCTCGGCATTGGTTCTCCGGGAATATTTGCGTTTTGCCGCGATGTCCGTTGGACCAGAAACAAAGATATCCCTAAAGAGTAGTACCGGTAGGCAATTACGGGTAAGTACGACCAAACGCGTAGTATAAGTTTTGCGCAACGAATAGATCTTGCATATTGGGCCGGATGTGGCGTCTTGAATGAGTGAATGGCCTCTCAGAGGAGGGGATATGTTCGGATATGTACGGTATTCTCGCAAGTATTATTCGTTTTTTCTGAAAGCGCGGATTCTAGACGTTTGCCAAACTCGTGGCGAAGCAAAAGCATTGGCAGATTTTGCTTCTATGTAGTTTCTTTGTCTCTCTCGCTCTCTCTCTCGTTTTTGCGCCACGGCTCGGAGGCGAAATGATGGAGGGTAGATCTTGTGGGTTTGAAACCCTATTGTCATCGCAGGTTCGCTCTGGGCATGGTTTCGTGTTCTATGGGGCGAGACTCGGTTCAAGGATGTTCCCTCCTTCCACTGAGTCTGGGCACGGCGACGAGAAGCAAGCCCTGATGATGCATTGGCCCTGTACTGTGCTGTACAGCTTGTTGTATGGATAAGCTTTCATGACCCGCACCAACCACGCCTGAGTGGTCGCGGAAGAGCCAAAGCTTGACGAGATAGAGAATAGGCCCGGTGTACATACCTCCAACAGCATGACGAACGTATCATCTTACATGTTCGGATCGCGTACTGGGCCACTGAATGGGTCTTGGGAACCAGGTCCGCATCATGCGGGTGTCGATGTCGTCGGTTGGTTGGAGACTTCCGGTTTCAAGGCGCTGGGAACGATTCACGGCATTTTGCAGACTCGCGAGTCCGATCTGCGCGGTTCGAAAGTCGCGATAGCGCGGTGCTCCCAAACCTTGGACTTATGCTGGCGTAGATATTGGAATACAGGCCGATTGTTTCATTGATACTGATCGCTTCATCGATCAGAGGACCTCGAGGAGAATATAGACCGATGGGTTCACTGATACCGATCGCTACCTTGGTCGGAGAACATCGAAGGGACTTTTTCTCCCCTCGCTTTGCTGGCCGTCGATCTGACGTTTGAGGCCTTGTGTCTTATTTGTGACACCAGGGTTCTTCTTAAACGTCATCATCCCGATGGCACTGAGACGGCGTCACGGTGGCTGCTCTCTGTGCGTTATAGAGGCTTTGGACTATCAAAATTTAATAATACGGAAGTCGCCTTATGGATGTCCGGTGCCGCAGCGTTTCGGGTTTACCCAGGAGTCGGCGATCATATCATCGGCCCACATCCGCTTTGTAAGCGTAGTCGTAGGATGGATGGTACGTCTACCGATAAACCCGATGAAAACCGTGGAAGAGATTAGTTCAATGCCATTGGTGCTATGTTGATTGAGCTCCTTATTACGTGGGACTAGGATGTCCTCAATCTCCTGGAAATCCTTTAAGACGACCACCAGGTTGCGGATAGAAGAACGCGGTAGCGGCGATGGGAGATTCAAGTCTCTGCATTGTCGCATATGCGTAAGACTGATCACAGACGTCTTGCTCTCCTGACCACCTAACACAGGTCTGAATATTGGCGACGGTGCAGTTTAGTCAACTCTTGTTGTTGTGAATGCCCAGGTACGGCTTGGACAGAGCCTGAATAGGGCAAAACGAAGCAGAAGAACATGTAGCAAGATACTATACCACAAAAGCCAATTATTGAGCACCATTCTGAAGCCTGTGTCACTGTGCTACGCTCTCTCGATAGGCTCAATACTGTCACTTGCGGTGTTATCAGGGTGAACCAACACATCAATCGGTGTCAGGGCATTCAGGAGGTCTTACGGCCGTAAGACCTCTCGGCGATCTCAGGTCGATTCAGACGGCTTAATGGCAGAGGATAACGGGTTAAACAGATATCTGTGCTGGGATCATCGGCATTGAGCTTGTCAGAGGATACCTGATCGTTCAAGCCTCATTTCGGAAGTGCAAGCAGTCGCCAATACTTGGACACTTCAACCCCGAATAATCCATCATGACAATATTTTCGACGTCGAGACTGTGAGCTGCGTAAAAAGCCGAAGAAAGAATAATCAGTCGTATGCCAGACAGACGCTGAGGTTAAAACAAAAAGAGAAGAGAAAAAAAGCAAGTTTAACAAAAAGTGAAGCAAAAGATTCTCTCGATCGGGGAATCGAACCCCGGCCACCTGCGATCTGCTGCCAGTAATCCGAAATTTCAGATCACTCGTTGACAAGCAGGTATCCTGACCACTAGACCAATCGAGATTACTTTGATTGATGGGATTTGGTGGATCTAGCGCCAACTATAGAGCAGCTGTCGAAAATTAGCTTGCAGCCAGTGGTGGAATTTATTAGGTAATTTTACGGACGTACCTACCCTTCGTTATCTTGACTGCGGGATCTTGCACCTGCCTTACACTAATGCATGCTTATCTCCTGAAGCTCGGCTTTGGAATTCAAGCTCCATTTCTTTGCTTGGCGGTGCAGTAGGTACCTTCTCCCTCCTACCACGTGACTGCCTTATCCGTGAAGAATAACGTACCTACCTTGAGTGGCGTTTTTCACGCATTCTGATTCGGTTTTTTGGAGGTGCACGGACCTGGATTCCAAAGCTGCCCTCATGGAGATGGAGATAGATCTACTTAGGTACCTTACTCTAACCCCACAGTATGGAGGGAGAGCGCTCTCTTATCATCTTATTTTGTTGTCTTTCTACTTTATAGATCGAGCAGAGAAGCGTCGCTGAGAATCTCATGCCAGACTCTCCGTGAACGAGTACTAATTATTAGTCCATCAATCTTGCCCGGTGTAGACGTCTATACGCTCATAACAGGTCCTGCAGGACATATATCATCATCATGCTGCACTCCCATGATGGCCTGAGCCACTCTCATTCGCATGCTGGCATCTCGGCTGCCGATCACGGCCATTCCCATGAAATTCTCGATGGACCCGGCAGTTTTCTGGGCCGGGAGATGCCCATCGTCGAAGGCAGAAACTGGAACGAGCGAGCCTTTACCATTGGTATTGGAGGGTAAGTTGACCATTCTAGATTCTTGTGTAATTCATTGGTAATACGGATTCACTTGGCGCAATTATTTATACATATCTACATCATACATCATGCATCGTGCTACTCTATTCTCACTCGCTTAGCCTATCTATCTCACAAACACATATGACGCATGACTAACACCCATGACCCCGCCAGCCCCGTCGGCTCGGGAAAGACAGCCCTAATGCTTGCCCTCTGCCTCGCGTTGCGCGAAAAGTACGGCATAGCGGCCGTGACGAACGACATCTTCACCCGCGAAGACGCCGAGTTTCTAACGCGCCACAAGGCCCTTCCCGCCGCCCGCATCCGCGCCATCGAGACTGGCGGCTGCCCGCACGCGGCGGTGCGCGAGGACATATCAGCGAACCTAGCGGCCCTTGAGGACCTGCACACCGAGTTCACGCCCGACCTCCTGCTCATCGAGTCTGGCGGCGATAACCTGGCGGCAAACTACAGCCGAGAGCTCGCCGACTTCATCATCTACGTCATCGACGTCAGCGGCGGCGACAAGGTGCCCCGCAAGGGCGGCCCCGGCATCACGCAGAGCGACCTGCTCGTAGTCAACAAAACCGATCTCGCTGAGGCTGTCGGCGCCGACTTGGCCATCATGGAACGCGATGCGCGCAAGATGCGCGAGGGCGGACCGACCGTTTTTGCGCAGGTCAAGAAGAGTGTGGGTATGGAGCACATTGTCAATCTGATCCTCAGCGCTTGGAGGGCGAGTGGTGCGGAGGAGGTTAGTAGAAGTAGAGGAGGTCCGAACCCGACGCAGGGCTTGGAGACGTTGGTTTGATGTGATGAAGTCTAACACTCGAAGAGCGAAGATGATCAAGGGGATTTCACTTTGCTGTTTCCTGTTTGCTATTCTCAAATAGATTGGTTTTTTAAGACTGCGGAGTCATTGGAATTGGGACAAAAGTTTTCAATCACCTAGGATCGCAAAAAAAGATGTTTCTTTCTCTCTTGTTTTTTTTTCTCCCTCCTGAAACTTGCTAGCTACTAGCCGTGTTAACGAACACTCATAAATCATCAACGTAATTAAAGCTGAAAAAAAAGGTGTCTATATGTCCTCATCCATCGCATCACTTTGTCCAACAACAGCTCCTTCTTCTAACAACGGTCCCAGGAACGGGGTAGCGCTCCGCGGCCATACACGCTTGTACAGACTGACACCAACTGAGTCCTGGGGATTGATGGCGCCGTCGAAGTTGGCCTTGAAGTAGCCGTGCGTACCCAAGGTCTCCTTGATATAACCACTCCGGCCCCTCCTTGTCCACAGTGGGAGGGCCTTGAACCATTCCACGTCTTCTCGGTTGAAGAACATGTATCGGATGGTTACCACCTTTTTGTGGATATGGTAAGGATGACCGGTCAGGATGGCACGTTTGGCAATGACTCTGGAAGTCGATGGGGCACGAGAAGTGCCTGTTGCGACCAGCTGTAGAGGGAGAGTAGGCCCTTCTTCGCCCTGTTCAGGTTGAACTCGCTTGAAGAACAAGGTTGGGACGGACCCCCAAGTAATAGGCCCTGTGAATGTCGCAACTGCGGTATCACCTGGATGCAGGAAACGGTAGTATTTGTGTACATCGTTCTCGGTATTTCCGCTAGCGGAAAATAGCGGTTTGACGACGAATCTCCGAGGACCACATTGAACGATAAGCTCTTCTTTCGCTTTGATCGACTTTTCGTAGTCTTCCTTATGGCTAACGTCAAAGTTGACCACTGTCCTCTTATTCTCGTGTCTGAGGAGGCCAAAGAGGGTAATAGGTTGTGAGGGGTTGTATGACTTTTGCAGGTCTGCGGGGACATTCTTCAAGTACACGTGAACTCTGGTTCCAGGGGCGGCACCACCAACTAGAAGCTCGCGAAGTGCCCGGTTTCTCGAAGATTTGTAGTCCGATATCTGTAATAATCTGGACCATTCTTCGGGCTCATAAGGCTGGTCTTCCTCCTTGTTCCAAGGACTCGTGCGAAGACTTTTAAGACCTCTGTACTTAGCTAACCTTTCGCGAGCAAGTACATGCGGATGCAACTCAATCTCGTCAGGGAACTCCTTGTCCTCCTCTGCTTCGTCGCGTTTCCGAGTTCGATATTCAGCAAGTTGCCGTGCGTCTTCATCTTCTTCTAGCTCAGCAAAGGCTTCTGACTGGGGATACTCGGACATGGCAGCTTCAGTGGGCTCACGACCAGCGAGGCCCTCTCTACCGTCTTCAGGCCGCGCCGGTACTATTTCATCCTCTATATCCTGCATGTCCTCATCGAATTCTGATTCGGAGTCGGAGTCGGAGACATCATCCAATATCCATTTCGCTTGATATGAAGATGTGCCCTTAGGAAGCTTCCTGGGAGGCTGATATTTCTCCAGTTCCTCCTCTGAGAAGTAATGATGGTCATCAAGCAAAACGCCTTTTTTGATCGTCGGCGGCTTGGATTCCATCGCGTCATCCTCATCGTCAATATCACCCATGACTGCTTCCTCAGGAGCTAGCTCAGCAAGATTGTCCTGATCGTCACCTGGAGTCTCCATCACCTCTTCCCCGTCGGCATCACCATCCACGGCCATACTGTCAATTTTCCGTCTTTTAGCCGAGATTGGCGCTGCCGTGATCTTTTCAATTTGGAAAGTGCCCCATTCTCCCACGTGGACCAACCGATCGGCTTTGAGACCTTTTCCACGAACGACTCCTGTCAGCACAGTGGATTCGGTCTCGGTGGATGGCCACCGTACATCATCTACCAGCATCCAAGATCTCTGGTCTCTCCAATTGATCCCCTTTGGTGAAGTATTGCAGAGAGACCTCATCAAATTAGAGCACTCTTGCCTGGAATCAAGGCTGTATATCTTCTCCTGGCCTGGATGAAAGTGGGTCATGAAAGAGGCCAAGGACTTGACTACATCCGGTCGTGCTTTCGCAGGTTCAACTTTGTCGAGATTTTGGACCATGGTGAAAAGGGTTGACATGCCCTGATTTTCAATGCTTCGGATAATCAATTCTCCCAAAGGGTCAACTTCGGTCTCAGCAGACAGGACGAAAAGAATGTAATCGGCCACTCGTGCAGCATCCATGCAGGCCGACAGTTCCCGCTTGACGGGTACGTATTGTAATTTCTGCTTAAAGCGGTCGATAGAGACTCGAAATGTCGAGGCAGAGACGTCGCATTCGATGTCCAGACTGCTATTGAGGTTCCTGATAGCGGCAAGAGCATCGCCATCTGCACACAGAGGAACAACAGCAACAATCCTCGGTGCGCCATCTCGACCCATGAATATAGAAGCCTCCTTCTGATGCTCCTTGTGCTTGACAAGCTGGCGCTGCTTGGCCTGATTTCGTCGATCCATTTTAGACATGACTTGTTGGTGAGGCGTCTTCCGCCTTTCATTGGGAACCTTTCCTACAACAAAGAACTTAAGTCAGAGGAAAGGCGCATAAAGTGAACGATTTGATCGGTTATATTAGACTACCTTTCGCTTGATCTCGGAGTGAACCCTTAGTAGCCTTCCTGGATTTGAAAGATTTATGCGCAACTTTGGTAGTTGGCCGGTGCGAGTGTAGGGCCGAAGACATGATGCCGTCACCACCAGCTTTGAATCTGAACGGTAGCGAAGCCAGATTGACGGGTTATATATCTATACGCAGTGGATTTTTTTAGCCCAGGATGTGTAAAATACCTAAGGTAGGCGGACCAAAGGTAATTTATTGACTGTCAGTCGGAGGGGCGCAATGGTAAAGTGGGTTTGCCTATCGATTAGCGATAGAGGGGCAGGGTTTTTTTTTGCGTAGGTAAGTACGGATCCGTAGTATCTCGCCTAACCAGGTTAAGATTAGCTTCGGCCTATTATGGCTAGTCTATCTGCACTTCCTAGCGTAAAGCGTATGCCGCACATTAGGTAAGCTAACCCGTCTAGGTAGTAACTAGTCATCGCGTAAAGTGGACTTACACTACTTAGGTACCTACACTCCCGCTGCTTCTTATCGGGCGTTATCTACCCAGGATCCCTGCAGTTCCACTAAAATTTCCGGGCAGCGATGTCTTTCCAGCTTCTTTGCACTCCTGCATTCAAATTGTACGTACATGAGCGTTTGCGCCACGCCCTCAATTCCTTTAGGTTGTATAATACGCAACGGCGGTAACCTTTCGCGATAGAAATTGTCGCTGCACCAGAATATTACAGTCAGCCTCATTCAGCCATCTCAAATCGCCGCTGGTCCGCCGCTAGTCCGCCGCTATGGAGACCGATCACGGTGCGCGTGTCCTGGAACAAGCGCGGACGAGCCTGGTGCCGAAACACGAACGAGAAAAGCGCCGACGCGAGAAAGAGGCTCAAAGGGACTATGGCCGTGGGAGAAAGGTCAACACAAAAACCGTGAAAGACAAGAAATTGCGCAGAAATTTGCAAGCCCTCGAGGCCAAATATAAGGCCGCCACTCTTAAAGCAAAAGATGCTGAGATTCTGCTGGAGGAAACGTCAGGATATCTTGAGCCCGAAACCGAGTTAGAGCGGACCTACAAGGTTAGGCAAGATGAAATACAGGCCGATGTGTCAGTTGCCACGGCTCAGAAACGATTCGATCTTACCCTAAACGAGCTCGGCCCCTACGTCTTCGACTACAGCCGGAATGGTCGTGATTTGCTCTTAGGAGGGAGAAAAGGACACAGTATGCTCAGAAATCCACTTCATGAGAATAAGCTACAAATACTGATGGAAGTGGTTCAGTTGCCTCCATGGATTGGCGGCAAGGAAAATTAAATTGCGAGTTCCAAGTCAACGAAATAGTTCGAGATGTTCGTTGGCTACACACCAATCAGGTACATCTTCCTCGGCATTTTCGCGTTCTACAATACATCTAGCAGTCCTAAGGTCGATGATCCATCGGCCGGGTACTTGCGAGTTGTTGATCACAGAGATATGCATTAATGCTGACAACTGCCCATCTAGTATATGGCAGTAGCCCAGAAGAAAAACGTATATATTTATGATGGTAGCGGTGTGGAGCTGCATTGCCTTAATCAGCATCGCGAAGTGTCCCATCTTGACTTTTTGCCAGTAAGGCAACCCTGGATCGGTGGAAAGCCCGGTACTCACAACACTTTTACTAATGCATTCTATAGTATCATTTCCTCCTGGTCACACTTGTAAGCGGTCCTGGTGGTACGGATGCTTGCGTTTACTTACAAAATGTAGGGGGCCAGTGGTCATCTAAAATATCAGGATGTCTCAACTGGTCAGTTGGCGAGCGAGATTGCAACTAAGTTAGGCCCTCCGGCGTCTCTGGCGCAAAACCCTTATAACGCGGTTTGTTTCACCGGCCACAATAATGGGCAGATTCAACTTTGGAGTCCCAGCTGCTCCTCTTCAAACGGACCACTCGTGAAGTTATTAGCACATAAAGGTCCAGTTCGGGCCATGTCCATTGATAGAGGGTGAGATTCCTCTGCCATTTCCCTATTTATGCCATTATATATACTAACGTTAATTCCAGTATGTCGACACGTTCCTCTGAATAATCATTACTTACTGACTAAAACCAGAGGGACGATATATGGTATCCACCGGCCAGGACTGTAAAATGGCCGTTTGGGATATACGCCAGTTTCGCGTGGTGAATGAATACTTCACGCGGCAACCCGCTTCTTCAGTTGCGATATCGGATCGAGGAATAACTGCGGTTGGCTGGGGAACACACACAACCATGTGGCAGGGACTGTTCACAAAGCACGCAGCTGAGCAGACTAAAGTCCAGAGCCCGTATCTGACATGGGGAGGTGAGGGCCGAAGGGTCGAACGAGTGAAGTGGTGTCCCTTGGAAGATGTATTAGGCATTGGGCACGACGAAGGATTCAGGTATGTGACCCGACTTTGGCCTGATTGTGGCGAATGTTAAGCCGTTATAGTTCTATTATCGTGCCCGGAGCGGGAGAGCCGAACATGGACGTCATGGAAATAAATCCTTTCGAAACTGTAAAGGAGAGACAAGACACCGAAGTCAGGGCCTTGCTCAACAAGCTACCAGCCGACATGATCGCCCTAGACCCTACCTACATCGGAAACCTGGATCTCCGCTCCGAGCAGCAGCGACAGTCCGAAAGGGACCTCGACGCCAAGCCGGTGAACGTGGAGACGGAGATACGAAACAAGGCGCGCGGCAAGAACAGCGCGCTTCGGAGATACCTCCGGAAACAGAGGGCGAAGAACATCATCGACGAGAAGAGGCTCAAGGTCGACGAGATTTGGAAGGAGCAATTACAGCAGCGGGAGAAACAGCATCAGGAGAAGGAGACGAAGTTGGGCCCGGCTCTCGCGAGGTTTGCCAAGAAAGAGTAGACTCTCTAGGAAAAAAAAAACTATCAACATATACCTATACCCATTTAATTGCTTTATGGCCTCTTGGTTCATTCGGGAACTTCGTTTCCGTTCCCTGATGTTTCATACCGGTGAATTTAAACGTGTTTCATTAAGAGTAGACAAATCATTGTTTGGTAGTCTCGTCGTCACCAAGCCCAGCCTTCTCAATCTATAGGAACAATCCACCGCTCGCGCGCCCATCGACCTGGCGCCCGAGTCTCGCCACGCCATTAACGAATAAGCAACTCAACACGCCCGCGGACCCTTCTCTCAAGACCGCGAGTTCGAACACGAGTCTTACCACATTGATCGCCGCCAAGAATTCGCGGCGTCGCTCGGCATGGTCCGATCTACCTACCTAGTGTACCTACCTAGTGTAGTGTATGCAGTGAGTCAAACGAGAGCCGGGATTAAGATTAGTGTACGGAAATTCTAGACCGCCGTGCCGTGCTTACGACGACAGCAAGGTGCAATTTTTTTTTTTTTCAAATGTGGCGGTGTAGACTTGGCGTAGGTATAGCTGTGCTTGGCTGTTACGGGGAAGGCCGTGGGAATCGTGCCATCTGCCTCCCCTGGGCGTGAATAGCTAGGGGTTAGGGAAGTGTGTGTCCACTACACTACATACACTTGAGATACCTGGTATCGTGAGAGGAGAGCGCATCATATCTTACACTAGGCCCTGGGCATAAGTTAATCTAGTTTGCCAAAGACGCCTAGGTCGATATCGAGCTGTGCCTCGACCCAGAGCGGCCATTGGTTATATCGTTGGTGATCGGCATCGATGCTCTGTTTGATGTGCTTGAGCCATCTCATCATGCCCATGTCCTGGTTTTGCTGTTTTTGCCTGTGCTGCTGCTGCTGCTGCTCGACTCGTATGATGGTCGCCATGATCTGTCTCAGAGCTATCCAGTGCGAAGCTAGTAGCAGACAGACTTGGTTCCTGCCATCGACGAGGCTCTGGAAATTTCCGTGCGGGATCTGCATCCACCAGCTACTATTATTGTGACAGTTAGTATGAAGCAGCCTAAACGGGGTGTAGGGTTTCGTATGCTAGAGCCATGTACTATGAGAGCGAAGCCGACGAGAGATGTATGTGCTCGCGCTTACTAGAACTTGCAGAGCATTTTATATGCTGATGAAAGGTCAGAAGTTCATCCGGATAGTCGACGCTTCATAAGGGGGGGCTTTCACCTAGAAATGAAGAATTGTAGAGAGCCGCTGCGATGTCCGAGATGAGTTGATGGTATTCAATCTCGACCTTTTGTTTGCAAAGTGGCCTGAGAGCCGCGATGCTTGCCACGGCCATATCGGCCCAGTCTTGCTGGATAGGAGGGCTTGACTCCATTTGGGCCTGCAGAACAGATATTTGATTGTCGCCGAGGAGGTTGGAGAAGATGAACTTGGCACCTTTACAGTACATCTGAATGGCGACAATGACGATGCCTCGACAAAATGTCATGAATTCCGCCATGCCATCATCGAGCATAACTGATTGGAAAGTGAGAGCATAGCAAGTCGCGAGCAGAGCATTTCCTTCCTCGAACGTAGTTGCTCTAGAAACGTCGGTTAGTGTCTTCTTGATGGCCTTGATGGCCTTCAATCGGTGGCCCACTGCAAAAGCGACGAGACTCTGGTCTTGTGTCATTAAGTCAGAAGCTGCAAGACCTAAGATTGCATGCACTGTTGGTTGTGACAGTTAGCCAATATTATCCACCAGTCTTTTGGCCGTCAGGGCATGGCATCAATCAGGTATCCTGTATAACCCATAGTGGACTTAATAGGCAGATGATGAGCACATACTAAGATATTCATGCTGTGGAACTTGTCAGTATTTCAAGTATCTTATACCGCGATGACCTACACTCTGTGACAAGCAGGGCACTTCATGTGTCCAAACCGAGTCGTTTCCATATGGCAGATATGGGGAGCAGGTCAGAAGAAAATGTTGAAAGAAGCGCATATCCTGGAGGCTGAAGAGAGGTATTTGATGTTGCGGCTGCCGAACAGTCAATACAATGGCGACAGATCTTTATTCGATACTTACCTGATGTGTGATCTGAGGACCGACTGGATATTCGCACTTGAGGCCTGTCTTGACGCAGTGTCCGCACGAGGGTCGATTTTCTTGGCACTTTGGGGCCAGCTTCAGCAACAATGTCGAATACTGAAAGTATTTATGACATATATACCTTGATTCTCCGTCTTTTGCAATTGTAACACCCATGGCGACTTTTCGTATGGCCTCTCCTCTCCAGTCTTAGCTTCTGCTTGGAATTGCTCCGCACAACCGCAGCACTGGGCGGTGAAACATCAGCAGAGTCGACTTCGTTCATCACCGATGGCGACCCAGAAGAGCCAGCCTCCCCAAGGTAACCGAAATCTTCATTTTGTAGGTAAGATGCAAAATCGAATTCGATGTCGTTGTCATCCAGGGTCAAGGGGGTTAAGCCTGTAGACTGATTGTTGTCTATGGGTTCCATCCCGAGACCTGAATGACGCTGTATACCTATAGGTACTAGCCTGTGCTTTGTTGGATTGAGAACGTGGGTTCGTTGAACTTCGTTCAAGTGAGCCTAGTGTCTTGAAGGTAGCGCCGGGACCTGATAGTCACTCATAAGGCTTAAGCTTCTAGAAGGAACGGAATGTGCCAAGCAATAGGTATGACGCGCTTAATCTTACCTACCTAGTTAATCACGTGTCTGGCTGGGGCGGTGCTCCGAAACTCGAATGAGCAAGATCTCCCTAGGTAGGGCTCAGCGTAGGGCTGAGTCGATACATACTCGAATTAGAGGGTGTGTAGGTGGCTAAGTAGGAGAGAACCGATTGCGCCCAGTTCGTTTCTAAGCCCTACTTACCCACATACCTACAATTAACAATTCAGCATACCTACCTAGGTACTATGTAGAAAGACAACACTCCCTGTCATCGTACATACTGGAACATGCTGGGCCGGGTAGGTATATGTACTACCAAGTGGACGGCAGCCGGGTCGAGGGAGAGACGTCAAACACATCATTTGCGGCTTGTACTTCTGTCCCGTGTCTTCAGAGCACACTTAAGTGGTCAATTGAATCTATGTATGTCTTATCCCTTGTGACCAGCTAGCTCTCTCGTGATTGATGACCTCCTAGATTTTTTTTTCGGAGATGTAGCTGCAGGGCGACACTCCTTTGATGTTGTCCTCGTGGCAAGCGAATGGCTACGTACAAGTAGGGGCCACCTACTTCCTGTTTACAGCAAGGGTCCACTCTAGCGTATTGCGTATGTACTTCGTACGCGACGTAGCGAACAGTGGTGTGGGCATTGTATTGGTTTGCCAAGCCGCTCTCAAAGCTTGGCCGAAGTCCCCTTTTTTGTGGATGTACGAAGTAGTAGGTAGACGAAGTAGGTATTACTGTAATTCAAGGATCATCAATATCTTCATTGCGTTTGCAACCTGGCACCCTCGTCTTTCACGAGGGAGATGTGGGATTGAGTAGCACATATAATTTGCCGAAGACATCGGATCATCGTTGACATGGCCGTGAGGTTCGATCAAAAGTAGGCGTAACCTATCTCTATATAGATCAGGGAGTAGATATCATGGCAAAACGTACTTGTCCGCACAACCTCTGTTAAGATTTCTGATGATTAAGATGCATGCTGTCTGCAGCTTGAACAAGTTGTCCCTATAACCATTCCGCTGTAAATGAAAGCGGAAAGCCACGTTTTTCATGCGTTACGTAGCGTACCAAGCGGAATGATGGTGAGTTTGAGTCCTATGGAGCGTAGAGGACTGTTACCTAGCCGATAAATCGGTGAGTTAAAATTGGCGTTGATATTGTGGAGATCACTGCAGAAAAACTTGCTGGACGGTGTAAGCTCCTCTCATTGACCAGGTCGGCTAATTTGCTAAGAGATGTAGGTGGTACCTACTTGAAGGTACAGTATAAGAAGCACCCCCGGATGGAACACTGAAGATAGCGCTGACATTGCAGGTCGTAACCTTCAATTCCCCTCAGGTGGCTGGTGATATATTAGAAGGGCTCCAATCATGACGACTCGGCAGTGAAGTATATTTGTTCGCACAGATCAATAGCGATCTGATATCTCTGCAAGTTCGTTGCATATGTACATATGTACGAAGTAGGTAGATATAGAGATTACGGAAGGGTCAGGAGTCTCATCGGGTCCGTACCCGTAGTGTAGCTCGTTCGGGGCTGGAACAGGTTAACATGGCCATGACAATTGGTCTATGCAAGAAGCCATGGCGTTTCCGATAAGGAGGCGTTGAGAGAGCTGCGGGTATAGCGGAAAATGGTATAGCTTGCAGTACAAGCGCCTACCAATCATTCATTGCCTGATTGTCTCCGCGATAAGAGAAGCACGGAGAGAAGCACATGCCGGCGCTATCGTGGTACGGAATGCATCGCACGGGAGATGTTTTGAATGCGGCAGCGAAAGTCGGCTCCCATTCCTGCGTTTATTAGACCACGAAGAGTGAGAGTACGGGCCAATAAAGCTGACCCGATGGTGCGTCGCACAATATATATAAATTCGAAACTGCTCAAAAGGGAATGTTACTCATGATCCGACCCCGAGCCCGATACCAAAGTTTTATGAGGACAAGGGACGACGCCACGGGTCATATCTGTACCGGCATTGCGTAGGCGCTGGCATGAGATGCCGTTTTCTAAAGTGACTACGAAGTAGGTACGGACGTATCTAGGTAGGGGACGAAGTACCTAAGGTAGGTATGTACTTACCTAGGTACTTTGCGCCTCGTTAGGTACTTAGCACGTATACGAAGCACCTTCGTGCAAATAACGAGGTACTTAGTACCTACTAGTGAAATTGACGCTAGCGGTTAGCGGGCTGAGCTTAGCGAGCCGGGCTTGACTAACTACGTTTGGTAATTAGCCCTGGTCGCTTTTTCCAGCTCAACGTCGATGGCCCTATCGCACTAGTTGTATATACGAAGCATTTAGTCCACGCTACCCTCAGGAACCAATCCGAATATTATCTAGTGAGCCCTTACTAGGTACGGATCTGTAGTGCATTCAATAATTACATTTATGAAATACGAATGCTACGTTCGGTGCGGAATATTCCCTACAGTATATAGCAAGTCTCGGCCGGCAATCGATAGATATACCTTCACAACTTGAGCCAATATGTACTAGTGTAGTAGTATAAGTACGTCCGTAGGTATGTCAAGAATGCCAGTGAATGATGGGTTACCAACTGGTGAGATTTGGATGTAACTACAATACATGATCCACGTGGGTCCAATCAAACCGCAATGCTGGCAACTTGTGAGAGTTTCAACTTCAACGTTCAAGTTTGAACCAGCAATATTACCTACCTGCCTACATAGGTATGTATGATGTACCTGGTGTACCTACGTAGGTATAATAAGTAATCATGTTACCGGTACCTACCAAACCTACTTGCATTGCCGCCAAGATAACTGGTTAACTGGATACCGCTTAGTGTTCTCTACACTAAGGACTTTAGGTAAAAACTACGAAATATGAAGGATTTAGGTAAATGTAGTATATAATGGGTAAACATACAGTGGTCCATGATTTGTATTAAACACTGTAACTTTATAAGCACCATGTGCATTTACTAATAAGAAGGGCCTGTATTGGTAGTATATACCTAGTAACTATTAGGGCTAGGTATGTAAAGTACCTACTTATAGTCAACTACCTCCTAGGTAGGTAAGCATAAGGCGTATTTTCTTAGCATGACTAGGCAGGATAGTTTATTTGAATGGACAACTCAGTTACTGGGGTTATTTGTTTGCATCGTGCAACAGGTAACAGTAACAATACGGTCTACGGTCTATCCCGTGCGTCCATACAGTTCAGGCATTGGGTACCTATTAGATACCTATGGTATGTAGTGTAGGAGGTAGTATGCATGATGTAAGCGAAAAAAATGAATGTTGGGTCCGTCCAGGACCAGGACCAGGACCAGAACCTTACTTAGGGCTTCAATTCATTCCATGATTGGTCGGGATCAGGCCGCCGTACCATAACACAGGTACCTGAGGTAGTGCACCGGTAGTGTACCTAAGGTAACTACTCCAGGGACACCTTGCGTACAAATAGGTACAAGCAACAGTACCTACCTATTGTAAAGAATGTATCTCTCAAGTACTATTTTATTGTTGTGCTACAGAAAAGTCACCAGCCCTGTACTTCGTACAATCATATTATTCCGTCCTCACATCACCAGTCGAGGTCAACTTAGGTAACCTAGGTACCTACATACTTAGGTATCACCAGACTGGATCTAGACCGCAATCTTGCCCCCACATCTCCCTTCTTATGGCAGCCAATAGAACATCAGGATCTATGAAGTAATGTGGCTTCGATGGATACTCCGTGCCCCACTTCTTCACGCTAGTGTACAAGGCGGTACTGAAAAGGCGCATGTCCTGCAAGCAAGTCCAAGCAAGTCCAAGCAAGTCCGACCAAAGTCTGACCTGATACTGTACGCCGCCCGCGGGTCGTACCTGCATAACGGCCCAGGTAGGTAGAAGTAGGTAGGTACGTCCGTAGATACTACACTAGGTAGGTACGGACGGACATAGGTACCTTAGGTAGGTACGAATACCTATGTACGTATAGGTAAATGGTACGGATCCGTCGTATCTGCCTTGTACTATCTACTTACCTAGGTAGGTTGGTCCTTACCTATTTTCGGCGCTTTCGCTTGTCAGATCATTGGTAGGCAGGATGAAACAAACAAACGATGGACTTTGCTTCCATCGTGTGTGCCCGCTTTCCCCTTCTTTTGAACTCCTTTCCGTCCGCACCACGCCACAAGTATATGTACCTACCTATCCTCCTCCTCCCATCCGACGTCGACTGTCGTGGGTTTTCTCATTCACTCGTCGATCATTTTTCGTCACTGACACTCTTTATAAATCACACTCCTTTTACATAACCGCTTGTCAGCTGCGACTGTGACTGACTACTTAAAATCTACCTGGTCTATATTACACTCCCTGTCTGCTCGTCCTCTTGTTGCGCTATCTTTTACGATACTACTTCTTCTCCAAAGACGCAACATCATACGCAGCATCGTCGACCTCAATATCAGAATCATACCCAACGATCTACACTCCGGCCCCCGTCAGCAGTTTTACGACGCAGTGCGTTGGCTACAGACGGATAAGATCTGGGCCTTCATTCTTTTAATTAAACAATATCGATACTTCAGAAGTTTTAACTACAGTCTCGATCATTCCCATCCATCATGTATACCAAGGCGGGTTTGATGGCGCTTTGTGCTGCCGCTACTGTGAAGGAGGTCGTGGGTGCCCATGTTCATCAGCATATGCACGCCCACAAGCGGGAAGTCGTCTGGGCCGCTACCGAGACCGTCGTCGTCACCGAATATACCACCATCACTGTTACTGAGGATCAAGAGAACACCGCTGCTGCCGTTCCCACCTCAGCCCGCGGACCTCGACCAGAAATCCTGTCTGCTGCTCCGATTATTACATCGGAGAGTTCAACATCCAATGTTGTCGAACCAACCACGTCGATTGCTACTCCGACTATAACGCCTACCACTCTAGCCACCAACGTGAAACCCACAACGTCGTCCTCGACGGACTCGCCTATTGTTCCTAGCCTTCCGCTCGAGTTGACGACTCTTGTTGTAACCACGTCCAGTGAGCCTGTTACAACAACGTCCAGTGAGCCTGTTACAACAACTTCCAGTGAGCCTGTGACAACCACGTCCAGTGAGCCTGTTACAACCACGTCCAGTGAGCCTGTTACAACCACGTCTAGTGAGCCTGTTACAACCACGTCCAGTGAGCCTGTTGTGGTAGCAACGCCTCCTGTTCCTGCTGCTGCTCCTAAGCCCGAGATTGTCACCAACGGCAGCATCAAGCGCGGTCTCGCCTTTAATGACGCGACTTTGGTTCAGGAGTTCCTTAACTTGGGCGGTAAGGCGTCCTGGGCTTACAACTGGGCACCTTCTAGTGCTGCCCTACCCGCTGGGGTGACTTACTACCCCATGCTATGGTCTCCTGCTCCTGAGCATTCAAATGGTTGGGCCCAGTTTGCTCAGGATGCCATTTCCAAGGGTGCCGATGCCCTGCTGGGTTTCAACGAACCCGACATTGCTAGTCAAGCAAACATGTCTCCCCAGTACGCTGCTGCTGCCCACACTCAGTGGCTGAATCAGTACGCTGGGCAAGTCCGTATCAGTTCGCCCGCCATTTCGAGCAGTGAGAACGCGAACCAAGGTATTGACTGGCTTAGGCAATTTTTCGGTGCTTGCAATGGTCAGTGCCACGTTGATTTCTGTGTTGCCCACTGGTACGGCCCAGGTGGTGCTTCTGGTGCCCAGTTGTTCCTCAACCATCTGAAGGATGTGTCCAACGCCTGCAGCGGCAAACCGGTCTGGGTGACCGAATTTGCTGCTCAGAGTGACGACATTAATGCATTCATGACTACTGTTGTGACGGCCCTTGAGAGCAGCGAGTTTTCTTTCGTCGAGAAGTATTCGTACTTCATGGCTGGTGTTGGCGAACTCTTCTCCTCGCCTACGTCGCTAAGCTCTTACGGTCAAATTTACGCTACTCTTTAAGCGTTTTTTTTTTTTCGGCGCTACATAAATGCCTCATAAATGCCTCCTTCGGTTTGCATACTAGCATTCAGAAAGATAGAGCCGCAACTCTTTCACCTACACGTTCAATTCGTTTGTATATAGTTTCTATTGTCGAAATCATACTTTTTATAGCAAAGCTGCTTACATGGTTATGACGGCACAGTAAGTGTTGGCAATATTTCCATGGTGGAATATAGCAGGGTATGGGCAAAGGGGACGACATTGACGTCCTCATGTGGATGGATCAGAAACATAGATTTACGAGCCCATGAAATATCAGAAGCTAAAGTTCACAGACAATACCTCTTGACTAATGACTGTACACTTGATACATAGATGCCAGAATAACCGTGGCGTAGTCACGGATAGATAATTCATCAAACGGAATAGGTATGCTTTGTCCGTTCTGGTAGGACTGCGTGTGTAGCTGCGCAGTGCGATCACGATATACTATGAAGAGCCAAATAAGAAAAGACAGCTACGATGCTGAAATGGGGCGAGGTGTGTTGTGTTGTGTCTTGGTTATTAGATTGAGATGAGGCATGTGTCGCTGTATGTTGGGTTGTGCTTTGTGTTTGTTTGTTATGATGCGTTTGAGGGAGGGATGATGGCATGTGTGTTTATTTAGGTAGGTAGATATTGGGAATAAGGTACTTGGTGAGTGAGTGAGTGAGTGAGTGAGTGAGTGAGTGAGTGAGTGAGTGAGGATGGGGTTGAGTGGGTGGGTGAGTATGGAGGTGGGTGAATGAGTAAGCGAAAGGGGAATGAGTGACTTGGGTGGTTGAACTAAGTACATGAGTGAGTGAGTGAGTGAGCGAGTTAGATGATGATGAGATGAGATTGAGATGAACGGAAACGGTGGGGACGGATTTAAACTGCGTGATCCACAGATATCTGAACGAAGAGGTTTTGTTCAATCACATGAACAAGCAGTACCGACCGCGAAGATGAACAGCCTTGTCTCCGTAACGGAACGGCATGCATCGCGTATGTACATAGCTTGACATTCACATGTCCTAGACGGTATGTTACAGCAAGTTCCACCCACCACGCCCATTAACCTAGCCTAGGTAGCTAGGTAGCTTTCAATCCGCGTCCGATCATCCGGTCCAGTCGGTTAGACTTCAGTCTTTAAACGTATGATGCCACATCCACCCCCAGAATGATATCGCGAGTTCTCTTCCCAATACGCCCCCATGCCCTACACAATCGAGATCTACCGCTCTCTCATACAACATGAAAAGGAAGGAGATAAAAAGCTGGAACCGTCTTACAACACCATGGTTTACCAGATACCTTAGCCCTCATGACAGGTCATTAAACACCTTACAACCGAGTCTATGTCGGCTTCCGCATATTTCAACATCCCTAACGCCAGAAAACTTGGAAGAGGGGTGAGTGGTGTAAAGAAGTCATCATCACCATTCTCATCAATTCATATAAACAGTATTTTTGGGCGGCCTGAAAATTAAAGGCCGTGTTGGAGACGATTGACTTGATTAGTGTTGTTCAGTCGACGAAGGGGGAGGTGGTGTTTCGGGAGTCGCGGTACGGCTTCGCATGTCGCTCCGAATATGGAGTCTTCGAAGCCGGTCGGCTAATCGGGAATGACGACGGTCATCATCTGCAGCACCGGTTTGGTCCGAACCCTGTTGTGTTTGCCTGTATAGACGCAGGGCCTGGAGGCGCTCGTCTACAGATGCATGGCGCAGTCTGTTCCAGTCCAGTAATCGTGATCGGCGTGATCTATGGGTGACTTCAGGGTTCCCTGTTGATTCAGGTGCTTGTTCAGCCCCAGTAGACGGGGTTGAATGATTATTGGCCGTGGTTGTGGCTGCCTCTGGTGATGGAACTGCCCCGCCGGTCTCCTCGCGTTCGATATCCTCGGGTGGTCGCAAATCAAGACGACTAGAAAGAGATAAGGTTTTAGCTTCTACATGTCAAGTGGAACGCAGAGTGGACAAACAACTTACCACAAGGGACAGGTACCGGAAACGTTCACGAGCCAGGGGTCTACGCAAGCAGGGTGGAATTTATGATTACAAGGCAGAACTCGTACATCTTCACCCACAGTGAAATCCTCCGTACAAATTGAACAGCCCAGATGATCATCTCCGGACTGCCGCTCGTTGCTTGATTCCTGTGGAGGAGGGTTTGTCGGCGCGGGGGTGCTCTTTGGTGTATGTTGTGCGTTTGTAGTGTTAGCTGCTTCGGTAGGCGACTCGGTAGGCGACTCGGATACTACGGCATTGTTTGAAGCACCGTCTGTAGTTACTTCATGTGAGGCGTTTGCTTGCTGAGTAACAACCCCTGAAACACTCTCGAGAGCCGTCTCCTCATCCGGTTTCCTTTCATCGGGTTCGCCGAATTTGACAATAGGTAAGGTCTCAAGCATGGCCATAGCAAGCCCTCTCGCACGACTCCGACGCGGTCTGCCGTTAGTACTAGCTCGCGGACCATATCGTTCGGGATTGCGATGGGCTCGTAAGGCTCCGGTAGTAATGATGAACAGAAAGAGTAATGTAATCAGACCAGTAATACTGTACAAAACACTCATGGCCACAGCTGAACTACTACCGGGACCAGGCTGGTGGTTATCAATAGCCCTCGCACTTGGCATAATTGAGGCCACCACGGGTACTTCAGGGGTCCCTATTATGATGGCGTGAACAGTCCTTGTATCGCTCGTGCTTGCCATGGACCAGATTCTGTTAAACGCAAAGTTCCCACCACCAACATAGCAAAAGGGCTTTGTGTTACTATAGAGCAAAATAGCCGTTGGTACGTTGGTACTATTAATAATCGTATTTAGTATGAGACTGGGCGTAATCATGTTCGAGTCGGTGGTGCTTGAGTCACAACAAAGGTAAATAACCTTGTCTGCGTAATCGATCTTGGTGTAATTAGAATGGTCAAGTAATACGAGGTCGCCGCTGATATCCGGCAGCTAGTCGTATGGTAATGTTAGCTAAAGACTTACACCTATATAATTGTAGGTGACATCCCAAGAAACAATGTAACAAGGGCATGATGTACACTTACCTTGGATGTATCGGTTTGTTGGAATCCAGCCTGAAGTGTCATCGGCACAACATCATACTGTGATCCGCCTGGCGCGAGTTCAGTGGGGTTAATCACAAGCGACATTTTCCACCTAGGATAATAGTCGGTGAGATCTTCAGGCGCTGTCGAGGCATCTCGTGCAGACGCTAGAGAGATGCAAGATGCGATGCTCAAGCTTAACCAAATCTTGACAATAACGGAACTGGTGGCTGCGGCCTTCATCTTCAGCCGTTGATACACGATTCGCCGTTAGTTGGACGTCAGCCAGTCAGCCGTCCTCTATAAAAGAAGTGAGCTCAAAAATACAGGCGCAGGATGAGGTTGGGCAGACAAGGATAGGCCCAAAGTCATAGAATGCAGACTGCAAAGCGCGGACACAGATGCAGGTGCAGGTGCATGTACATGTGCATGTGCAAGTGCAAGTGTAGATGCAGATGCAGATGCAGACTCTGATGCTGAAGCGGGTAGAAGTAGGTAGTTTTTAAGTGTGAGTGAGTACTTCGAGGTTCGGGTATGAATAGCGATGGTGGCGGCGGTGGTACTAGCGTCAAAGAAGGGCGTGTCGCATCTGAGACTTGAAAGTACCGGCTGTCCCGACCTCGATTTCTCCCCTCACGGTTGTCTTTCAATCGCCTCTTGATCGCGTGACCGCGTGACGGAGTAAAATGTCTGACGGTATTAAGGTAACAATTGGTGCCGGCAGTATTAGGTAGGTAGGCCGCCGTACCCAAGGTTTAATCACGTCCCAACAGTACAACCAAATGCTATGCGCTTCGGGATGTTATCGTGCTTTATGTAAGAGAGCAGAACAGAATCGCATCACCATATATTGAATATGAGAGCTGGTACAAAGCAAACAACAACAGACACAACACTCATCAGCCCACAAACACACGATCACAAACCAGATGGGTTCGGGGTTTGACGGTTCGTGGTGGTGACAAAGATGAAAGATGGAGGATCTACCTCGTATTGCTGGTTCGTACCTTATAAGGTAGGTACTAGATAGTAAATACTAAGAGTTGTCTACGGTTTAGATTGTATTTGAGTTCTGTTCTTACCTAATACACTAACCCGGTCTGATCTAGCGTAATTATGGCGTACATATTTTTGTGGGGGCGGATCCAGCTCGGTGTTGAGAGGGAATGATTTGCGTTATTTCCACCGCTAACGGAATACCGGTACGGAATACCTGGGCAGGTACCTAGGTAGTGGTGATAGGTATGTATTTAAGGTAGGTACCTACCAAGGTACTACATGTACGCAGTTAACAGCCTAGAAGATCCGGCACACCGTCACCTTAGGTAATCCGTACCTATGTCCGGGCCCTACGTCCGGGCCCTACGTCCGTACCTGATCCTAACCTGGATACCTACCAAATCAGTACGGATAAAGTAGGTACACAAGGTAAGCACCCGGTACCTGCATTATTCCATTTATTCCGTTTACTTAGTTCGTACGGATCCGTACCGGATGAATGTTCACGATGCCTACGTATAAAGGTGGGGGATTTCACCGTCAACAAAAAAAGAATTCGAGCTTGACTAGTCCCCATCCGTTTCTAATTAGTAATACGGATCCGTACATAACGGGCAGACCGTCCTACTCTGTAGTACTTTAGGTACACACTATAGATGCGTCTTTATGAATCGTGCTCACTGTCAATCTGACACCTAAGTAGGTATTCCGTACTATACGGAGTACCTACTTTTGGTACCTACCTACCTTAGGTATGTACTTACATACCTGGTAAATACACTACTCTGCAATAGGTATACGATAGGTAGTAGGCGATGCAGTAGACATCGTTGATGACGCGGCCCCATGTGTTCATAACCATGCTGGACAGGTTCTGTAGATTCTTGAAGCTACTCGGTGGCTAAGTCTTGTTGAAGGATTCTAGGATTGCCGTTTTTTTAGACTCTACGAAGTACGTATAGGTAAGTATTCCGTACGTAGTGTCATTGACACAAAAGAACTCAATGTTGACATGACGGTCCACTAGGTATGTGTGATGGTGTTTTGAATTCATCTGAAGAGCTACATTAGCACCTAGTCATTGTTCTGCGAAGAACATTAAGTACCCTATCAATCACAAGGCACCTCTCAACATGCCAGCATTTCCAGCATGCCTCACAGATTGTGAAGGCCCAAGTTCGAGCGATGAGGATGCGGGACAGGTTCAAGCATCTCGTGCAAAACCTGCTCGTTGTATGTATGGGAAAGTGCGGGTAGCGATTACCAAATCTTATCAGACTACGGACGTACCTACCACAGCTTCCACTGATACCAACATTACTGCGTTGCACTTGCCGTAGCTACAATGAGCAGAGCTCGGTTAAAGAAAGAGCAGCCGTGCGGATGCAGGCGACTTCTTTTGAGCTCAGCTTTTCACGTTCTTCCCACTCTTGGGCCCTGCCATCTGATCATTCTAGCCATCGACTTGCCTGCGACCTGATTCTTCAAAGAAACCACATTGGCATCACCTACCCCTGATAGGAGTCGCTGCCTAGACTCGTCCTATTAGTTCTTCTCCCGTCACTTCAAATCGACACCTGTTCTTTGTCCCTTGTTGGGAGGTTGGAATCAAACCTACCTTAAGTGTTCAAGTCGAGTGTAGAAGCCAAGATGCCGAAGACGAAAGCCAAAGTGACCACTAACGTTGAACGTGAGTACTGCTTGATATTTTTCGATCATCATTATCCCTATTCACTGACAATGAGCGGACTTGACTCAGACGATTCGGACGACATGTTCGTCACAGATGGAGATAATAAGCCAAGTCAGGCGCAATCCCGAAGAAGGAAGAACAGGCTTTCTCGACTAGAAGAGTATGATGAAGATCCCGGACGCGATGGGAGCAAGTGAGTTCATGTTCTATTACGTTTCATATCCGTAGTTACCGATTAACCTCTGGTTAGGAAATATCAGAAGTTGGCCAAGATGCTTGACACTTGCACCACGCAAGAGGCCGGCAAAACCAAGGCCTTCCTGAAAGAATTCCGAAAATCCGTGACGAAGCGGGAAACCGAGCTGAAAACTTTCAGGCAGAAGAAAGAGCAAGAGTTGTCAGTAGTAGACATCTAATTCCGCAAATCTCATGCTGACTTGACCGTCAAATCAGCATCAAAGGGCAAGAAAAGTTTGCCGCCATCTTCAAGCAGCTCTCACAGCAGCTATCCGATGGAGGAGCGGGCGCTCTCCGCAAGGAAGATCATCCCTTATTCCAACAAGCGCGTACTAATATGGAAGATCATCAATCACTCATGGAGCAATTCAAGCTTGTAGAAGAACAGCTGAATTCCAATAAACTCGAACTACCAGTGGTCAGATGGAAGAAAGACGAGCAAGAAATCAAAGAACTTCTAGCTTGCAGCAGTAGGTATGGAGAAGCCCTGGTAGGAACTGCATTAGCACCGGGGTCGGCTGCTGTAGTCGACCGACTAGACGCAAGCGAGGAGGATCGATTTGCCAAAGAGTTGTTTAAAGACTGTCAAAAGACACTAGTAGATGGAGAGACATGGGGTTATGTCGCTGCAGACCAACTGAAGCATTTCTCGGCCATCGCAAGGATGGTGCCGCCTGAGAATGAGGTACATAATGAGTACGGACGTACTGATTGATAGGTATGCCAGAAGGGTACCTACTATACCACCGCTAGGTAGCTACTAGGTTTCAGACCCGGGAAAGGATTTCATTGCTACCTATTTGCGATTACGCTGCTTATAGCTACCTAGGTATGTGTCCTATGGGTTTCCTAGAGAGGTATTTGAGAAATACCTAAGTATAAGCCTATACCTAGTCCGTACGTACGTACTGAGGCATTAATCATTATTAGGCAAGCTTGGACGAGTGCAACTTGAAATTGAATGACGTGATGAATCCCGTTTGAGCCACAGCACTCACACAGCCACGTGTCTACGTAATCCATGTGTGGCTTGTGCAAGAGTTGCGGGGCATATATATGGGGCATTCATGCAACTGGCTAGGTCGGCACTAGCGCACAATCGCTTAATTTTTCCGGCAAACAGCCCACACAACCCGATCCCTCAAACCTCGAAATTTTTGGTCGATTCGTTCTGATCTTGCTGTTTCTCTCTCCCACCAAGACCACCAACGACACTCGACCATCCATTGTTGCAGGCTTCAATTCCCAACCTGGTATGTCAATCCATCTTAGGGAGCCATCATAGGCTTTCATTCTCATATCTACTCTAAACACACTGAATTGTGTGCTCTGTGGTCTTGTGTATGCTAACACTAATCGGCCTCCTGAATAGTCAAAATGGGTGCCCTCAAGTATGTCGAAGAGCTTCAGAAGAAGAAGCAGTCTGACGTCCTGCTCTTCCTCCTCCGAGTCCGCTGCTGGGAAGTATGTTGAAACCTCCAAACTCCACTCGACACGAAGACGCGCGAACAAATACATAAAAACATCTACAATTATGGACCCGAGCCGTGGAATTTCTGTGGATTATGTGGACGCTGTCTTCTCCGTCTGAGAAAAGTGTCTTTGCTATACACTCGTTGAACATAAGCTGAGAGTGCATCAATATAGCTCCGTCAATTGAACGTCATCCACCGCGCCTCGCGTCCTTCCCGCCCCGACAAGGCTCGCCGCCTGGGATACAAGGCCAAGCAGGGCTATGTCATCTACCGTGTGCGTGTCCGCCGCGGTGGTCGCAAGAGGCCCGTTCCCAAGGGTGCCACTTACGGTGAGTCCTACCCCCTAATTCTTGTTCTCGAGGGTGCCTCTGTTGCCTAGAACGTGCGACTGATCAGAATCGAAATATCAGGCAAGCCCACCAACCAGGGTGTGAACCAACTCAAGTACCAGCGATCCCTCAAGTCTACTGCTGAGGAGCGTGTTGGCCGCCGCTGCGCCAACTTGCGCGTCCTCAACTCGTACTGGATCAACCAGGACTCCACGTACAAGTACTACGAGGTCATCCTAGTCGACCCTCAGCACAAGGCTATCCGCCAGGATCCCCGTATCAACTGGATCGTCAACCCCGTCCACAAGCACCGCGAGTCCCGCGGCCTTACTGCCACTGGCAAGAAATCCCGTGGTCTCAACAAGGGTCACCGCTACAACAAGACCAAGGCTGGCCGCAGAAAGACCTGGAAGAGACACAACACCCTCTCTCTCTGGCGCTACCGGTAAGGGTGTGCTGCTAGAGGCAGTGGCCACCGCGGCGATTAGTGGGAGGAAAATCTGGTTCATGATTTGGGATGGCGTGAAGGCATGTTTCACATTCAATAGGTCATGCGTCTGGCTCATGAATTCTGCCTGGAGTTAGGCTATTTAGTGAGAGAAGGAACAAGAAGTCTTCCTTACTACGCTGGCATGCTGTGCTTATGACTGTGATATCTTTTTTTCTTTCGAGGTTTAATCTACTAGGGTTTTCTGACTCTCACACGCTCGCGCCCCTTAATATTCTGCCTGGGATCGGAATAGTGAACACTTCCACGTTGATGTCTCCCGTCCCGTTCCCGTCCCAACCCCGGTATCGCGATCTGTAAATCATCCTGCTCAAAACTGTTTCGTCCCCTGCTCATGTAGGTCGAATTGTAAGGTCGAGTTTATAACGGCCGCGGCCTATATGAAGTAGTTACCTATACGTGCATGCATGCTACCTACGCCATATCCACGCCCAATTGTGCATACGGGCCGGATTCTACATAGTGCTATTTTACGCTTCCCGGCTCCCGACAGACAGCCTTGCGAACAGTACCCACGTACATACCTATAAGTAGGTAAATATGCGATTCCGAGCGCCTCATCATGGGGTGAAGCATTACCTAGCTACCTAGTTCTAAAAGATTTCATCTGCTACAGATAGGTACGTATGTATGTATGTATGTATGTAGTGCAAGTATCTAGTGTAGTGTAGTGTAGTGTAGGTCGAGTAAACCCCGCGCCCTGACCATGGAAAAAGAGTGAACTAGGGTATCGTTCTGGCATTTTGTAGATAAATAGGGTAGACCTCCCCCGACCTTCAGGACCTCTTCCTCTTGGTTCTTCAGTCGTATTCAATCCTTGAGAAACGCCCTTAATCCCAGACTTCAAATCTCGTGCAAGGTGCCTGCCCAATTATATTGTAATACGACATCGCTGTTTATGGAATCTATCGTCCGCCCGTCGCAGGATTTCCACCTCTGCGGGTTCGTCGTGGCATAGATTTACATATAGGTAGGTACCTAGTGTGCGCTCTGATCCTACGGCTCCAGCATCGCCTCACTAAGGAGGCCTGGACTTCGTCAAGCATGAACGACTACTTATACGGTATAAGTTATACCTAGACGCTATCGCCGAGCTTTCACCGTAACGTAGGTAGGTAGGGTAGGGTAGGGTAGGTAGGTGTACCTAGTAATTCTATTCGTGCCAATACGTATCCGTACCTATGCCCGGATTCATACACAAGATTCGACGACTCTTGGGCGAGACTCTACATTAGCGATGTGAGGCCCATTCAGCTTTAGCTAGGTGATGGTAACGTCGGTACGGTCCGTATGTTTATTGGCATTAAGCCAACTATGACAAGCTGAACGTAAATCATGTCACGGGTAGCTAGGTATCTAGGTAGATGCGGACGTAGGTAAGGTAGGTTAGGTATTATTTAATCCATTACCCACGCGAAACTCAATAATAGCGGGAAAAGTATGATAAATATAGCGTAGTGTAGTGTAGTGAGCTCTTTGTGGTTGATTGATTAACCTATCTCCCAGTACAGCCTGTCAGATCCTTAGTAGTACCGCGAAATATCTCTGCGAACGCATCTTTGCGTTGGGGGGGGAGAGAGTTCCGCGCCAGATTCGCATAAAGATCTACCAGATACATGAAGTGAAGAAAACTATCGCGAAGGAAGATGCCGTGAAGTAAAAATTTCCCAGGATGAAATTACACAATGCACTACCCCTGCGTAGCATTGCGACCAACTGCATCAGCTTCCCTGGCCCATCATCATCAGCAACTGCTCGTGCACATCCAACGATGGTGCTAGTATCGAAATTGGCCTATCGTGCAATGAGACGGATAGCTAAATAACACCGCAGTAGTAGCCTTTCCACTGATCGTGAAGTCCCAATCAAGTAAATCACAAATCTTAGATATTACCCGCGCATTTTCCGGAGTGCCTTTTTCGTGTCTAAGAAGGAAATATTGTGACGATAGAACCAAGCGCCAGACTAGTGCTCTGATGCAAGCTGGTCAAGAGACAAGCCACATAGCAGGTTTATCGTGCAGAGAAAAAACCGTAAGAAAAACGCGTGAAGAAGAAGTCTATGCCGAGATCGAGCAAGGACCCAAGTACATGAAATGGCCGAAGAAGCGCGCCGTGTGGAGATCGTTAATGATGATAGGGACCATTTCACAACAGCTCAGTAGCGCGAACGATCGAGCAAATACGGCGGAACGCAACTGGGGGGCGACTAATGTACAGAGCAAACCCTCAAATGATGGGTGCTTATGAGGTAACTCCATGGTGCACATTGATGGCATGAAGGATTTAATGCTGGAAACTGTGGACTATCTTGTCATGAATGTAAGGGTCGTCAAGGTCGTAGAGAGCATCCACTCATGCTATCAAGGTTTAGAAAAAACCATGGAAATATAAGGCCGCCGAAGGTACATGTCGTCCGATTTCGTGTATCGTACCGTTACAACATTGTTTGTAGGTTTAGTGCTCTAGAAGAAAGAACCGTCATCATTGCCCTGATTACCGCCAGCGTCAGGATAAGTGTGGTAGGCGTTCAAGCGAGGAGGTTGCGGGGGTGCATTGGAAGGATTCGGCATCGAGATATTTGCCGAGGTTGGGTAGGTCATCTGACCGCGGCTGCCATTAAGAGTATTGTTGTACACACCAGGAGCGAGAATCGACTGGTTGGACATGGCACGGCTTTTATTACCATTGAGCGAAACTTGACTCTGCGTAGGTTCAGAAGGAGTGGCTTGGCCACTATTATTGCCACTGTGGTTATCATGCTGTTGAATCTTGGCCGCGAGGCGTCGTCCATAAGGGGTTCCCCGAATGCTAGGCAGCATGGGGCGAATGGCCTCTACCAGCTGATGCTTCAAATTCACTGACGAGTGCTCCAGAGCAGTCTGCACCACATAGTTTCCATACGAATCTTTAAGGAGGCGTTCCATCTCTCCAGGGACAAGAAGTTCTGTGACCATTCTGTCTTTGGCTTCCTCAGATGCACAGCGAAGGCACTTCTCCACAACGTTGGAGCTAAATTTATGGCGGGAAAGAACACCAATCTTGCCCATAAATTTCTGAGCGAGAGGTCCGGTGAAGCTGGGTTCATTGAGGTCAATGATGTACTGAACAACATAGTTGCCGAAAGGATCCTGGACGAGGCGCAAGGCATGCTCAGTGATCTGTGAGATCAGCCAGACTTTCTGCGGACCAGATGCATGATCGATACATCGTTGGAGGACACAACATCCATGGCGGTGGGTGCCGACTTCGATGCAGTGGGTGCCAACAGCGCTGAAAATGAAGTCAGAGTCGGCCGAACCGAGCTTATTGAGGCATTTCTGAATGACGTGATTTCCATTTAGATCCTGGATCAACTCTACTACTCGGAAGCGCAATGCATCGATAATGATCTTAACGTGAGTAGGAGTAGTCACAAACTCGATCATTTTCTGCAAAGCCCGGGTACCGTGCTGATTCAGTGCAATACGGACCATATCCTTAGCTGCGTTCTGAATGAGCACGGTGCGTTCCTCATCATTGCATAATTCCAGAAGTTTCTGGCACAAGTAATTGCCAAAAGGATCTGTCATAAGCTCGACAACGTGTTGATTGGTCTCTAACCAGATCATATGAATCTGATCGGGAAGGCGGTTGTCAAGCTGTTTCTGAAGATACCGACAGCCATGCTGGTCTTTGCAGAGGTCGTAGATGGTGCCGCCAACCTGTTCTAGAGGCAGATTGATGTAGCGATTCATAGCTGAGAAACGCGTTAGCTGAGCGCTAGTCAAGAGACGCAATATGGGACATACCATCATCATTCTGAGCGCGACGTTGCTGCATAACACGCTGCTGCGAATCACGAGGCTGAACCGCAGGTTGGTACACAGCACCATAACCGGTGTAGTTCTGAGGGGGTGTGTATCCGCCAATGCCCATATTCTGCATGCTCATGGCCAGCATATTCAGGTGATACGGGGCATTTGGGTTGGTTTGGCCATACTGATAGTACTGATACGGGCCCGCTTGAGAAGGTGATGTTGTCGAGTTAGTACTCGCGGCCAGAGGAGACTGAACTGGAGGCTGGCTCGAAGACATCGGACCAAAGGATGGTGCATTGGCTTGTAATTGAGACTGGATGGAGGGAAATGTTCCTCCCGGCTGGGCGGCAGCACCATGGGTATCGACAGACAGGTCACGGCTGTGTCGCTTCATAGCGCCAGGGGGGATTCGACCGATGCTTGCATTGTGGTTGTGGAAATGTTGCTGGGCATGGGCATTTGCAGACGAAGGTGCTGCACTAGATAAGGTCTTGGCAGTCGGGATATCATTGGCAGAGAAGGAGGTCGCAAGTTTGGGGGGAGTGGACAAGACCTGGGTCGTAGATGGGGAAATATTCGAGGTGGACGCGTTCTCTGCAGTGTTATCTTTGTACTGCTGGTGCAAGTCAATGGAGTGGCGGTAGGGACGAGATCCAATAGGTTTGGTATCAGCCTGCATAGTGCCCATGGAGTCGGCCATCTGGGATGGAATAGTTGAGAGGCTTTGCTGCTGACGATGGCGAGAGATGGCACCCCAACCGTTTGTAGCAGTTCCTTCACTATTTCCGAGTTGAGAAGTCAAGTCCGCTACCGTGGTCGAGGTAGGTAGCTATGAATTGAAAGAAAAAAAATAAGTCAGTGCGACAGTCGTTACTTGTCAGAGTTACCAAAGCCCTAAAATAGGAAGCGGAATTGAGTGTATATAGGAAATGATTGTGATGCTCGAGTGTTACAGGAAGTCAGGGCTGAGGAAGAGGGGGAAACCGCCAGTTGCAACTAAGTTGTGGAATTTTGTGTATCTGAGATGAGTGGCGGAGAAAAGTTTTGGAGTGAGAGAGTATGAAAATAAAGGCTGAGCCTCGACTACGAAAAATCCAGGTTTCTTGACACTCGCAAATGAAATTCCAAGAACTTGACAGATCACGGGAAGGGTACACATAGGACAACAGTGTGCTACCAATACCAAACCGAGAAATGGCAGGGATTGATAGAGTCAAGCGTGTTGGGGGTAAATCGTGCTCACTTACCACATTGGAATTGCCTTTCTGGGCATGGAGATGAGGGAAGCGGTCCTCGCTCCCATCGATGCCAGAGTATTTGTTGGAATCCATGTTGCCGTCGTCGTCTCTGAAGAGGAATCCCGTTGTGTTGGTTTGGTCAATATTGTCGTACAAGTTACCTCGGCGGGTCACAGGCATTGAGTACCTGTTTAAGCTATAGATATGTCAGCGGCAAGGCCGCCAAGGGTGACGTATGCTGGTACAACAGATAGTAATTGTTGAAGATGGGTATGAAATGCTAGATGGGCTGCAGAAAAAAAAGGGTGAAAAGAAAGTAGCAGGTGGTCAATGTGTGAGAGAGAAGAGTGTAATTATTGTGGGCTAGGTTTGGAGAAATGCCACAAACCTAGGTAGGGAAGGAAGTGACTGCTATTTCAGGACTCTTCGTATGTACTTTGCTGAGAGTGGTATGTTTGCGCAATTGATAAAGTGGCAGTCAAGTTTGTGTGTAGGAAGTGTAGGTGGTGTGGTTAGATGGTAGGTAGGAACTTGAAGTTTGGTAAAGTACTGAATTTGGCAGCAGGACAAACTCTCACTGAGTACCTGGCAGGTAGCCCCCAAGTACTCTGAGTAGTTTGGTTCCAGCTGTCTGTGTTCACTGATGTGTCAATTCGGTGCAGGTTGTATACTTGGATGGTGACAGTCACTCGTGAAAGTACATCTTCGTAGGTAACTAGGGACTATGCAAGCGGAAAGCACTTGTCACTGCCCAAACTTCATCTGAAGATGTTCTTCCAAACTGGCAGTCACTGACTGCTCCGGCCTACATGAGACGAGATTGTTTGCCAACGGTGAATATTGAGATGTTTGTATTATCAAGGCCGACCTGTTATTCACTGCTCATACCATAAGGTATCTGATAAGGAGAGAACTCGTGAGGGAAGGTGCAATTCAACGGGCATAATAGAAGGGCAATTGCTGAGAGCAGCCATCCTGAATTACTGAAAAAGAAAATATACACTTTTAGTACTTACGCGTTTGTAGACAAATGACTCGTAGGGTCTTGTCGAAGAGCTTCCTGCTTCTCATCCTCGTCGCTGTTTCGCCGAGTAGCGGGCCCTGAACGGTAAGGAATCGCGTCATCCTGGTACCGAGGCGGCATAATGCTTGATTGCGGAGACGTGAGGAGTGAACCAGAACGTCCGGGTCGGTTGAAAAGACCAGGTGGGGAGACAACGCTAGACATCGAATATCTATTCGGCCGGGAGAACATGGTTGGAAAGCCGGTGTTCGTCTCCCGATACTCGGGAGGGGTTGTCGGCTCTGACTGATGACCTGTTAGACCCAGAACGGGTCTCAGATCCTCTTGCAGCTCTCGCTGCTGCTGATCCAATTTCATCATCTCAGCCTCGAACCGCCGCTTCTGCTCTCTAAGTTTTTCGTATTCAAGCTTTTTCTTCTCCAACTATGTCGGTCAGCATCGACTTCTTCTAAGCCTTAATGTGGTCGTAAAGAACAGAACGATCGCCAAGAAACTCATTCGCAGGCTCAAGACGAGGAAAGACGGTGCGATACTCAAAGCGCATTCAGAAAGGGGTTCCAGGAGAGCTTACTAGTTGAACTTTAACCTGGGTTGGAAGCTACACATTATCAGCCCAAGGTCTCACATTCACAAAGACATCCAATTCGATGTTGAAACACACGCTCGAGAGGGATTCTAGGGAGGAAATGCACCGTCGCGAGCCGAGCCGATTGGCGCTCGCACGCAGAGGTTAGACTCACGGCTGAAGCATATTCCTGTGCTTGCGTGGTAGTTATTGAAGACAATGTTGGTACACGCCCCGAATCGGTCGTGAATCGTCGGGGTAAGGTGGTTCGAGGGTCTTGCGAACCCGGTTGAGGCATTATGCCGTTTCGTTGGGGTGAAACAAGGGAATTCATTGGCGCTTCGTGCATCGAAGACTGCAGAGAGCGTATCTGGTAATCCTCCATCTCGTTCTACTTTTATCGTTACAACACGGAAACTTTCGTACACGCCAAATCGGCAGTTATCGGGTTCTATAGACTGCACAACGATCAGCCATCCCGTCTTTATATCCGACAAGTTCGGAGCATGGCATAGCCACAGGCAAATTGAAAGGTATAATTGTTGTTGCAGGGGCGCCTCATATCTCTCACCGAGAAAGGCAAACTGCGCTGGGCTGGGCTGGGCGGATAAGCGATGCTTGCTCCCTTGAAGAGCGGAGAGGGCAAGCTCTGGCAGGGTGACGTGGACTTATACACCACATTAAGGGTAGAAGTCATAAAAATTGGGGTGACTCACATTCAGATAAGAACAAATATAGTCACAATAATCACAAGACCTATGCGAACGCAGCCCTGGGAAGCCAGGGACGGCAGCATGAGGCGGGTGGGAGTTGCAAATCACAGAAACAAAAGCGAGTGGAGTTTGTGCGAAGTAAGAAGAGCAATGTTTCAATTTCCAAGGAAAACAGGCGGGAAGAGCACGGAGGTTTATCTACGTACATAGCGTGCGAAGTAGGTAGATACCATTAGGTAGGCAGTGTTAGATGGACGTGACCTGAGGCGCCCTAACGTAGGTACCACGGGTACGTAAGGGAATCAATCTGTGATGGGCAACATCATGCTAATCATCGTAGTCACTGCATGCCTGCCTACCTACCTATGCCTAGGTACCTTATGCCTAGGTACTATGCCTAGGTATTGCCTGTGCCAATGACTTATGCCCGCTGAGCCTACGTAAATTAGGGTATTCCGGTAGGTAGGTAGGTATATCTACCTACATATTACCGGTACCCTAAGCACGATAAGGGTATAGGTAGTGGAGTTTATGTACGTAACAAGGTAGCTGAGATGTTACCTCCGGGGCAGTGCAGCGAGGGACCTCCCAGTCTTATATAGGTATAATAAGTACATCCGTATCCGTCCGTACCTTACACTACTTATTACTACCTAGGTACTTGGGCAAAGCAGCGCTCGAATTCGGTGCACTAAACTAGGTACCTTAGGTACCTAGCTTACGTATAGGTACATAAGGTAGTAGGGCTATCATCTGTACAATTAGGTAGTGTCACTAAGAGAGTTTAGTTTCTGGGTACTGATCTGCTACCTACTGCGGTGGTCCTGGGCTGGTGTTTTGCTAGCTACTTGCATAGGTGTATAGGTACGTACATTAGCATGTAGGTAACTGGCATTAGGTATCGATCCATGACCATTGCCTACAGGCTACTTACAAGTACCTACATAAGGTAACCTGTACGTTAAAACTTTATGTATTTTAAGGACATTACCTAACTAGTAGTACTTTAGGTACTTAGGTACATACCATTTTCTAGTAGGTAGTGTAGGTAGATAGGTCCTTTGTATGTACTCTTTCCTTGAAGTTTTTCTGCTATTGTGTGCATTGTCTCATAGGTACGGACGTAAACGTCCGGCATATCGTTCGACCCAGCTGCACTGCCCTGTCTAATGCCTGTCTGTTACTTGTCCTTTTACCTTCTTATATAAATTCACGTTGGCGATAGGTAAACGTAAAGAAGTACGTACGTACATGGACACTGGATAGGTAGGTAGTGCTACTGCGGAATACTTACCTAGGTACGGACGTATTATCTATCCCAATGCCACACATTTCCCCGCTCTCTTACCTATTATTGCCTCGCCTGTACACCAAAAAAAGCCGGCAAGCTTCAGGGTCCATCCAAGTATTCATTGCAAGTGGACTCGCCAGCCCTGAAGTCTCCAAAAAGTCGGGTCAGACTAAGACTTCAGTATTCCGTACCGACCGATTAATCACAAAGTTACAACATTTGGGCCCTCTATTCGTGACCCTCCAAGAAGAAAGGCACGAACAAACGCACGAACGGAAGAGAGGAATGAGAAAAGAAAGGCGTTGTCTCATCATATCAGGCTAAAGCATCTACCTTTTTCTCATTATAGGCTGTAGCGTCGAAAGTACCTTAGAGTAGACAGGCATGTTCCTTTGGTACGGGTTGTTGTTGTCGGTAGCACACACAAATGAAGGCCGGGAGAGCGGTGAGAAGCTGGAAGGATTCGCTTTACTGTACGAATTACCTACACGTTTTAATATTATAGGTTGTAGGTAGGTAGGTAGTGTAGGTCACGGTATTTTCAGGTAGGTGCAATACCTACCTAACCACCCTCAACAATTACCTAGGTATATTTTATATTGTTAGGCCCATATTTGTTAACTAATTAGGTTAGTGCGGGGCACTCCCGGCCCATCTGCACGAAATCGTGTTACCTCTTCAGGTTAAGCCGTGGTACAATTGGTGATACTAACTACCTACTAGGTAGATCCGTACCTACTAAGAGGTACCTAATGTAGTAGAATTGGCGTGCCGCACGCTAGTGTCCCTAACCGGGCCTTCAACTTTTGCCGCAATCGGATGCTCGCTCGATAAATGTACCTACCTGAGGCTAACCTACCTACACTACGGACGTACAGGCTTAGGTAGACTTACTTCCCTGTGGCCAAAATACTACCTTAGGTACCTAGGTAGGTACCTTTATGGAATATTAAGTATCTGGCTGGGTTGTCTTGAGTTCGGCGGGGGGTTCGACTGAAGTCCGGGCAACCCATCCGGTACTAGGTATCCTTTAGGTTCTCCGACATGAGGTAGGTAGGTACTTGTAGGTAGTTTCTTGCTACCTACCTGTTCCCTACCAAAACCTCAGCTAGGAAGTGTACAGTACCTACTGCGTACGTTAGGTAGGTAGGTAGTTGCGAACTCATCACTCACTATACCTACTAGGTAGAGGGCCCACTGATGGTCGACCACTCTCTGCGCCATACTAGGTATAAGTATTACTTACCTACTACCTAGGTAGTGTAGGTAATCAGCCTTGACCCTACCTAAGGCACCTACCTATTATTACCTACCTATCCCTAGTGTGCATCATTCCGTAAGGTACCTAAGGTAGCTAGCGTTCCCAAAGGGCATTGCGCTAGATACTACGGATCCGTACGGACGTACGTACGTAAGTATAAGTACGTACATACTGTTGGTACATACCGATACCTATACTACCTAAGGTACCTACTTAGGTACGTCCGTACGGACTACATACCTAGTGTAGTAAGGGCCATTCCGTACTGTACGTGGTGGCGTAGGTAGGTAGGAACTCGGTAGGTAAGGAACTTAGAACCTCCTACCTATATGTGTACCCTAGGTATGTACCATCACGCTCTTATGCACAGAACCTGCTCGTTTGGCTGTCCCCGCAGGCGAAATATTGAGGATAAGCCGAGAAGTGATAGATGATAGAATAGATGATGAGATCCTCATTCTATAGTATAGATGCCCAACGATCACCAGTTTACTTACTTTACCTACAGAAGCGACATACCTACTTATATGTGGGTTGATCTCGGTCAGTCGTGATTTCGGGTGTAACCCGATTCTGATGGTCTCCATGCTTGGTGGGTGCGGAATAACTATACCTATTACCGGTAGGTATGTTCTTCTTATAGGAGTTGCGCTCTGAGCCACTGGATCTATAAGAGCCCCATATGCACAGCCAACAATTTTCTCAACCTAGGATTCCCGACATACCGTACGTAGTACGGGTCCGTACCTAAGTACAAATACCAATACGTATACCTTTCATGTGTGGCAAGCACTCCTGTTTGACCAACCTGCAAGCTGCTATCAGATTGGCCCGGGTATACGGAATATATGAAATACATCACCTACCGAACATTTACCTTATGTACGGACGTTAGAATACTTCGTACCTGCTGCAAAACGTCTGACATCTCAGTCTAGGTATGCTAGTAATGACAACTTTAGTCGGCCCCACTCCTTATTTCCATGCTTCCACGCGATCGGTACGGCTCCCTATCAGGTATGTATGCGCATTTATCGAGATGAGAACTTCCCCTTCTCTTAGGACCGACCTAGGTCCTCGGGTTACCAATTGGCTGATAGGTAGCCGGCCAGTATGTACCTATTTCACTGTACCAAAGTGGTTAGATACATAGAGGGCAATGCTCTTGTGACCGAGACATTTCCAATATAATGCCTACGCCTTATTACCTATGCATGGACGAACCAAGGTAGGCGGTAGGGCCCTCCGCCTTGTTATCGATAATGTCGCCGAGGATCCTTATCTCGGTAGCAATGACGTGTATCGGAGGATATCACCCTAGACTCGCTCTTTTTTACTACCTACCTGTGCCACGAGTCCGGAATTCCACCCCAGTTGAGTGAGGCCCGCCCCTATCTCGATTCATGCAATGCTAAGCGTGGAAGGAGGACAATTATAGCTATCGGTAATCGTGTGCGAAGCACTTCATTACATATCACAATTTGCTAGCTTGGCCCGAGGTCTTGGCTTACCTATTCTCAAGATGTTGCTATCGAGGCGTAACAGCTCGATGCACGAGGTGGTATTCAAGTGCCAGCGCAACATCAGGTACCTAAGGTAGAGTCGTGCAGCAGATATGCGGTCCAGCAGCGGTGCGATGGTGAAGTCGCAAAAAAATGAGGGGCAGGATGGAGGGGTAAAGAGGGGCTTGATTACATAAGATCTGGGGGCTAATTGACGTAGGTACCCTAGGCACTTCGCGGTTCGTGCGGAATTACCTACCTAACGTACCTGCGCGCATTCGCTATGGAAACAGCCTGGCTGCCTCTTGACACTTACGTAAACTTAGGTATTTTCGTTCCCGGATAAAAGAACTTGACTTTATGATGGACAATTCTACTTGAAAAACTTGGAATTCAACAAGAATTCAGAGTGCAGGAACTCAAGTATTTGGAGAGGTTTGTATAAATCCGACTGTCGAACACCAACCCGGGCGCTGGCATGGATTGGGGTACGGATCCGTAGGTAATACCTACTGTATCTAAAGGATCGGGAATACTCCCAACCATGTAACCATAGTCGTTCAATTTACTCTATTCTGGGGCTCATGATATGTTTCTTTGGGCTAATCTTCAAATACTGATTATGCGTCCGGAAGCATTTAGTTCTCTAGAGACTAGGTATCATAAACCCAGATGAGTCGCTTAAGTTAGACTTTTATTTCCATCTTTACTGTGTTTGTCCTTGAATCGAGGTTATCGCTAAATCGAGGCGCCTGCGACATTAATGCAGTCATTCCATGGATAACCTTAAATTTGAGCCTCCGATCTTATCGATACCGATAGGCTGAAAATAAGTACACAATAAGTACGTCCGTATGGAGCGATGGTGGGAGTTGGATACGGTACTATGCTTGTACCTACCTTTGCTTAAGGTATTCCGTAGGTACTGCGAAGTCCATCGCAACAAATCAACTTCCAAAGTTCTGATTTGTTCCCTTTCTGCCACTATTGCCAAGATTTTTTCGGCGCGCTCGTCGTCACGATGCCGTTCATTGACGATGGGTTCGAGGCCCTTACAAAACCTTTTTACAATGGCAAGAAGTTGACAGATCCTATATCGGCTGTCGAGGACAAAAACCAACTGCTCCCTGCCTTTTTAAAGGTGAAAGGTTTGTTGTCGCTCCAATTTTTTTTTCATTGATGCATACTCATCAGCTAACAAGATTGCCGGCGACAGGTCTAGTAAAGCAGTATGCTTGCCCTCTAGCTCTGCCAAGGGCACGTGCCATGCGAATTATCGTGAGTGCTAACCAACTCCTAGGCACATCGACTCCTACAATTATTTCGTCGACCATGAGATCAAAGAGATAGTTCGGGCCAATCGAATCGTTAAGAGCGACGTTGACAGTAGTTTTTGGGTCGAATTTCTCGATATCAGGGTCGAAAGCCCCGAAAATGTTGGCCAGAATGGGTCGACCACGAACCCTAAGGTCACTCCCCAAGAATGTCGCTTAAGAGATGCGACTTACTCTGCCCGCGTCCTTGTCGATGTCGCGTATACCCGAGAGAGGCAAAAGATCATTCGCCGCAACGTTGAGCTAGCCCGCATGCCCGTTATGCTACGGAGTAATAAATGTCACCTTTATGGCGCTAACAATGCCAAAATGGAGATCATGAACGAGTGTCCCTTGGACCCGGGCGGATATTTCATCGTACGAGGGACGGAGAAGGTCATTCTAATTCAAGAGCAACTCAGCAAGAATCGTGTCATCATCGAGGCCGACGAGAAAAACAACATCATCACAGCATCTGTCACGAGTTCAACACATGAAAGGAAATCGAAAACTTACGTTACGCTGAAGAAAGAGCGCATCAATCTCCAGCACAACGTACTTGCTGAGCCTATACCGATTGTCATCATCCTGAAAGCTCTTGGAGGCCTCTCTGATTTCGAAATTATGCAGCTGGTCGCTGGTTCGGATGCTAGATATCAAGATGACTTCGAAATTAACTTCTCGGAAGCGGTGGTAGCCGAGGTCTTCACGCAGCAACAAGCCCTCGAATACATTGGCGCCAGAGTCAAGATGGGTATGAAAGGAAGGCCGGCCAGAGGGGGTCCCCCCCAGCCACGCCGTAGCGTTATAGAAGAGGGACTTGACGCGCTTGCAAATATCGTTATTGCACATATTCCAGTCGAGGGCTTAGACTTCCACCCCAAGGCTGTGTACGTCGCTATGATGACGCGCCGAGTTTTAATGGTCCGCCACAACCCCAAACTGGTCGATGATAGAGATTTCGTGGGTAACAAACGTTTCGAGCTCGCAGGCCAGCTTCTATCACTCCTCTTCGAAGATCTGTTCAAGAATTTTCTGAGCTCTCTGAAGTTCAATATTGAAAATACTCTGAAGAAACAGCACCGTGCTATTCCAGCAGACCCTCTCTTACAGATTGGTGCTCAAGGAAAGCATATCACAGAAGGGCTGAACCGTGCAATACAGACAGGCAACTGGACTGTGCAACGATTTAGGATGAACCGAGCAGGTGTCACCCACGTCCTCAGCAGGCTTAGCTATATAGCTGCGCTCGGAATGATGACTCGTATAAGCAGTCAGTTCGAGAAGACTCGTAAAGTTAGCGGTCCTCGTGCCCTCCAACCATCCCAATGGGGTATGCTCTGCCCTTCTGACACCCCTGAAGGCGAGGCGTGTGGTCTTGTCAAGAACTTGGCATTAATGACACATATCACCACGGATGCTGATGAAACTCCCATCAAAAGATGGGCCTTCTCCATAGAACCTGCGGCTGAACCTTTGCGAAACTTCTCAGGCGCGGAGATGCACACAAAGGGCACGTACATCGTGCACATTAACGGAACTCCATTTGCTCTTACCCGATTTCCAAAACAATTTGCCGCAAATTTCCGCACTGTGAGACGACGAGGTTGGATGTCCCCATTTGTGAGTATAAACGTCAACGAAAATCTATCGGCTGTACACATAGCCACAGACGAGGGACGAATTTGTCGACCTTATATCATTGTCAAAAACGGAAAGCCCAGGATAAAGGAGAGCCAATTGAGGATGTTGCAAGCAGAGAAAATCTCATTTGATGATTTTTTACGAAACGGTGTGGTCGAGTACCTTGATGCGAATGAAGAAAACGACACATTAATCGCCGGCAGCGAGAAAGACATCACAAAGGCGACTACTCATCTTGAGATAGAGCCCTTCACACTGCTCGGAGCTGTTGCCGGTCTCATTCCCTTCCCACATCATAACCAATCGCCACGAAATACGTACCAATGCGCCATGGGTAAGCAAGCAATTGGAGCCATTGCTTACAACCAGTTTAACCGGATCGACACTCTCCTTTTAACCATGGTGTACCCTCAACGACCCATGGTCATCAGCAAGACGATCGAACTGATCCACTACGATAAACTACCCGCAGGTCAGAATGCTACCGTTGTTGTCATGTCCTACTCCGGGTACGATATTGAAGATGCCCTCGTACTTAACAAAGCATCCTTGGACCGTGGTTTTGGACGGGCTCAAGTATTCAAAAAATACGCTGCCGATCTCCAAAGATATCCCAATGGTAGCCGTGAGAGAATTGGAGACAAAGACCCTGAACTTGAGAAGAACAAGGCTTTGTCAAAGGATGGTCTTGCCGACGTTGGCTGGATGGTTGAATCAGGTCAGGTCATGATCAAAAAGGAGAGTCCACAAGATACGACAAGCTCAACCATTGGGATGGAACGTAGGGTTGAAGCATTCCGAGAGACTCCCATTACGTATAAGGCTGCAGATCCAGCTTATATTGACAAAGTCATGATTACCCAGACAGACCGAGAAACCCAACTGATCAAGGTGCAGACTCGGCAGACTCGACGCCCTGAGATCGGCGACAAGTTCTCCTCCCGCCACGGACAGAAGGGTGTTGTGGGTATTATCGTAGATCAAGAGGACCTGCCATTCTCAGACGCGGGGATTGTTCCTGATATTATCATGAACCCACATGGTTTCCCCTCCCGTATGACTGTCGGGAAGCTACTAGAATGCCTTACAGGCAAAGCATCTGTCATCAAGGGACGCAAGGACTACGGCTATGGAGATGCCTTCCGTTCGCATCCGCTCGAAGCGATGAGCGCGGAATTGGTTGACGCGGGATTTTCGTGGGAAGGCAAGGATTATTTTACCTCCGGAATCACTGGTGAACCTCTGCAGGCATACATCTTTAATGGTCCAATTTACTACCAGCGACTGAAGCACATGGTACAGGACAAAATGCATTCACGTTCGCGCGGTCCTCGAGCAATTCTTACACGCCAACCGACAGAAGGAAGATCAAGAGACGGTGGTTTGCGTCTTGGAGAAATGGAACGCGATTGTCTTGTCGCCTATGGTGCTTCTCAGCTCCTTCTGGAACGTCTGATGACCAGTTCCGATGCTGTTGCCCTCGACGTTTGCCAACAGTGTGGTCTTTTCGGGTCAAAGGGCTACTGCAATACATGCCGATCGAGCCAAAACGTTGCCAAGATGACGATGCCATATGCCGCGAAGCTCTTGGTACAAGAATTGATCAGCATGAACGTTGGTGTCCGGCTACAACTAGAGGACGAATTCCCTCACCCGAGATGATCTTTTTGCATGTTCATTATTGTTTTGTCGCTCAGCATTAGGTGGTGTTTTTGGCATTGGGGATCATTGCATGTTTCAGGCGTGGAGTGCTGGGGTAGGGTGACTTATAGGTTATCTCGTGTTTGACTGAATATATCCGATCAACTTATATATAAGTAGCAGATAGTAGCAGCTTGCGACCATCCGAGGATTTCCTATGCGGGCCCATCCATGTACGTAGTATGTATATGTACATGTGGACTTACACTATGAGGATATCTGTTCAACAAAATCACTGACTCTTCAGCGAAGTCGAGCCAGCCCGAACAATCACTCACTCATCTCATTCGCATGATTCCATGAGTCAAGACGTAAGTAAATGTATGATTGACCATATGCCTATCCTACCCTCTACAACAAACGCCCTGATTATTTGCTTCGGGAAGCAATGGCTACCAATAAGCCTGTGATGAACTAAACTCCCCTTTCCTTTCCTTTCCTCTACTCAACCCTCCGTCTATGATTTAACCTCGTGAAATCAATCATTCATCCAAACCCCTCTTCTCTCTCTTATTCCCCCCCCTCTCCAACCCCCTCAACCCGCCCGCCACAACCTCAAACTCAACCGCGCCCTCGAGACCGGTTCCTGTCCCGGGAACATGTGGCGCAAAGACGACCTTCATCCATCTGCGCCACGATTTGATGTATGGAGCCATGCTCGGTGCGTCGTCGTAATCGTCGTATGCCGCCGCGGGGTTCTCAATGACCTCCTTCCGCCCGTACGCGGGACGCCGAAATAGCGCTATACGCGCCGCGATCTGCGTCGTCCAGACGAGGCCCAGACTAGGCGTCTTCAGCGTCTCGTGCGGAGGCGGGGCCGGGTCATCGCCCCAGCCGGTGAACCAGCGCTGCTGGTGATCGAGCAATAGCGCCGCGGGCGCGGGCGCGAAGTCCTCCGGGGGCGGACGCGGCATGCTGGCACGCACAATGATGTCCTCCGTGCTGCTTGTTGGCTCTATGTCCTGGAGCGGGGCCGTGGCCATGCTTATGTTGCGGCTGCGGGCCGCGAGGGGGCTTTCTTGGGATGCGGCGCCGAAAGTCTGGATTATGTGGGTGGTGTGCCGGTTTTGTGGTCCCGGTGTTGTCGTCGGCGTCGTGCCGCTGCCGGTATTCTTAATAGCAGCGCCGTAGGATGGCGAGTGCGGGAATGTCGCGGACGGATAGACGGTTGGGATTGAGCCTGGGAAGCGATCCGCGACTTGGTTCGCGACTACTACGGCGAGCTCGTGCTTCTGCGCTAATCCTCGTAGGAGGTGGCCCAGACGCACTAGTTGGACGCTGCGCGCGGCCATGTTAGAGCCGTGCTTGCCGCGATCAAACTCTGCCCGGTAATTCGCGGCCACTGAGTCCAGGATTATGAGTCCGATGTTCTGGCGCGCTACCTCTACGGGTACCTGGTAGGTGAGGATGTGGTCTTGCGACTCGAGGTCAGGGGTCACGGTGCTCTTGATGCCATCTAGGGACGGCTTGGCGATATCCGGATCGAGGGTACGGAAGAACGGGTTCTGTTGAAGAATTTGCAATAGTCGCTTTGTGGAAAGCGCGGACTCTGTTGATATGTAGAGTGCCGGCCGTCCTAGTCCGTGTGGTGGTGGAAGCTGGACGGACAATGCCAGCGTCAGCAAGAATTGCGTCTTCCCGGCGCCGCTCTCGCCGGTGAATTCGGTAATATAGCCCGTTGGGACACCGCCGCCGAGAGCTGCGTCTAGCGAGGTGTCTAGGGTGCTGATGGTGCGCCATGGTTGTGCAAGGAGCTCCGTCCCCGTTTGTCTCAACGCGCCGACGCGAATACTAGATTGTTGACCGCGTTGCTTCTGCTCGTCACCAAGTTTTGGTCCTGCAACGCCAAGATCGGTGTGCAAGGCAGCCAGTATAGCATCGCGAAAGGACTTGACGTGCAACAGGGGTAGCTTGGTGCGCTTCCCGATGTCAGGAACCTCCAGCGTGAGCAGATCGGTGACGGTTAATTGGCACCTCTCGATTGCCAGCAGTAGACGGTCATACTGGGCGATAGGGAAGCCCGGCAGGACCTGCAACAGGTCGGTCATGAGTGCTGCTGCATTTGCAGACTTTTTGAGAGGTCACGGCGCGTCTTTGAAGATGGGACCTCACATATTTTTTAGGCCTGAGCCATGTTATCTTCCATCAGTTGCGATTGCGAGTTGTGAATTTGAGGTTCATGGCTTGACGCGATCAGCTGCCTGCAGCTGCGGTGCCGATTGGTTCCTTGCCTGGCGTATCGATGGTTAATTGCAATTATTAGTTGCATATACAGAATATGGAACTATCCGCGTCATGTTCCGCGCTTACGTGGGTACCTATCTTGGAGCTCTGCTAACACTCAAAAGCTCCCATCTCTTGATGCAGCGTGGACTCTGTCTTGATTTGCATCGGAGTTTGTAGGCTAGTTAGAACATGTATAAGACGTAAGAGAGAAGGCCTGAGAAACTTCATAGTGCCCGGATAATGCAGATAATTTGCAAAATCCCCCCGGCGTACCTAGTAGTATATGCAGGGTCTATAAGAAAGAAGATCATGGTTGCATGGACATTTCCCTCTTAAAGCCGATCTCATGTCCACACGGTCTACTTAGAGGCTGACAGTTCAGCTTGTGCGTGGGGCTGGATAATTGATCTGCTTTTGCTGAACAGCAGATCAGGAACAATAACGGCCTCGTCACACACATCTGCATCTCGGGGTTTTTCTCCCGCATTGGTCATTCAGCAGTGACGCCGTTGTTTGAGTCATCCAGACCTTCAACCCCGTGAAGTCACGACTAACAGGAAACATAGACAACTTCCGTTAGCTAGGATAAGTCATCTTCGACAAATGTAAACCCTCATTGCCATACCAATAGCATTCCTATCAAGCAGAGGAGGGAAAGGCACTTTGGTTCACAGTGATGAGAGGGCGGGTTGCTATGGACAGCAGGGAAGGAAAAGTTGAAGGCGGTAAGTAGGTCATTGGACCAAGTCAATATGATTAATATACGGATCCGAACGGATTGGGATACCCATACAGTTCACAACAGTATTGCTAATACCGTACGTATCTCCATTATGTAGAACATTCATCACAGAACAGCCCAGATCTCTTCCATTATTCTCAGTACAACCTCAATCTCTTATTTATCTGCACCGATAGTAACCAATTTGTCAAAGGGTGGGTTCTTCTAAGCTGGACGAGGATGCGCGTAATTTCTGGGCGGAAAGTATTCCGTCAATTATCCACATTTGAATGCTGTCTCCCTGGTTTTGACCCAACGGTCGTCTTAATCCAGGAGTCATTCCGTCTTATTTTTTGATGTCTCAATGTCGGGGCTTTCAAAGATGCTGGACACGCATGGTCATTGGCACTTGGTCATCATCGGGGCTGATTCAGCCGCACCTCTCACATCGCACCAGCAATGGAACAGTCCTCTTCCACTATCACCGACGCAATTGAAGGTGGCAGGTAGGTACATCAGGTAGGAAGCTTTCCTGTTCGCTCTCCACGATGCCAATAGAAAACGGTCGGGTCAATGCATATCAGTATGTAGTGTAGGCTAGCAATACTGGATTTCATTCGGATTGTTCTAATTATCTGAATTGGTGGGCTTGAAGGAATACAGTACATACATTACATTGCCTCCTACGTCTTGGCATCCCTTTGGGCTACCTATTCAGCTCCTGCAGCCGCTCCCACGCCTCATTTGTCATTGGATGCCTGGGTTTTATGATGGCGAACGGACAATCTCCTCGACTGTAGTAGTACTAAATACAGGCATGTACTCTACATATTCCTGAACAAAAATGGCTGGAACGGTCGTGAGTGCAACCTGGATTTCAGCCAGGTTTCGGCACGCGCCGATGCCATAGGCTGTCCAGAAGCGATGGAAAATGTGCCTTGTGACTGACAGGTTGCCCTGCGAGAGTAGGGCTTGTTGCCATGTCATGCCCTGCCTCTTAAAGATACATGAGCCAGCGTACCCCCTCCGGGGTACCCTATCGGTTACCACCTCTTTCTTTTCTCTTTCGTGTTGACGAATTCTCAACCACGAGTGACAACCTTTCCATCTCATTACGACTGGGTCCGTTAGCCCTGTTGGACAAGCTACCCTAGAGGAAGAGTGAAGCAGATCTGGAGGCATGATGGCGAGATTCTTCATAGCGGCAACACTTGTCAACGCCGTTCAGGCATTGGCATTCGATGGAAAGCCAGCGCTAGTAACGGCTGCTGTCATCCCAGATGCTACTTTCCATTTACCAGCGATTACACCGGCACCCGACGTAAGAGAAATGTTCAAGAGGCAAGCGAATGACCAGACCGTTCTTATTGCCCCGGATAATACTTGTGGCTATGTGTCCGGAAGGCCTGGTAAAGATACTTGCTCTTATATCAATTCGTGTGCTAAGTTCGCTTTTTAGGTGCCCCATTTACCTGCAATGGAGGAAATACTTGTGCTTTTGTATTTCAGTCAGCTTTCGGTGCTGTCGGTTGCTGTGACAGTGGTGGTACTAATTGTGGTGTGCGCGCAACCTGCTTGGACTTTAAGCAAGTTTACATGTCAAGTGCCTGTGATAATGGATGTCTCCAGGACACTTTCACTGCCAAATGGTAAGTTGAAAGCACCAGATCTAAAAGTGTTCACTGACGCTCTTGCAGTACCAACTCCGCTCTGCCGTATTGTGGCACGGTGACCTTCTTCAGCGGTGTTCGTGATTTTTACTGTGACTCTCTATCGATATCGACGCCTCAGCAGCTTTATACAACTTATTCTGGACAAACAGGCCGAAGTTTCCAACAAGTTCTCGTATCTTCGACACTATCCGAGAATGGATCGCCCATTCTTTCCAATACCGAATCAGCTTCGCCTTCAGGTTCTAACAATTCTGGTGGAAATAATAACCATGGCAGTGATAACAACGATTCTTCGCACAGTTCATCATCAGCTCCAGTTGGTGCAATTGTCGGTGGTGTCGTTGGCGGTGTAGGGGCATTCACTCTGATTGGTCTTGCTACCTTCTTCATTATTCGTCATAACAACAAGAAAGACAAAAAGAATAAGGATCCTAATGCCAACCAGTCGATGCAGCAGGCAGCGGCCGCTGGTGGTATGGGCCCGGCACCCGCTGCCCCCGGCTACCCTCAGCAGACATATGGCCAACAGCCATACCAGCATCCGTCCACCCAGCCCCAGGGCTATTCCGCGGGGGAGCAGAAGCCCACAGGTTTTGTCAGTATGAGTCCAACGGGCGTGCCCGACCGTTACGACTCCACGAGTCCCGTTTCTCAAATGTCCGATCCGAGACAAAGTGTCCAGCCTCACAGTCCAACTGCTTCGCTCAACGGAAACTGGGGCGCGCAGCCAGGGGCTCCAAATGTTCCTCCCACTGTCCACGAAGCTGGCGGGAACGTCATCGGCGAAAGAGATTATCACTCGAATCATCGCGGTCAATTCCACGAGATGGCGTAGTTTTGACCGAATACAACCGAACGAGAGAGAAAACCACAAGGTTCCTTCGAGCCTCAATCTCCGACTAGAAATTCATCCGTGCGAAATTAGAAGCGAGAGATGGGTTAAGAGCACGAATTGCAGATCGTTTTGGCGGCAGAGGGCCGATCTCTCTCTACCTACCTAACCGACACGAGCGATTCACTGTATATGCAAGCATCAAGTAACGGAGTTCAGAGGCATGTTTCTATGATTTGATGTTGTCCCCGCGCCCCCGTTTTTGGCATTGTTATTAATTGGACGTGAAGGAGAATGTATACATCTCCCTCCCACTGATATAAATTTCCGCAGTCGAATTTATTGTTTTTGTTCTTGCCAGAGGATTTGGATTACAAGACCCGCCCTTCATTGTTTGAAGCTTGTATAAGTAGCGATGTTAAATTAAAGAGAGCCCTTGTTTTTGTGAGCTGACGAGGATGCCAAGTTCATCCCTTGGTTGCATTTCTCGAGGGTACTTTGAATGAACAACTTAGTCGGGCCTGGGGAGTTGGATTCGCATAAGCCGTGTTAAAGAGACTACCTATGTACGAAGTATGACAATGAGAATCACCGTCGCAACGTCTGTACAACAGCAAGATATCCGCATGAAAAATACGATGCAGTGAGAAGGAATAGAAACTATACTACATACACGGAGCCAAACAAAGTATACTACTAGAGTATCATCTCATCTCTTGGTATCCAAACTTGTTCACTGTGCACATATGGGAAAGGACATTGCTTCCCAACCTCTTCCACAAGATAAATCCACTTATAGGATCATGGTATCTCGAACTTCATGAAATGCTATCCAAGGCCGCCACTCGGCGCCGTGAAAAACAAGATCAAAGCTAAATTCATCCGCATATAGCAGCCGAGCACCAATTTGGAATCGGGTTCAATACTCAACGAGTCGCAGTTTCTTCCCCACGTCCCTCCGACCCGCGTTCGTGGCTGCACGATCCGATGCTTTGGATTCGTCGGAATCGCGAACTGCGCCACGGGCTTTCAATGCTTGGAGGAGCATGCCTGCGTCGAAGAACCCGTCTGGGTGATAAGAAATTATGATTAGTCAGACATCCAAGTTCAAAAAAATGGTCGATAATGGAAGACGTAGCAGTCTAACGGGGGCAATAACTTACAGCCACCTAGCTCATCGTCCTCACTCATCATAATACTGTCTTCGGTCGGCGACCGTGTGCCCGTTGACGACCCATTAGCCATTCGCAACCTCGTGGCGTTGGGATCAAAGCCCGTGATCATACGTCCCCGAGCCTTAAGCCGATTAGCCGTTTTACTCCTCGAAGGGTCGACCTCACGGGCCCGAGTTTGTTTGGGAGGGGCGCCCTTGCGACCTGTGACGCGCAACACGCGGCGGATCTCAAGCAGATAGCTTTCAATCGTGTCGACGAAGCGTTTGGTCTGTCGATGCTTGCTAGACACACAGATGTTGATGCCTTCGTCTTTGATGATGTAGCCGATACCGAAACCGTCGCCGGACGTTGGACCGAATCCAAATTGTCGCAACGAAGAATTTCCGCAGTTCGATGTCGATAAGATCGTCGTGTTTAGTCTATCCCAGCCTATATCGGCAAATAGTGCGGGGACTGAGAGATTATCCGAGTGCGATCGCGGGTTAGATGTTGGGCTGTCTAGTCGCCGGTGTGGCCTAATGTCCATTTCCATCGAGTTCGAAGAGTCATTGCCAGGACTTCCGACGACGGAGCCTCGCGAAGAATTATTATCTAAAGGGCTCGAGTAACCAGTACTGCTTGGCGATCGTGTGTTGTCGTCATCGACATATCGTTGCCATAGACAAAAGAGCGCGTACAGGTGGCGGTCAAAACCTTCTCCTTTGGCGCACTGCTTAGTGTTGTGAACATGACGCTCGCACGCTTTCCGCAGTGCATCAATTTTCACTTCAGCTGGGTTGTCAGCCCAGAAGATCTGAACAAAATTGACGGACTCCTCCGACACAGAACGAATAGCTTCGGTCCGACCATGAAGGTAAGCTTTTGTCATCGCCGGCTCGTACGTGCACTCGATCCTTCCGTAGAGCCCATAATAAGCAGCCTGAAACGCCATCTGCACGAATGCATCTGGTGAAAAGCCCATGTAAGTCATGAAGCTTTTGCCGTACCCGTTGAAATCTAGACACTCAAATTCATTCTGGCTGATTAAATCTGCTAACCTAGTTTCTGCAAACCTTACTGCGACGTTGAGCTCTGGTGTCATGTCCCATTCCAGCTTGTGTGGGGTGGTAAGAACCTCACCGAAGCTCTCGGGGTCTCGTTTTGAGGGGTCCGGACTCGTTGTCTTCCACAGACTCGGTGCCTGTCCGTTGATCGTCCTAGCAAAACGGAGTATCGTGTCTGTGTACACATCGCTGGCAAACCGAAGTACAGTGTGGCCATCGACACCGGTGTGTTCGAAATTAATCCCGGCACTGCCGTTCTTGCAGACGATAATCTGAAGCTTATCGTACCATCGATTGATACACGTACCAATTTGTACCCCTTTAATCACTTCGTTGGTCCCACAAAGCATGTTCTGGCATAGGGCAGCTGCCGTCACGGGCTCGGTGTAGTCCAGGCAGAGTACAAACAGAGCCGAGTCCACAATTCCGAGGCAATCTGCATTATTGGACCCCGGCTCTCGCGTTAACACATCTCTTAGCCCTGACCAGATCTTTCTGTTCTCCGTACTCAGAATTCCAAGAGCTCCTTTGGCGACCTCCTGAATAGGGGTTTGCGCAGCATCATCAATGATGGTTTGCAGATTGATTGCAACATCTCTTTCGCTCATGATCGAATCGGAGTTATCATCGAGTACGTCGAACCAGTAGAACTGACCGTGGCAAAGGACAACAATATGCTTCGAGTCAGGATCCTGTTCGATCTGACAACCATGGCCTGTAGGCACACGGGCCGTTCCGAAAAGCCGCGAGTACTGATACATACAAAGAGGTCGTCCTTTGAGATTGTCTGGGGGTAGCTCTTCTCGACGGACTGCACGAACAAATTCCAACGCTGATACAACGATAGACGCTGCGCGGGTCACCTGATTGTTTCTCGCTGGCGTCGGGTCATCCTCTAGCAAGAAAAATGGGTTCAAGTTGAGAACGACGGGATTATCAAAATTGAGATACGAATCATACCCTGGAATGCAAGTCAGTATACTATTGTCGAGTACTATTAGAGGCATTACCGACAGAACTGCTCTATGAAGCTGCTCCTTCCCAGAGCATATTTCTGGAGCTTGCTTTGCAGGTCTGGCCCATGTGCACTCAGAAACTCTTGTACTGCCATCTTGGTCTCTGCATGCTCGCGAGGATCTTGCAAAGGCCTCAGGGCGGCGAGATATTTCTGACACGAGCTGGCTAGGTCAGGGATGGGTAGCTTAGGCAGAGCATCTTGACCGGCGAAAGTTATGCCGCGATCAGGCTCCTCAGGGATTGCCATTGTGGTAGGTATATAGGACAATGGTTTTGTGTCCGAGACGTTCCCTTTGATAAAGTGTCCAGAGGACTTTAGAGATGAGGATGAACCTGCCGCAAGAGTCTCACCCAGGGACTTGGGCATTGTAAAGATTCGAACTTGAGTGGGCATTCTGTCAGCTTTCTTCTGGGGTCTCAGAGGTGTAGATCAGCGAGACAATAGTGCTGATGTTCAAGCCGCGAGCAGCTGTGCGGTAGAAGTAGTGGCAATCGTGATGACAATAATCGGGCATCCCATAAAAGCCCGGGTAGGAATTACAACCAGTGTGATATGATTCAATACGTGGGAAAAGGCAAGTCTATATGGAAAGAAGGCGGATAGACGGAGAAAGGGAGCGGAAGCAGAAGAGAAGTTCTAAACGAGGTAGGTATACACCATAGCCGGCTAGGGGGTATATATGCAATTCTTGGCAGATGGTATATTGGTGGACCCATCCACGGCTGACATTCCGAAAACCCTGGATGGGTAAAGATGGTTACGAGACAAGGCCGGTAATCACATGCAAATTTGGAGAAAGGGGAGAGCATGACATTTGGTCTCAGGCATGTTGCTTTGCAGCGCAATCGAGTAAACATGACTGTGTGCAGGCTAACTGATAGTTGGATGACCCATCCGTAGACCCGGCACTGGACACGAAACAAAATTCAGGGGAAGCGATGGAATCGGCCGAAAGGAAGCCTCCGGAAAAGGGCATTCATAAGTGAAGCATAAAACGTAAACATCACGTACCTTGAAGCGAACCAATCTTACAAAACGGTGTAACGACCTTGATGAAGCTATAAGCAGACAGGAGACATATTCAGTAGGTATAGGTAATAAAGGTAAGGGAGAATATCCTGAGCAGAGCAGTAGAAGATGCTACCAAGCGCACAGGCGGCCAAGGCATACACAAAACATAAACAAAGAACCTAAACAAAACACATACCCAATCACTCCCTCAACTGCTCACGTGCTCACGATCCACGGATTGCCTTTTCTTTGGGACGAAGGAATTATCAACCAGTAGATGAGAATATGGCTAGAAGAACTGCGACAGTACTGTTTCTCTCCCCCTCCAGTCAATGTAGGTCATCGGATTGGGCGGAAGCTGAATGGCGACCAACTGGTTAGCAAAGATAATGAGGCGGCAGCAGCAAGATGATACTGGTCTCACTATGAACTAGCCCCACGGTGTACCTAGATTTGGAATTTATTCATAATAAAAATGAAAACAAGAGGTTAGGTATGCGATACCCTAATAAGGTAGTGTACCTAACTCACTCGACAAAATGAGATCACAGCCAGCTAGGCATGAACTCCACCTCGCTGAGTCGGGCTGAGCCGGGCTGAGCTAAGGCTAAATATAGGTATGTATGTGAAGACGAGTCGATCGCCAACCCCATGGGGAGGGGAGGGGGGAAGCTGATTGTGCCATGCGGCGTGCGATGCGGGCGCAGACAGGAGTATTGATGATTAGGTACTGTACTTACTTGGTAAGATTGTCTGTGAAGGACTGGCGCTTGGCAGTGTTTCCCCCCAGATGACTCTACTTACAAAGCACCGATGCAACAATATGATGCGTGACGATATACAGTACCTACAGTACCGGCACGTGGGATGCTGATGTTCATCTGCTCGATGCAGCATCGGAGACAAGGATTTATTTAGGGCATTACTTGCGGGGAGTAGGGTAGGTAGGTACCTACCTAGGTTAGGTAGGTTACCTTAATCCGTAGATACCTACCTAACGAAGTACGGGCTGTATAAAGAGATATCCTAGACCGGATAGGCAGATTATGATGCAATTATTTACATAAGCAAAGGGAGGTATGAGCATATCTTATTTGGCAACATTATGTGTATAGCGTAGATAAGCACGTTGAACTCTGGTGCACGTGCCATTCCATTGGTTCGGTGAGATGAAATGTCGCAGGCCACTCCACTCCACTGGCTCAGGTAGGTAGGTCGTAAATATCTACCGGTACCGGTAGTTAGGTAGTATACTGTATATAATTGACTCGCACCGTATCGACGTTGTGTAAAGAGAGGTACTACGAAGTAGTACTGCTATGTACGGATGTACGGATGTACGTACTACTACTTGTTACACTCATCCCTCCATCCTCAAAGCCCTGTAAGATAGGTAGTAGTAGGTAATGCATTTTGTGCTTTGATTGGTATTATAGAATAGGCACGACAGCCTCCCCACCTCCCTTACTTCTTCCTAGAGGAAGCCTTGCTCATGAGTGGCGATACAGAACTACAATACCTAGGAACCTACAATACCTCCTAAGGTACCTAGGTAGGTACGAAGTAGATGACAGGTACGTCCGTACGGATTACCTGCCACGGATTCGTACATAGTAGTGTAGATCCTTATTAGTAGGTAGTAAGTACCTGTCTACCTATTCTGAGCTAGGTAGTATTGCCTTCCAACATTGAACACATATCCAACAAATAAAACTTATACAGTACCTATGGCGTGTCTTCTGTATTGTGCCTACCTCTATCTGTTGTGTTGCTGTGCAAACTACCTACCTAGGTACCTAAAGAACACTGGCTAGATCGGTTGATACAATAACTTGGTAAATTAGGTACGAAGTACGGATCCGTACCTTATGTATAGGTAGGTATAAGAGGAGAGGTAGGTAGGTAAGTACCTAGGTAAATACGGATCCGTAAGCGCCTTAAGTAATCCGTACTTAGTAATAAATCCATCGACTGCTACTGCCTCCTTCCCCATTGGAGTTTGGCAGTACGTACGTATTCGTAGGTATAAAAGTAGGTAGGCACGTGTAAAATATGGGTAGGTACTATCAACTTACCTACCTTGCCTACCGGTCCCGCCTGCCTATCTAACGCGCGGTCCGGAACGAATCGGGCGCCAAGCCGGCCTCGCAGCTTCTTCCCTGTACATACCACGACAACAACCTCAGCCGACAACAGCGCGTCTCCTGCCTCTGGTCCTCGGCTCTCTATTTGGTAAACATCAACATTCAAAGATGACCTGGCCTTAAGTAGCACCCATATTATCCAACCACATTTTCATGAAGTCTTAGCCCATTACTATCCTGTCTGTCTTCTAGATAGACTAGCTTCAGCAGTCAATCTGTCTCGAAAGAGAAGGACTGTTCAGCACACTATAACTGTTATATTTTTTTTAGAACCACCATTATCGCTGTCCCACAATGACGGTACATTTAGCGCTCTACACCAGTTTCTGGCTCGAATTTGAGCTGCTTAATGACGGCCTCGAGACGAGTGAGGTGGTGAAGTTACCCCTGACGCAATGGCATCGGAGTCATAACCCGGTCTTCCGGCGATTCCCCGACTTGCCGCCAGAGCTCCGGCTTAAGGTCTGGGAATACCTGATTGCACCGAGAATCGTGGGAATAGCATGTAGTAAGTCTTCACACCGAAATTGCTACCCTAACCCATGCCGAACTGCTTCCGTCTTGTTTTAACCAAAGCCGAAAAAAAAAATAGTCACTCAAGAGGATTTTGGTATTCATTATTCATCGAAACAGCGTGAGCTATGGAGATTTGAGTCGATCGTCAGGCCTTCTACCCCAGTTCTCCTGCACGTGAATCAGGAGACGCGGTCGTTGGCCTTGAGACACTACGAGCTGAGTTTCGAGTGGAGAGTGCCTCTGGTGTTAAGGGACTCTCTACCTCCCACTTCACGTCCGCCTCTCCCTTCCGTAAGACGTCCCACTCCCGCGCGGCATCCAGCTGTGGATATTTATGATATCCCCGGCAATCCCCCTCCTCATATAGGTTCGTATCATGATCTTCTTACCCCCTCACCTAACGCCAATGATCCATCACTGACACCACCGCCAATAACAGGGAGTGGAACCGGGGGCAGTGGGGATCCGGAATCTACATACTCGGAGAATACCAGATCAGCGCAAATTGCCTCCCACGGACTCGACCTACCTAACCGAGCCCTGTCAGGACGCGAGAGCTCCCCGGCTCGTACTTGGTTCAACTTCGACCTCGACGCCGTTTATCTGCTTGGCGACCTCGAGCCCTGCGACGTCTTCGGCCTCAGCGGTCCCATGCCCTACTTCATCTCAGCGCAGATAGCGCATCGTGTGCGCAAGGTATTCGTGTCGTTCCGCGCTCTCAATTTTGGCGGGACGGGCATCCAGCAGATCTTTGGAGCCCTATTCCACGTCGCGGACCGCTTCTCATCAGACGACGGCGAGATGCTTGTGTGTGTCAACGCATTCGACGAGTCGACGCACCGCATGATAGGAAACCCGACGAAGCTCTTGAGCAACGAGTACTGGACTGAAATGATGCACCGTTCTAGCGTCCCGAACGTTCCAGGACGGCTACCGCGCAACGAGAATAATATCCTGCAACAGATCTGGAATGAGCGCCATCAGGGGAACATAGCGGGTTCGCCACTGGCACCGCTTAAGTTCTACCTCATCGCGCATGACCACCTTAAACACTACCTGGACGAGTTCATACTCGCGAATCCGCCAGAGCGTCGGAGCCGAGACACCAGCTCGGAATCTGAATAGCAGGGAAAGACGGGTGTGAAATCTTTATTTTAATTACCAGTATAAAAGTCACAGGAATTGTTTGTATTATATGCATCCTGGGGATTGAGTGGGGACTTGATCTTACAATTCTCTCTTACTTGCGATCATCCCCTCATCCCGTCAGATGATTCCGAGGGAGCATGCGCCAGAGTCGAAGGGGAAGAGGGGAACTTTCGTCTAAACAATACAAACTGTACAAGAATGATACCACATCCAAACCGTTTTGCGCCTTGTAGAAGATAAATAATTCATGACCGTTACCGAAACGCCTTTGTGTCATCCTTATTATTAGTGATTCCAATCAGGAGAGGCATTGCGCCGCCATCTTCAGAACGGCCCTTGATGCCACCTAACAGCCAGTCCGTCAACCCGACCACGCGGGCGCCAACACCCTTTTCCCATTCGCCGTGCTCGTTAACATGTTCGATAGTATGGCTTATAATGCGACCGTCCTTGTCGAATTCGAAGAGGAAAAGACCGGTGAAAGCCTTTTTTTCCGCCACCGTCTGCGAGCCCCGGAGGTGAGCGTCGAGATTCTGCTCGCCTTGCTCTGTCAAGCTGAGCCTGGCGTTCCCATTCTGGTCGCTAGATGAGGACGAGGCGGTTCGCCACCTCACCACAAGCTGCTCGCCGTATGCGCCTGATCGCCGTGGCGAAAAGTGCACGGGCTGGTTGACCATGCGCTCGGATAGTATCTCGAGCCGTACGTTGCCCACGATAGGGACGCGGTTCCATGCGATCGGAGATGTCCAGAGCGCGGCGATGTATGCGACTCTGCCTGAGACGGTGGGGAGATATGGGTGGGTCGAGGGGAAGAGGTGGAGGGAGATGTTGGGCGATAGGATTTCTTGCGGTAAGGGCGATTGTAAGAGGGTCGGAAGACGTTCTTGGAGAATGCGGAGGGCTGGTGCGATCATTGTTAGTTTGTCTGACCCAATCTTGGATGGGTACCCCCTCTCCCGAAATCCAATGGCCGACTTACTTTTTCCCAGCTTCACTTTGCGGTTACTCTCGGGCGGTGTTGAGCCGTTGTCATCTACTCCGGGCTGGTTGCATCGCGGAATCGTTGCGTTGAACCATATCGGCGTCAATACGGGCCGCGGCGCAGCCGATCTCGATGCAGAGGAGGTTAAAGCCTGGGCCGGCCGGGTCGAAGATGTCAGATATAGCGGAGTCGCGGCTGTAAGGTTCAGTATTGAGGGGACTGCGGCGCGCGACAAGGCTGTAGCTGGAGCTCTTGGGCTCAGGACATGGGTGGAAGCGCGAGCAACACTGAGACTGCTGCTTACGGACATGAGGCCTGGGCCACAACGGTGGTATTAAGGCCTGGCATGAATTCAATTGGACGGAAGAAATATGAAGAGGAGAGCCAGGCAGGGTTGGATTGCGGCTGGAGCTCTCGTTATTGTACCTATTATCTAGCTTAGGCAGTTGTTGATTGTTGATCGAGGAATACCTGTAGTAGAGTAGAATTGCATCACCGAAAAATTATTCCTTTGGGGGGGCGGTTACTGGCGTTCGTCGATGAGAAATACCTCATAGATACTTAAATTTTGTTTGTGTTTGCTTGACGTATTTAAGTATCGAGAAGGTACTGCTCTGTTGTGTGGGTCAACCATGAAGGGACCCACTATACAAGATTCCCCACCCGCCCGATAAAGTACTTAATTAGGTTCTGAGAAGTATTGCCATCCAGGTTTATTTAGGTAGGGTTATGGAGTGTATTCCGTACCTGATTTTGCGATTCTTACTTACCTAAGTACACTAGGTAGGTACCTAACCTAATGGGTACGGGGAATTCGTTAAGGTGGATATTATTCCGTTAGGTACCTAACGTATGTAACTACAAAACCAGCTCCAAAGGCTGCACCTCACGAGTGAAACCTTGTTCCGTTCTGCACCAGCAAAATTCACTCTCATCTCAAAGCGGGCATTAATTCAAATCTGAGCCAGCGGAGTTCACTTGAACGCTTGCTCACTCATTTCTCTTTGTGTTAATACATGCTGATGGCAAGCAAGCGTCAAATCTGATGGTATTGATTTCAACAATGCAGCGTACCTAATGATTAATATATTCGATAGTAGTACCTAGTACCTATTACAAATCGGTGCATCCGCATGATACAAGATAATGACTACTATTGCAAAAAATCTTATCATGTGAAGGAATTCACGAGGATGATTGCCTAGGTACATGTGACCACCTATGGCTATATGCCAACCTGTAAATGAATAGTTAATGTACTTGCCTCGCAGAATCTTGACTTGAACATCGATACTATGTGAGTGGTCTGAAACCCTTGATGGGCGGGCGAGACTTACGCAGTATGTAGGCAGGTGAGAAAACGAGGCTGACTTAGTGTACTATGTATGTGAAATCTTGAGGCGTGAGAGGGTCTGGTAGGTTAGTAGGTAACGTACCCCCTGCATCAGCCAGACAATGGCATTATAATATGTTATGTACAAGTCCTTCAGTGTACATACTAGTAGCAGGTTGTTGATACGGAAATACACGGCAGATATTACTACTTTTGCGTTTGCTGAGGCATAACAGCTGACGCGTGTAATACCAGTGGGGATGCATGGAGATTCACTATCTAGATAGTATCCGATACGTGCGAAGTACGGAATACACCACACCGAAATATTCAGGTACCTACATATACATATCCTCTTTGATATCTATCAAGTACCTACGTCCGTACCGAAATACGGGAAACTTAGTGTACATTATTACCTAATGCAAGTACACGTGGTGTACACTAAGTATCTATGGCATAATGTGCACTAACACGTATTACCCTATCGTAAGGTTATGCTTCTACTGTGCCTTATCGACCTAAACCTATACCTATTACCACGACGCCCTGTCTCAACTCTTCTTTCTAACCTACATCATCTATCCTCTTTAACGACGAAACAGCATCGAAATCTCCGGCACCACATAGTCATACCATCCATCAGTCACCCGCAGCCATATATCAAGGACAGTCGGCTGAATTTAATTGCTGGTTCTCATCAGCCCCTTTATCGACTTGCACCTCCTTTCTGCTTCTGTCTGTCGACCGCAGCATTCTAGCCTGTCACCATGAACCCTGAGTAGTATGTACACCGTTGACCCCGAGGCTGTGTGGCTCTGAGTTACCCTTGATTGCCTCTGATGATGGTTTCCTTCGATACTGACTGTCGCCGACTAGAGTCATTCCATCGCCGAGGGTTCCTTACCCCTCTTCGCTCTTGCTGGCGCCCCTCGCCTGCCTAACAACATGCATCTCCATGATTTTTGCGACCCTCCTCTCCTTCAACCTTTCGTTCTCTCAACACCAAGTTGTGTTGTTCTCCATCTTCTCTCACCCACAACATTGAGTCTCATCCCCAAGAATCGATCAATATGTCTGCTCAGCAGCCAAGCATCGCCGGTTGGGAGCAATACCACAATTCGGCCAAGCTCCAGGAAGTCCTTCAGAGGGAGTGTAAGCTGATGCCGCGCTTCGATAGATACGATTACCTTTTCAAGCTTCTCCTCATCGGTGATTCCGGTGTTGGAAAGTCTTGCCTTCTCCTTCGTTTCGCCGACGATACTTATACGGAATCCTACATTTCCACAATCGGTGTCGATTTCGTACGTCCTCCTTCTCCTCCCCGCGCCTGCACACTTACTCTTTGCTAACTAGGTTGCAGAAAATCCGAACCATTGAACTTGATGGCAAGACTGTAAAGCTGCAGATTGTAGGTACCATAGAGCGCGAAAGACGATGATTCTGATAACTGACGTCGGACTTCTCCTAGTGGGATACCGCTGGCCAAGAGCGTTTCCGAACTATCACCTCATCTTACTACCGTGGTGCGCACGGCATCTGCGTTGTCTATGATGTCACCGACATGGACAGCTTCAACAACGTCAAGCAGTGGCTTCAAGAGATTGACCGCTATGCTACGGAAGGTGTTAACAAGCTTCTCGTCGGCAACAAGAGCGATATGACAGACAAGAAGGTGGTCGAGTACACGGTTGCTAAGGTAAGGCATACGCATACAAACAGCCCATATCTCATGCATAGCAATCAGTTATGCATTGTTTACCCAGCTATTTTGACTAATACATGGATATAGGAATTTGCTGACAGTCTGGGAATTCCCTTCCTTGAGACCTCGGCTAAGAACGCCTCGAACGTCGAGCAGGCTTTCTTAACTATGGCCAGACAGATCAAGGAGCGCCAGGGCTCTCAAGCTACTGCAAACACCAAGCCCGGTGTGCAGGTTGGCTCTGGCCACAACGTCTCTAACCCATCAAACAGCGGCTGCTGTTAAGCTCGATTCTTTCCATGATACCCTCGCACACCATGCCGCCAGCATCCGTTTGAACTTGCCTGCAATGGACTAGCAATATAGGCATGCAGGTACCAAGGATGGTAACTATGGAATTCGCTTGTGTTTCGTCACTTAGCTGCGAATGTCTACCCATAAATTCGGCTGCCGATAGTGAATTGATCAATTTGGATCATCCCCAAATGTCAACTCGCTCTTGATCGAATAGTCGCGCGAAAACTATCTGTTCAACTCTTGGCGTGCGTGTTGGGTTCATGAAATATTCGACCAGAGTCCTATCTTCCTCCAACTCGATCCTCATCGCCTAATGCCCGCACCTAGTCCCGGATAAAGAATTTGTTTGCTTTAGATTTCCCGGTCAATATAGGATCACTCACGTCTTACAGTTGTATGCGTCGGGATGGTCTCTATCTGTGTATTCCTGATGGCTCGATGGTTGGCAATTGATGATGAACGGGCGATTTCCAAATAACCACTGCCCATCGTCATACGACGTATGTTCTCGCTCGTTTATTATCTGGAATTGGCATGCTTTGCAATAGGAACGTCTTAATAAATGAAACTGCATACATCTGCTTCTCTGCCCTTTCCCCTCTGCCCTGTATTGTGCCTCTACTTATTTTGTTCTCGCCCCCTTACTTAGATTCGTGTATACAATTTGACATCATTTTCAGTCAGTCAGTCCAGTCAGTCTTTCTGCCAGCAAGAGCATGAAATCCGGGCCCGCTAAGAAAAAGAGATTGCTATCATTTTCCATATCATTCCTCCCGCGCCCCCCTGCAAATATTTGCGTGACTTGGCGACTCTTTTTACGGCTTAGGCATGGCTTACCTACTTCGTACCGAGCCATGCATTAGATGAGTACCTACCTAGGTATATGCAGGTAGGTATACATGCACACCTGACCATTTCTCCTAGTAAGTTTTGCTTGATGCTTTTTTTTTTTTTGTTTTGTTTTTTTTTTGGGCGTCGCCTTTCTTAGGGCGCATTGTCATCATTTTTAGATATGTTCTTTGGGCTATGTTTATTGGTTGAATCGGTCGCGAATAATCTTCGTTGCGCTTCGGTGATTGGTGCGACATGATGCGGATTAACCGCGCCCGTGAACATTGGGGAATCGTGGATCCCGCGGCGCTTGGCCTGCGGGTTTGCGCCCCGGTCTGCGATGTATTATTACTTACAGGTGCTGGTCCTGACTTCGGCGTTTTACGTGGAATTCTGACTAGGTACCTCTACCTACCTACCTACCTACCTACCTACCTACCTAGGCTTGGAGCGAGGGCGCGACGATGGGTATGTCGTTGTAGGTAGCGCGGTCGAGGCTCGATGCTGAGGTGGATCTGCTGCTTGCCTTGCTCGGTGAGTTTGGAATGCGACTACCTACCGTACATGTGTTTGTTTGAGGGAGGGTATGGATTATATGAGCCATCGCGCCGTGGCGGATTGTTTTGCGTTTTTATTTGTTTTTTATTTTATTTTATACGATGGAGCTTACCTAAGGTGGTGGACCACCTCCTAGGTGCCTAAGGCAGTCTTCGTCTACACTAGGTAGGTATTCGACGCGGTGTGGGTAGGTAGCTGAATGTGAGGCTGTTGAATTGTACTTTGTGAGTGTGACTCATGTCGTATCGTGTTCCCTGACTGACTAACATACATACTTGGAATACATTGAATACCTACCGGGACGAGGTCTTCCTGTTCTTGTGGTCTGTGTGCATGGATGTACCCAGGTAAACGGATCCGGCGCCGCAGGAACTGATTTTGCACAATTAATTACCCACCCGACGACGACACAGCGGTTCGGTACCTCACCCGGAGACGCGGGGAATTCTCTCTTTGTCCCCCTCCCCCTCCCCCCTGGGCCCCTTTTTTTTTAGCCGATTCTAGCTGGATTGGGCTGTCTAGATAGATTAGGTAGGTAGGTTGGATGCTATGTGAAAGGATTGGAAATGTTGGCCCGGGAATGCGCGATGGGATGGATATACATACAGCGTAGATTCGGGCATTCTATGTACTTAATTTAGGTACCTTATGTACCTAATGTATGGTGATGGTCTATTGTGGGAAATGACGGGGCTCGCATTCCCGTGCGCCGGGACGGCATGCGGCGGATTTCTTTATGCGGATTTCTTTATGCGCCTGTGATAGGGGCGGGCCAGTGAGTCACGGATACATTGCCTTAGAGTCTGGGTGAGTTAGGAGCGCATTTTGAGGTGTTTATACGTATTTAGTTATTATGTATGTTGGAAATGGGAATCGTTTGCGGCATTCGACAATGAAAGACAGGGCAAGGAGGCACGGGGCGAGAGGCTACCTAGATCAACGGTAATGAATTCGTCCAGCCTATCTACACTACATACATGCATGCAATGGTGGTGATCATTCCCAACTGTAAGGAGGTGAAATGGGCATCTGGCCCGTATCTATTAGATGCGACATTGATGGTGATGGTATGGCTAAATCAACGCTTTGAGATTCGAAACTGAATATCATTAATTCCCGTCGCATGGATATGAATATGATGATTCAATGCTAGATTTCCGAAGGATCGAAAAAAAAACACATGCGAATTCGATGACGCTTCTTTAAAGATAGTAGATGAGAGAAAGTCGGCGGAGACAAGCGGAATGACTGTTGCGCTCAAGAAGCTTCGTGGCCGTTTCTTGTGCTGCTGGAACACCGATTGTTGTCTTCCAACTTGGAGAACTTGCTGTTATCATGAATCCTCTGAGATTCAACCGTCGCTCAAAATCAATGGGTTATGTGAATGACTGTCATAAGTGGCGGGTTTTATACTCGGTATATGATGTCTGTGATTAGTTGTAGTAGTCAGCGCCGGCGTGACAGTGTCAGGACCAATGATGCGTGGTCGTGAATTTCGGGGCTTCGTGGCAAAGGAAATCAACCCCTCGTCACACCATTGGGTTGTTGGGAAGTTAACAAATGCCAATTCTCCCTCATGTTGCGAGCCCAAGCCATTTGAGTGCTTTTCGACTGTTACCCTTGCGCGGGCCGCCCTGATGGCTCCATAAGGGCATGTATTTTCGCTCCTCGGCCGTAAATCGTCTCTCGTCCTCGTCCTCCAAATCGGGGTATAAATTGATGTTTTCACTGGGTCCCGTATCGCTGACTCCTGTGAATTCACGTCCTAAAAGATGAAGGAGCTTACTACGTTGGTGTCGCAATGGTCTTGGAATTCTCGGGGCCGGGTTGCTGTGGAATGCTGAATGTAACGCATTGGACGATCTGGAGTGAGCTATGATCCGTGGTCTCGGCACTGGGAAATCTGCAAATGTGCTGCTTGATCTGTAATTTTGTGGTGCGCCCAGATGCTGGGGTTGCTGCTCTAGCGTGGGCACGAAGCCAAGCATTGATGCTGCCCTGAAAAGGAGTGGGTACTGGTTCTCTGCACAATTCGAGGACGACGATGAAATGTAGCGCGGAATACAGTTTGCATCAGGCGATTGCGTATTATTGGGAATGTATAGAGCCGAGGTATTGATCAAAATACGCCATATATTCGAGATAAAAGTTGCAATCTCAAACTCACTTGCTGTGGATGGGAGGATGAAATCCGCCTTCGAGAATAAGGACTGTGGTACGTTATTCTTCTCGGTAACCTCTACCTCTGATTGGGATCCATTCGACGCAAAAGGGGTTTCCCAATTCCTCGTACTGGCTGCAGTTTTGGTGGCGTGTGTCTTCGTATCAACTATTTGCGGGCTCCGAGTACAATACGATTTCGACTCAGTGGCATCTGAGTCGACAATCCCGGTTATCTTCATCAAATCTATACCTATGAGGTGCTGTAATGCCAGAATAGTCGATAGGTAATTTGAAGAATATTCAAGTATGAGAAATCGAGTAGTGGGATGAGCTGCTATATATGTCTCGAGGTGCGGTATGATCAGCGTTGCGAGAAGGATTGGATTAGAAAATGGATTGTCTTGTGTTTGACTGGCAAGGGGCTGTGATGTGAAGGCTTGCATGGCGTTTGCGATGAGATACCTTGTTATAAAATTAGTATCAAGAGTCAGCAGAATCCCATTATTGTTCACTTACCTCATGTCTAGTCTTCCACTACGGAATTCGCCGTGAGGCCTTTTCCCCAGCTTGTCCAAAGAGCTACAGATCATGTTCATTAGATCCTTACCGGAACTTTTCTGTGCTCCTATAGCGAGAATAAGGTCAGTTTTTCGCGCTGTCTTTGGGCTCCCGGATGCAATCTCTCGAAATATCGGCTTCCAAAAGCTGCCCAGCTCAGGTAATAGGGGAAAGTTGAACTGTTGGTATCCCGTATGTTCGGGCGAAAAATATAAGTTGAGGATGGATCGTAGTGGGTTTTGGATACACACGGCCGTTTTGCAGGCTCTTATATCAAATTCATGAAAGATCCTTTTTGGTAGCTTTTCGAGTTCCGGCGGTGGCGTCTGAGCTGGAGTAGGTGGAGTTGATACAACCAGCGTGGCCTGCGACTGGCTATAAGTATCGTGTCTTGACGAATATAAAGTAGGCGATCGTAGATCCTCTCCATAGTATGCGAAGAGATCATATTCTTCAGGTTCTTGTAAAGGCATGGGCTCTTCTTCGATGGGCTGCTGACTTTCCTGTGTATTCTGCCGACTTAGCTTTCTTGTTGAGCTCCTTGTGCTAGGAGTGTCAAGTCGCTCAGTGAACGCATTCGGCCTTGGAAGTAGAGGCGGCATAGTAGCTGGAAAGGTACCGTTCTTCAAAGCTTGAACCATTGCTTCTAACTTTGGCTCCGTTTCTTCGGATTTGAAGAGTATGACCAGGTTCTCCGTCATGGGCAGAACTGTCTCGAACGGGCTGTTGACAACCGTTTCAACATCGTCACATAGATCTAGAAAAGATGTGCAATGTTCTGTCTTCTTCGCTGATATATTTGGGCCCAGATCATCTGGTAGAACGAAATGTGCGTCGTCTCTCCCTGAATCACTACCTCGGATGGCATACGACGTCGGTTGCTGCAGATCTCTGACTTCCAATTTTAATGGAGGTGGTGTCTTTTTCCTCATCATTGTTTTATTCGGCTTGGCAATTGTTGGGCATGGGGCAAAATTATGAAAATTTGACCGGAGATCTGGTTTCTTTGGCGAGTCGTCTTCCTTCTTTAGAATGTTGTTCGGTGATCCCCGGGATTCCTCAGGCTTGGCCAGAACAGATTCATGGAAATTGCGGAGCAAAATATCCTCATTTTTAACAGCAGTAGCGTATATCCGATCTACAGACCTTATACGCTCATGACGTGGTGTGAACGAAGGACGAATGTCCACAATAAGTGCTTCACCGAGCAAAATCGGACTGCTAGGCGCAGACTCGAGCCTAGCATACGGTGACCCTGGAGTACTTGGAGTGCGAGGGTCAGTTGAATGTACATCACCCAAACAACTCGAAGACTGTGATTCAATGCTAGGATCGCGTGATTGGTCTTCAGGAGTTGCCGAAGTCTGGGCTTCATCAGCATCGATAAGGTGGTTTGGTTCTTGAGCTTGAGGCTGAGGTGCTTCTGTGTTATTTTCGGACGCGCTGAAATAATAACATGGCATGTCATTCTCTTCGTCGTTTGCTAGAGGAATAGCGGGTACACTCAAACTGCGCGACCGGGATTTGTCCGTAAGATCGAAGACGTAAGAGTTATCTTGTAGAAAAGCTGTTTCACGATCTAAACGATCGGCCGCTCTCATCGCTGTTGATATCGGATCATCTAAAAACTCCTCATCTTGGTCATCCATCTCTGTCACCCCATTTATCATTGAATTTCCAAACTCCTCTCCAGGCGTCGAATTCCGTTTCAGGCCTGCAACACCATTTTGGATAAGCCTGTTGTAGATGGTCTCTGCCGCAGCAGTATCGCCGTTCGTTTCGCATTTGCTGATAGCAGAAATGCAACTCATATGTGCGGAAGCTGTCCCCCCATTCAGAAATACCAACCGCTTACTATCCGGACTAGCTCCCCGTAAGAATGCACGAGCTATCTCAGCTCGCGCATCGCATGCCTCGTGGGTCTCAAGAATATATGAACGAGCATCGAATGTGGTGTCTGCATTCTCCTTGCTGAAAAAAGACTGAACTGGGGGCAATACTAATAGATTGGGGGAACTCGGGAGCAGCCGAAGTTGTGTCGATATAATATCTCGAGGTCCCTCGAAAGCAACCAAGCTCCCGTGGTAATCTGGCGTCTCGGCAAGCACGTCCGCCATGGTAACATAGCAAATTTCCAGGTAAAGTAGGATATTCCGTGGTGAGAACGAATTGGCGTCTCGTGCCAACTTCACAATCGTATTTGCCCTGGGTGATGCCCTACTGTTATAACGCTCGAGGTCGACCGTCGAGAACAGCAAGATGAATGGTACTTGAAGATCATTGGGCTTGAAGGTAAACCATGCTGCTAGGAAATAAGGAAAGGGAACCGAGCCAGTAAATAATAGACTGCTGCAACACGAAACCAGATGAACCCACCATATTATTCAGGAGGTGGCGTCTCACTGAATACCAACAATGAGAAGAGTTGAGAACCGACCGACCGAATTGGGAATCAAATAGCAAAGTCAGGCCTCGATATGGGGAAATAGCACCTGGAAGGGGTACAGAGGCGGGGACGGACAGGACAGGCAATTGGAAAGTCACGGAATGCCAGTGGCGCCAAAACGGCGCAGAAAAGAAAAAAAGATCGGTTCAAGCGCCGAGCTTCACGCTTCAAGCCCCGAGCTCCATGCAGCAAAACAAAAGAGGAATGTACGCAGGGTAGAGGCCCCAGGATGATGATGACGACGAAGGACAGTATCTAACGGGTCTAACGGGATATCCCTGTAGGCTTCCCGAGGATTAATTTGCAGGCGTCATGGCAGACAGACAACTCGAAAGATTTAGGTAGGTATAGGTATATAGATATGGTGTTTTTCGTGCACGGTATGTTGCAGGGACGGACAGGTTAGAGAAGTTAGGTATGTATAAGAAAATCATATTTCCAAGACTGTCATGCGCAGACGCTGGGATGGAATAGTATTCTCTAAGTACGTCCGTACTTGGGTGGGTAGTAGGCATATGGTATAATTCCTTCTTGTTGTTTTTGCTTTTCCATTGGGTGGTTGACCCTCGGTGGTGAATGGAGCTAGCGTAACGGGTAGAAACATGACGTGGAGCATCCAATGACGATGATTTGATGGCGCCAGCAGTGGGCCCCTAGCAAAAACAAGTGCAGAAAATACAGAGCTTGACTAGTACGGAGATAGCCTAGGTCGGAACCACGTCAGGCCAGGCCAGGCCAGGATCTTTGATCTTTTGGTGAGGTTTCGAAGTGGGGTAGGTACCTAAGTAACTACTTCTAGTACCTACCTAATTTACCTACCTAACCTACCTAAGGTAGGTAGGTAGGTAGGTAGTAGAAGTGGGTCACATCCTCCCTGGCGTCCTTTAGCGTACCTGCTTTTACTTAGCGGGGAGGTACTACCTAGGTAGGTACGCTACAGCACCTACCACTACCTACCTACCTACCTAGGCAGGCACACTACTTCGTAGGTACGTAGGTACCTCAAGTACTTACCTAAATAGGTAGGCCTACCAGCCTGTGAAGCTCCGCATACCATCTACCTACCTACCTTAGGTACCTATACGTACCTACACTACGTATTTTATATCCTAGGTACCTACGGATTACCTACCCACTTGAATGTATACCTATACGTCCGGTTTTATCAGCTTGGCTTATACGGCGCAGAACGCAAGATTCAGCTGATTTTATCACGAGTTGAATACCATTCAATTGGGCTTGGAAGGCGTTCAATGCGAAGCGTGTCAGCACAATATCAGGTTGTTTGAAAGGCTGGTGCTCATTGGGGAGGGGAGGGGAACATACCAGGTCCTTACCTACCTACCTAACCTACACTAGGTAATATAAGTGGGAGGCTGAAGCCGACAATTGCAGATACATGGCTATTGGCTAAAATTGCTACCCATAGCAGATTAGGTACTTACGTGTGTAGCCTATGCTGTGCATGTACCTGCATAAAAGACTCCGGAAGGCTTGATACGAGCCAAGAAGCCATAAGGATGGGTACAGGGGGTCTGGTGTAAAGGTACAAGCCTGCCTGTTTCAGTGTACATTGGTAGGTCAGGTAGACATAGGTGTGAATGTCAGTGTGGAAAGTACTTGTCGACGACGGTTTGCCACAACATTCTTACATCTTTGATCATTACCAGTTCCTAGGGTATTACACACATTTTTTCTACTTAGTGTGCATGAAGGTGTCCTGCAGGGGTCCTCATCTACTTACCTACCTACCTACACTCGGGACTTGAGTGTCCTACCTTGGCACAACCTCGAAAGTGGTTTGGTGCAGCTACTGTAACTTAGCTTGTATGAGCCATGCAACATTAACTAGGTAATAAAACGGCATACTCTAGGTTAATATCGGCATTCATTATGTAAGGGAAGAGGCCATGCCAACGCCAAGGATTGTCATTCGAAGTTTTTTTTTTTTTAAATTCCAGAGAAACAAAAATACGCACGATACGAGAAACAAGCACACAAGAGCAAAGGGCAATTACCGGAATATTTACAGCCGCTTCAATCTTAGCCGGCACTCGTTCGTCGCATCGGATCCGAGACCTTCACGGACATCAATAACAGCCAATATCAGCGCAGTTATATGGGCAAGCTGAATCAACAAAACTAATCTAATAATAGCACTGACAACTCGAAAGTCACCGGGAGATGTGTCCTACCTACGCAGAACTACCTAATGTACCTACCATGACAACAGCTTGTTGTGTTGCGCAAACTCAACAAAATCCGAAATTACCTGAATGCTTGTTGATTCTGTACCTTTTAATCAAGCAAACAGCCGCACACGTTGGTTTGTTGGTGCGGGTGGGGCCGGGTGGGCCCTTCACTTTTGGCGGGTCTTCTCGAAGACCCGCCAATCTGGATCCCGAGGTAGAAACGTGGGGCCGGTTTTATAGTGCATTTGCTGGTTGGGCAGGCAGTGTGGAAATGGAGCTGGCTCGCGCACTCACAGTTCAGTGGTGTGTACGTACGTACCACGCTGCTATGCACATTATGTAGGACCGAATATGTCGGATGCTACCACACTATAGAGTCGGCACGTCATGTTGTGTACGTGGGCAATCTCAGGGTAATCTACCTAGCAAGAAGCTGGGTAACTTAGGCCATGCTGGTGTACAACCTCAGGTAGGTACCATTTGTTTAAATGCTTCTGTCTCAGACTGTTACCTAGATGGTGTCTCCTGGCCTTCGGGTTATGGTGTACGGAGTAGGTAGTTTGCTTTATACCTTACCTACCTATCTTACCGGAGCAAGTGAATACACCTTGAATGATCCCGAGGATGAGCTGCTTCGTATCAACTGCGGATTCGTGCACTTAAACAACACCTATGCCGTATACCTAGGCATACCTTGCAATCTAACTAGTATTTCAGCTCCATACCTAATTAGAGACCTTGCATTGTATATTAGAGTACGGATCCGTAGTCCGTAGACACACACTTAAAGAGACAAACCAACTTTCAAATATGGAGTGCCTCCCGGGCCGAGAAGCCTATATAAATCTAGGTATGGATCATCGACACCCAATCTCAGATTCTCAGATAGGTTCAATCCCCTGCTCGGACACCCCACCTACTCATGGGCGGATGGTAGGTCTATTCATGTCAATAGACATACTGCGTACGTACGGACGTACATACATGGGATCAACGCGTTATTGTGCATCATGGCTGCCGATGTGCATAAGGGTCCTGACTTCCTTGTCATCGTGCGCTGCATTACGATTCCTACTCGTGGGTTTTCTATGTTAGATCAATAAAAGTAACAGAAAAACTCAGGGCCGGTTCAGCGGGTCGATTCGTGCTATACAGCTTGTAGATGCAGGCATAGACTGACCCACTACTGGACCAGACCTGTGTTTTTCTTGTTTTTTTTTTATATAACAAAAATCGGGCAATAAGGGTATGCAAATCTCACGATTGGTTGAGTTTTTGACCTTCTGTGGCCTAACATGGAAAATCCACGAGTAGGTTAGGTGTGGACTCGCTATTCACAGCATGACCTATGATAGTACGTCCGTACTGTACCTAAGTATCTGTGACCATAATGATAGGTAGAACTAACCGCTAATAATTATAAAGCAGCTAGCATGGCCTACCTAATACCTACTACCGTCCGGGCTTCTTAGTCACGATAGTCGTTATGTTACATAATGTTTGCTAGTATAAGTTGGGGTCATGCCATACGCAGTAAGTATCTAGGTAAGTAGGTACGTGTTCGGCTATGCTTAACAGGCACGCTATGTAATCCAGTAGGTACTCAAACACACATCAATTGATTTGATATAGGTCGTAGTGTCAGCCCTATTGAATAGGTAAACAAGGCGTCCAAGCATCGAAAAACGTTATGTACGACTTAAGCATGTAATCGACTACTGGTGTACGTCGCTACTCGATACACGACAAAAGTACGGTGCTGTCGATTACAAGAGAAAATGAGTCGTCATATGTAGGTATACCTAGGTACCTGTGATGGTACCACTACCTACCTACGGAGCCGTATATGATTTCCGTTTGCTCCCGTACCTTTCTCTACCCAGTACGTCCGTAGGCGTAGTGTCCATATCTAGTACGTAGGTACATCGCTAGGGCTTAAGTCTAATGTGCACTACGATTCAACCTCGGAGCTCGCAAACATACGGGCGAAGTTAGTGTGCGCAGTACGAATCCGTATTCTGTACTCAAATCTACCTAGTGTACGGATCCGTACCTTTTACTACCTACATGGGTGGTAGGTACACTACCTACCTACTTGGGTAGGTAGTCGGCGCCTATCTAGCCTTATACTGCCTCCCTCCCTACAGACGTACATACCTATGAATAGGTACCTACCTAGGTGGTATGCGGGACAGTAGGTAGACTGATGGTTATTTCCGGCATCTTCTCTCGCTTTTCTGGAGAAGAAATTTCAAAAGAAAATGTAGGCATGCATACCCACATCAACTTGAACTACATCAATACTCGGTTCCACGGAATGCAGTGTGCGTGTGTGTGTGCGTGTATGAGCGTGTGTGTGTGTGTGTGTGTGTGTGTGAACGCCGTCTTGAAATGCCTAGAGAGCCTGTACGGAATAGTAACGAGCTTAAGTTGCGATGGAACGATCTACAGCGCTAATTGATGATCGACGATGGGTTCACGCTAGTGACTTAGTGTTCCGTCATTCGCCTAAAGGCTAAAGCCCTTGCTGGCCTCGAGATACTTACCTAGTGTAGGTAGGTGGTCGTGTAGGTACTTATTACGTGCGTAGTGTACGCTCCCTATGTAGGTATCAAACACGGAATTTCTTCAATTTGCGATGAGAGGTGATCTGTGCTATTCTAAGTCTCAGACGTCGGTGTATCAAGGGACATGATATTCCGTTGAAGCAGGCTTTGTATAATAATGTATGGACCAGCCTTGTTCGGATATGTATTTGAGGGATGGGTGGATCATGAGTATGTAAATACCTACCTACGGACCTACTTAGTATGGATTCCCAATCGCAGGATGATCGCCCGAACATTGTGGCCTTCGGACCTGTACGGTGGGCACGTGGTAAAACCAATAATTTGGTTTTGTTCACCGTGTGTGACTTCGGAAAACGAGAGGATTTACAGAAATATCCCCATCCCGCGTCGAGTTTGGAAGGCAAACGATGGTCCGTGAGTGGTTCAGTGCCACAGGCTTCTAAAACCTTTTGGTTGTGGCAAAGTAGGTACACGGAATCACTGCATTTGATGAGCTCGAATTAGAAACCGCCGTCAGTGGTGCAACGTAACAGCAGCGGGCATGAGACCGGGCGCTCTTCATTCATTGTGTTGTAACCCAGTCCGGGAAGACGAGTCGCCTAAATGCCGTCTTCTAGTTCCTCAAGATAGTCTTGGCTAGACTAGATGCCGGGAGAGCAAATTGAGGACTCGGTTGTGACTCTCGAGGAAGGCCTGATTATGCGAGGAGGTCCTGCCTTCATATGAGACTGGGTTGGATCCGACACCCGACACTCGACCCTACAAGACGATAAAGATCGCGCCTTGGAGAAGTTTCACTCTGGCGAACAAAGAATCGCGATCAAGCCTCACAATCTCTCCTTCATCTGAAACTCATCTTACAGCTAGCCACCCTAACTCGCTACCGCCATTGTCTCTGCCGCTTATCGCTCTGAGATACGGAAAGTCAGGCCAGCCAACGAGAGCGACACACCGCCATCGTCGTTATCAGGCAACCCTACCTACTGGCCAGTCGCAACATCTCCGCCGCCTCATTTGTGCTCACTTCAGTCAATGTCTGTACCTCAAACCTGCCCACATACATGTCCATCTGCATTCACTGCATAGGTAGGTAGTGTGAGCGCCACGGGTCTCACCTGACTTCGGGTGCCGGCCTGGATGCCGGACTCACAGACCTACCGAGATGGTACCTGGCTTAAGCATGGGTCTTTGAATCCCGAATAGGGATCTATCTGCGTTTGATTCGCATGCCAAGTTGCATACCTGCCCTCCCCCCCGCACCAAGCCTATTCTGCATTGGAGAATATGACAGGTAACCTCGAGAGTTGCCGCTCGAATTGGGATGGGCTCGAGAATCACTCTGGCTACTTATAGCGAGACAAACCTATAGAATTTTTTTGCTCTTGTCATCGTACTTTTAAATCTATCTACACTAGTGTAGAATAGAGTGTACGTAGTTAGTGCAGAGGCGGTAAGCGGGTGGGAGTCACGGCAAAAAAACCTATCGCGTAAGTAGGTCTCCCCTGTCAACGCAACACCGATTTGCGCAACATCCCTTTAAACGCAACGATCTTTCGGAAAACCAGAATTGGCGAGCCGTCTTTTGAGCAAGAGGGCCCATCCTCTCGCGCGACGCTTTCGCGCAACGCTTTCGCGCAACGCTTCCGGACCTACCAACTTGTTGAGTCCATAAAGACTGTACGGACGTAACTATTTTCAATTGCATTTTCACATGGAAAATACCTATCGCTTATCTACCTACGCTGTTACCTACCTATAAGTAGGTACCCTGTAGGGTATTTAAACGGAGCCCACCAGCCACATAGATCTACATTTGGGTTACTGGCTATCTTATGTAATGAGAGCGGGTGAGGGGCCATTAGGTACCTAGTATGTAGGTACCTACCTACATACCTAGAGTACCTTTGGTAGTCTGTATTGTACGGATCCGGGCCTTTCCCCAGTGTGTGTAGAGCGGGTCTACCTACGAAATAGGTACAAGTACCTACGTCCGTACTCGTGCCCGAAATATTCTCTTGTGCGGGGTATTCAGGTAGTGGGTACTTCGTGCGTTAGGGCGCGTACTATAAGTACTTAGTAGTAAATCCACCCATGGACTGGAGTCAATTGAGGATACATACGCTCAAACATCCCCCGCAGTCATCCCTGCCAAAATCCTTTCACGTAAGAATTTGAGTATCTTGATTGGTTCGGCTATTCTTCGGAATATCCCAGGCAATTGCGATCCAGGGTTGATTCGTTAGACGGCGATTCACCAACGCAGACGTGAAGGAAGGAGTAGGTACCCGTGTGAATTGCTTCGACTTGTGGTAGTTACCTCTTTTCAAGTCGTCGTTTAAACGGAGAATATTGTAGGCACTCTTTACTGCGTAATGCTGGCTATAGTGTATTGCAATCATTTATTCGTTTGTAGTTATGTAAATGCACTTACGAAGACAATACAATATGCAAATGCAAGACCTACCTAATTCAAACTGTCTCCTGCAGGTTCGTTCAAGGGACATGCCGGAGATTCCACTCGTTGGGCTGTTGGGCCGGTATAAAGGTGGACGCGTAGGTATTCCACGTTTTCTGTTTTTATGGTATGTGGTCGGTGCTAGGTCGAGTTTCTTGCTCGGTACTTTCTGTGCTGAATAGCGGTGAAGCGTCCCTCAACTTTCCAAGCAAGTTTCCCTCGAAGAAAATGAAGCTCGGATCGAGATAGACCGTTTGCCCATCTTTCCCCTCTCCAACGCGTCTCTGCCTCCTAAACGGCTTTGTCTCTTGGGTAACTCCTACAACTGCCATTCAGCAAGCTCTGGAAATCAATCATGGTCGTCACAAGAAACTTAGCACCACCCAACTGGTCGTCTGCGGACGATGCCAGTCTGGAGCTGATTCTTTCTCTCTTGCGTGATGATGTCAGTCAGGTTGCATCTGTCTCCAAGGGAAAGCAAGTCGCGGGGACCTTATCGGATGCCCAGATTGCTCTGCAGCTCTACTCTCAGGAGCTGGATCAGGCGTCGGTGTTTGCATCGGACCGACGAATGATAAATAGCATGCAACACGCAGTGCATGCCGATACTAATGTCATCCTTGAGTCGCAGCGCCTGGAACGTGAAGCCGAGAATGATCGACGAGTGGCGATGGCTCTCGTTGGAGAACAGGTGGACCGAATGGATAGTACTGGAAAGGCCATCAATATTGGTCGTTCAGCGACTGACTTCGAGCTTACGGAAAAGCTTAGGACCGCATGTAATATCGGATATGACCGGGACGACGACATATACGCGCAACCAGAGAGTTCGTCTTGGGCAGCATCCCGTAAGTCGAGACCTTCACAGCGGCAACCATGTTCAGTTTGTAGTGAGGACACAAGCCCCGCAAACATGGCACGGGCACCTTGTGGTCACGACTATTGTCGCGAATGTCTTCAGCTTCTCTTTCGAAACGCCATCTCAGACGAGAGTTTGTTTCCGCCTCGCTGTTGTCGGCAAGCCATTCCTGCGGATGAAAATCGGGTCCTCTTGAGCAGTGATCTGTTTCAGGAATTCAACAAAAAGGCCGTGGAATTTTCCACGCCAAACAGGATTTACTGTCACCAACCATCCTGCTCAGCATTCATCCCACCCATAATGATTCGGAATGGAGTTGCTCGTTGTTCTGCTTGCCTGGCCAACACATGCACAACATGCAAAGGAAACTCGCATCGTGGAGACTGCCCTTTTGACAAAGACCTCCAGCGAGTTCTTCAGGTAGCCCGCCAGGAGGGATGGCAGCGATGTAGAAACTGCTCCACCATGGTTGAGCTCAACACTGGATGTTTTCATATCACGTGAGTACTGTACTACCTATAGGCTATATTGACGTGCTCCTAACGGTAGCACGAACAGATGCAAGTGTCGAGCAGAATTTTGTTACCTTTGCGGAGCGACGTGGAAGACCTGTACCTGCGCCCAATGGGAAGAGGCCCGACTCTATAACAGGGCTGAGGAAGTTTATAATCGAGATCATGATCCCGATGACGTCCTCATCGTCGGAGCCGTGGGCCGTCAGCATGATGCTGTCCGGCAGCAATACATTGAAAGGATCATGGATAATTTGCGGGATAACCATGAATGTACTCATGACCGCTGGAGGAGTCGCATGGGGCGACATGAATGTGAGGAATGCGGTGACGTGTTGCGCCACTTCATCTACGAGTGCTCCCAATGCAGCCTTTTGGCCTGTCGCAGGTGTAGATACAACTTACTGTGAGCGGTCTCCACTCTGAGGATACTGAAACCTTTCATCACCCGTTGAAGCTGGGCGCTGGTAGACAGAGAGACATATGACGCTGATGATGAGCGGCCTGCTCGGGGTTTACTATTTAGGGTAAGCCGCTGGATAAGTGTAAAGCACATGCATTTGGCCATTAATAGGTATGATTTCTCTGGTCAATTCTAAGGGGCTAGGTTAGATAATCTGGCTCTTGTTTGCTCATAGATGAGTTGACGACGCCTTCGGAAGGAAAACGATATCAAAGTTACATTGCGATTGTAATTTAGGCAGGCCATCATTCAGATTCGACGGACAACACTTGGGACGCACAAGTGCTGATTAACACGCCGGAGCATGACCAGCTTTTACCTACTCCATGAGCCAGCCGTAATACCTAATGCATCGTCTTAGTGGTTGTCGCAAAAAATTCGTAGTCACAGATCCTTGCTTGCCAATCAATACCGAATATGTAAAACTATCGGTGCTGCATAGACTACTTCGTAGGTACAAGATGACCCACGTCAGCGCACAGAAATGACAGAAATGAGGATACCGGTAAGCACGAAGTAGTTACCCTTGCATTACGCATTACAAACCCTTCACTCTACACTACCTACCCAAGGTACGTAGGTATTAGGTAGGCATCATAAATACCTAATCTGACATACGGACTTAATGCTCCTCGGGTTTTACTCGGGTTTTACTGTGTAGGTAACGACGCTGCTTTGTTCGTTCATTTGAAGGAATGGATACGCTTAGGGAAAGGCGCCGATAGGTTGTGTTGCGATGACTCTGATTATATGCCTCGTCAACAATTTGTAGCCTGTGCTAATGAGTTCCGTCAGCTTTTCAATAAATCTGATGATAAAAACGTAAAGAACGAAGAGTACGGTCAATTTCGCCATTAATCTATCTTTACTCGCTTTCTCTCATCCGCTGCTGTATCCTTTGTTGAATACGACACTTAACACAAATAATTGCTTAGTCCGAAAGTTATTGCGAAAATGGTTTCTGCAAAGGGATCTATCCTCGTCACCGGCTCCAATGGCGGCCTGGGTTCAGGCATCGTGAAACATATTCTTGGGTCCTCTTCGCTTGCGACAAATTACCATGGCATTTACACCGTTCGGGACACCGAGCAGGCTACCACGGTGAAAAATATTCTCCAAGGCGCAGCATCTGCAGGCCACACGTACGATCTTATATCACTGGAGCTTTCTAGCCTCGCCAGTACGCGCAAGGCCGCCGAGGACATCAATAAGCGCGTCGCTGACGGTTCCATACCGCCTATTCGGGCCCTTATCCTCAATGCTGGCTGGCAGGAGTACACTACGCATACTATTACTGAGGATGGCTTCGACATGTCATTCCAAGCGAATTATCTTTCACATTTCCTACTCACGCTATTATTGCTTAGGAGCATGGATAAGAAAAATGGCAGAGTAGTGGTTCTGGGCAGTTGGACGCACGAGTGAGTAGCCCACGTCTTTCACTTTTCTAGAGAGGAAACGCGCTGATAGAGCTCCCTTAGCACTTCTGATAAAAGGAACATCGTGCCGGGATTCGTGCGTCCCTACGAAGATGAGCAATGGAATATGATTTTCAAGGAGCCGGTCGACACGGAACCGCTGGCCCGCGGCAAGTGGAGCACGCCGGCCCAAGATGAGCCCGGTAGCAGAAACCCTGGATACAGACGGTACGGCGCAGGGAAGCTCTGCGAGATCATGTTCATGTAAGCCATCCTGCATCGCACGTGCTCTTTTGACCAAGTATCTGACGATAGAAATCCAGGCGTGAGCTCGCAAAGCGCGTATCGACAGACCCCGAGTTGTCATCTATCGCCGTCCTCGGCGTCGACCCCGGCGCAATGCCGACAAACCTGACGCGGCGCGGCGCTGTGCCGTTCTTCGGAGCGATCACGGCTGTGATGGGATTTGTGGTGTCAGCCCTGTCCATGGTTGTGTCCAATAGTGACCTCCGATCGGCGGCGCAGTCTGCTAATGATGTCATGAACGCCTCTTTCGATACGGAGACTCTTGGCAAGCAGCCGAATGGTATATATTTGAATGGTTGTGTTGTGGGTGAGGTTGGACCTGAGGCGAAGGACGCGGCGAAGTGTGAGAAGCTTTGGGTGGATTCGTTGCGCTTTGCCCAGGTCAAAGAGGGGGATACTGTGTTGACGGCTTGGCGATGAATGAATTTATCTTCTGGGATTCTGGGTGCTGTAGTGGCGGTGGTCATTTGGTCAGGGGTGATATTTTATCGGTCTCGGAATGGCTATTGTCTCTTGACTTGTGTATATAAATGCTGAGATTTTCATAGAGACGCTCGCTCTTTAATATCACATCAAAACGACTCGCTTTGATCACAATCGTCATTATTGCCGAGGATTGCAAGCCTATCCGTATTCTTGATACCTTGTGACGACCAACATGAATGCATCTAGCAATGGTCAGTATATAAAGTGCACTCATTAATTAGCGTCATCATCAACTAGAGATCCTAAATCTATCCTCGCCATGTGAAGGCGTGTTGTCATCATAACATCAGAGCCTTAGCCAGGACTAATGCTTCTGCCGTTTCGGAGGTCAAACTCGTCATTTAATCTAGAGATAAGTCTGTCCCACATGTGGTTTGGGCGAACACTTAGAATGTGTGAAATTTGATTAGCGTTTTGCTTTCTTCGATGCTAATCTTCTTCCATTAGAGCTGCCAGTTCCGCCTCCTCTTCCGCTGTCATCAGCTTGTCATTTGGCTCTGGGGAGACTTCCTTCTCAACCTCGTCCGCCTTCTCGTCCCTTTCCTTGTTGATTTTGTCTAGCTCGTTCTGATGAAGCGGCCATGTCCGTACTGTTCCGTCGATGGACACGGACGCTACTCTATTACCCTGATCTAGGATTACCAGGTCCGTAACTTCGTCATAGTGACCCTCAAGAGCGCAATATAGGACTCCGGATGCGCGATTCCACACTTTGACATCTTCATCTCGCCCAGCCGTAATTATCCATTGATCTGTCACAGCAACAGCTCTCACGTGATCCCCATGTTTAACAGTGTCGTCTGCTGTGAACCCCTTTTGTCGTGAGAGACACTTTGCGGTCCCGTCGCCACTTGCTGTCCAAAGATCCACATCCTCACCCTCTGCGTCAAAGAACAGTTTATAGACTGTGGTGTCATGTTCTAAGATGGTGTGGCGCAGGGAATTCGGCTCGTTTGGTGATGCTTCTTGGATCTGCTCAACAGAACTGGCTGTGATCCGCCAACGTCGAATGTTGGGATCGCTACTAGCACTGACCAAAATTATGGACTCGGATGTGGACTCTAAAGGATCAATGGCCAAATCTTGGACGGCCATCATGTTCACAACAAAGTCGACGATCACATGTATGCGAGATCCCGTCTCAATATCCCAGACGATGATCTTCTTGTCTGCACCTCCGCTAATAAGCACGTCTTTAGAACCGATTTTGACGCATGTAATGGCCTTGACAAAGTCTGTATGGGCACTATACTTGCGACCTGGTGCTTTAGTCTCCAGGTTCCACGACCATATGTCCTTGTCCCAAGATCCGGCGAACACAGTATGATTCCCAAGACCGCCGACTGCGACACAGGTAACTGGTGCAGCCGGACCCCTGAAAATCTGCTTCGTTTCCCCTGACTGTATTACCTGAGCATGTCATGCAATTACGAACTTCAGGGAGGGCAGAGCCTACATCAACATTCAATTTCCGAATAGAGCCTGAGGATTCGGCGATCAGCAAAGAGCTTGGCTCTGAAGGATCTGCGACGGCCGCCAGTAGCTTTGACTTCAGCTCAATAGGATTGCCATGTTTGTTCTTGGCTTTCGCGGCGCGCCTCTCCGTCAGGGCTTGCTCGGCGCTAGTAAGCATGTGTTAGTACATTGAATTCATATCAATCCCGAAAGCTTACTCAGTTTGGAAGAAATAATCTTTCGAGGTTCCCTGGCGCATGATCTTGAGTGGTGCTAACTAGGTAAATCGGTTTACGTCGAGGGAATTTTTATGAGGGATTGTTGTCTTCCCTCCCTAGATAAAACAACGGGATTTTCCTGGTCTTCGCGTATTAGGGTATAAAGGCGACTCTTCAACCACTCTTGCCTTCAATTTCTTGATTTCTTCTTTTTTAATAATAGAAGGAATTCGAAATCACCATAAAAAAAACAATAGGTGTCCTCTCAATGAAATGTTGAACTAATGATCACTATGGAGGTTGTTATGCAGAACTCACGGTATTATTCATTTAAAAGAGTAACTACTTCCCCGGTCGCGGGGGGTTGTTTGATTAGGTAATCAATTGCCTTAATTACAACCGGCACTTTAATTGACAACACGCGTCATACGCGCTCATGTCGCGTCTCATCCGTCCATTTTCTCATGTGGTGATGGGTTCGAAAGTGAAATTGGAACCATATCGGAATCTACTCTGAAGCTTCAAAAATCACTTTTGATATGGCGTCTACAGCAACGTTCCGCCCACGAGCACGACCTGCACACACACAGGGCTCTACACACTGCGCCTACACCCCCGATGGTTCAAAGTTGGTCACAGTCGGTTCCAACAACACTATCCGGTTATATAAGACAGGATTCGACGGCGAACCCATAAATATCGACGATTGTCAAGAGCAGAATGTCAGCGTTGCTGCCTCAGATGACTTCTTCGTCGTAGGATCAGAAGATGGCACACTAAGTCTATATTCTATTCCGAACGCGGCCTTCGACAAATTCCTTCTTCGAACCTCGCTCCCAATTAGAGATGTTGCTTTGTCTCCAGACTCGAAATGGTGTGCCGTTGCGAGCGACGAATTAACTGTCAAGGTTGTACGGACAGATGACAACAGTAAACTTCGACACCTCAGAGCCCACAACAAACCCACGAAACACCTTACGTTCGACACGAAAGGAGAGACCATAACACTAGCGTGCACAGATGGAGCCATCTATGTGTACGATTTGAGTGGGGAAGTCGCCGAAGAACCCGAGCTGATCAAGAGAATAGACGGCGTCATTGGCACACTAGATACCGAGTCAGAAATCAGCACCGAAGTTACTTGGCATCCTGACGGCCGTGCCTTTGCGGTTCCGACCCCAACAAGGGATATACAAGTGATTTCAAAGCACGACTGGGAGAATCAGCGTATTTTTTCGAACGGACACAATGACGATATCACTGCGTTGGCATGGTCCCCAAACGGGGCTATGTTGGCATCAGCCGCCAAGGACAAGAAAATCTTGCTCTGGGACACTAAGACACAGTCCGTTCTTTTCCGGCACGATTTCGCCAATGTCATGGATATTGCATGGCATCCAACAAAAAATATAGTCTCTTTCACGAATTCGGATGGAGAAGTGTATATACATCCGGACTTTGTACCAGAACAACATTCTACGCTGTTGCATTTACCAAAACAGCCAGCCCCTTTTATTCATGATCCGCTGTCAGACATCGCTGCGAACTTCGGGAGGCCGGAGGCCAACGGCCAGAAACCTTTGGTCTCTCGACCTCGCAGGGATTCGGCTGGTAGTTATGATTCTCTTATGGACGGACCTCTACCGGAGGACGAAGATTTTGTAGTTGATGACGATGGAGCCGGATACGTAATCAATAACAACGGCAAGCGTTTGCATGATGGTGTCGACCTTTTTGGCGAGCCTTCAAGTAAACGGCGTAATGTCGAGATTCAATATCATGAAGCCTTCCAACCTGGCTCGACACCATGGCGTGGCAACAGGAAATACCTCTGTCTAAATCTGATTGGCTTCGTATGGACTGTAGATCAAGATGGGCATCACACTGTTACGGTCGAATTTTACGACCACGAATTCCACAGGGATTTCCATTTTACCGACACTTCCCTGCATGACAAAGCCTGTCTTACGGAAAAAGGTGTTGTCTTTTCCTGTCCGCCTGCCGGGGACACACCGGCAACGATATTTTATCGACCTCATGAAACCTGGACGCATCGCACTGACTGGACTACGCAATTGCCGAAGGGGGAGGCCGTTCTGGCCTTGTCTCTCAGCGACTCTTTTGTGACCGTCATGACGACGGCGAACTACGTGCGGGTTTACACGCTGTTTGGTATACCCTACAAGGTGTACCGGCCAAAGAGTTTTCCAATGGTTACTTGTACTAGTTGGAGAGACTACGTCATGACCATAGGGAATGGACCGGCTGGAGGAGATGGCCAGACGAGGTTGCTCTATACGATTGAAAACATCAAAAGAGACGAGATTTGTCAAAACGAAGACACAGTTGCTCTCCCTCCAGGAGCAACTCTCAGAGGGGTGTTCTTCTCAGACAATGGTGTAAGTGAATTACAAATAGTATCCTGCTTATGTGAGATCGAAAATCTGACACGGACATAGGATCCATGCATATATGACTCTACAGGGACATTGCTTACCTTATTACATTGGCGACAGCCATCAAGAGCTTCTTGGATACCATTGTTAGACACCAAACTACTCCCTCGTTTAGCGTCAGGACGGAAATCAGAGACTTATTTCCCTATCGCTGTTGCCGACGATAAATTCCATTGTATCATACTCAAGGGAGGAGACGAGTATCCTTATTTTCCGCGCCCTCTGCTTTCCGAATTCGACTTCTCCATACCACTTACATCGGGGCCACCTAACAGGAAGAAGCCAAATCCCGATGCGATGGAGGACGACGAGTCGGCAGATGCAGAAGACGAGGATGCAGAAACTCGCAAGCTTGAGCAACAGTATCTACTTAAGGGAATTGCGGCGACTCAGATATCAGACCTCGTGGAATCGACAAGGAGCAGCCATGTGCAGCGCTCGAACCTTGCGAGGCTTGAGCTCGACATTGACAAGGCACTGCTGCAGCTCCTGGCAATCGAGTGTCGTGAGGGTGAGGATCGGGGAATGCGGGCGCTGGAGATGGTGGAGCTCATGCGTGATCGCACAGGGCGGATGATAGAGGCCGCGGGCAAGGTGGCAGAGCGATATGGCCGGGCCATCCTTGGCAACAAAATCCGAGACGTTGGTCAGCGACGTGCCAACGCGTTGGAAGACGAAGATGACCTATAATGAAACACGCATGAACGATATCGGCTACCTAAATGCTACCTAGTGCATAGTTACAATCCCTACCCACGTTGGGTTCCGTTTGATCATTGATCTACATACACCAACGGATCCGTACTGCGTACCTGTATAATGACAGCGTTAGGCAGTAGGTACTTATCTAGCCTGGGGACTGCGGTCTACCAACTGATGCACGATGATGGTATCTGATCTGGAGACAGTGAGGTGAGAAACAAGTGCGAGTTACAGTTACATGGCGTTGGCCAAGAGACAAACACGTCGACCTAGTGTACACTACCTAGGTTGGTGGGTGTCGTCTGATAAATGTCCGACATTACATGAACGGACTGATCTCTTCGCCGGTATCATACCCTATTTGTAATTGTACGGATTATACGAAATACGTGAAAGACTACGGACGTACCTAACTTAGTAACTAACTACCTAGCGGTATCGCTATACTGGCTCCGCGTAGTCCGTACGTATACAAATATAGTGTCAACAACGTTGAACCGTATGTGTAAATAAATATCGCGACCTAGGTAGGTAGTTGTGACCTTCGGTGTAGTGGATGGCGAGCCATGTTTTGACAATGACACGGTGGGATCCGGAACCTGAAGTGGTGTAAACAAGCAAGGAGGAGGATGAAAACAAAATGCTTACGGACATACGACTGATTCATGCGCTGCGTGCGCCGTAAACTACACTACCTACGTCAGGTAATCCGTACTGGTGAGAAGGATCTGTACGGATCTACTTGTTGGGTATCGTCAGATTCGCCCCACGTGGTTGTTAGTACGTATAAGTACGGATTAAGTCCCTGCGCTATGACTATGGATCCGTATACCTAGGGCATGTACGGACTAGGTACCTACTGTAATCCGTACACGATGTATCTACACTGTAATATTCCGTATGCTTCCGGTAGATATAATAAGTACCCAGGCAAGTATGGCTGAACGTGGCTGGTTTCGATATGTAGTTTGTGTTTAGATTATCTATATCTCGAGCGAGGGGGATTTTACACCTACCTGTAACTTAGGCCGCGCGCTCAACGAGTCTGACCCTTTTGCCCCTCCAGCAATTTGCCACAGGTAGGGGACTCGGAATTGAAGATTCGGGATCGTACCTATCTACCTACACCTCAGCTCCAGTATTACCTAAGTACGCTACGGACGTACGTAGAGTCGAGCAATTTAGACGTGTCTACGCAGTACGTACGCTACCTACGTGTGTACAGTACAGTAAGTAAGTAGGTAGGTACTATACTACTAGGTAGGTAGTTGGGTAGAACTTGGCCAACGTTTGTTGGAAAACGTGAGCAAGTCCGTTTCAGCACCGCCGAACCCCCGACGTTAGCTTCTGAGCTACCCGTGCGTCGCCCCGCTTTTCCGGCCTCGCTGAGCTTCGTTGGGGGTTCCACTAGGTAGTTACCTACCTATAGGCATCCGCTATTGCCGCCCGGGCCAGCGCAGGCTGTGAGTACCTAAGGTATAGTGTATGGAAACTGGGCAAAAAACTCGAGATTTTTCGCTTGCACCTCCAGCGGAATACCCAGGTATTTGTGTCGTGGCGTGGCGTGTTTGGAGAGATGTGAGGGATGGGTATGGAAAGTTTGCGACGATGATTCAAAGGATCTGCTTACCTACTTCGTAGTGTACCTAGATCCGTACCTAGTGTAGGTATCGTACTTCAAATTTACTTAGTTCCTAGACTAGGTTCCTAGTTAATGACACTTTAGGGTGAGTTGCGATGATGGTGTCATGCTAAATCTAGATACCCTCCCGATCTAGATAGGTAGATGCCCTAGGTACCTAGAGTTATACCTACCTACTTAAGTACGGATCCGTATGGTCCGTATATTCCGGCAATCGAAACAGACGGGCTACCTAGGTAGGTAGTCGCCCATGATGGTGTGATCGGTAAACCCTATCCATCGTCGCCGATACATCCGCTCTACACTACCTACCTACTTCGTATGCTAGCTGCTTCGTACCTTCATAGTGTAGGTAGGTAGTACCTATCTACCTACACGACCTAAAAAAAAACCTCTCGGGTTTCTAACTCGGCCGTTCCTATAAGTAGTAACTACGTAGGTATTAAGATGCATGTGTCGATCCGATGGGAGTTATCCTGCTGGAGTACCTATACTAGTAGGTAAACTGAGGACATAACTGACCGCACTGCCTACTGTTTTCCGTAGTGTACCTAAGGTAAGTAGACAGGAAACACGAGGCATACAAATAAAGTGGTAAGACGATGCCCATGATCGGGTAGGTAACATACATACCTCTCTCTAGGTATACATACCCCGGGTAGGTAGATACATTAGGTAATTGACTAAGCTACCTATCCAAGTAATTAGCCCGTTGTGAGCGATAATTATAGTGTAGGTAGTGTAGACCCTGGCCCGCCTGGCCGAGCTCATTTACATATAAAATACGGATCCATACGTACGTTCAGAGCACTAGCGTAGCATCAACTAATGTAGGTAAATTTTGGGCTGTGAAAAACCGCCGATCATTTCGTAGTTTTATTATAGGTCGGTACCTACTCAGGTGCTTGTTTACCTACCTACCGTTAGGTAGCCTTTTTGACTGAAGATTCTAACAAGTATTATTCCGTACAGGCAGACAGGCAGACAGACAGACAGACTTTTAATATCAATGCAGTTGTACGGACGTACACTAGTGTGAACTACACGTGTACCTGCTCCATATCGCACACAACCTAAGCGTGTACGGAATTCCGTCTGTGTCGACGACAACATCACGCGTTTAGATAATACCTACTGTTTACATGCATGTGCCCCGTTACGTGGATGGGTTGGTATTAAGGTACCTAGGTACTTCGCTGTGCACTCTGCATCCTCTCTTTCCAATGCTTCTGGAAGTCGAACTGCCTCGGCAGTCAGAACCCTAACCTAGGCACATTGCACGTGCTCGCCGACAGACGGGATTCATAGAGTACCTAGGCATTGAGAGTCTCAATTTGAGACACGTTAGGTATCCCGTCCGAGCATGGGTGTTATAATTAGCCATCGGTTGTTTGTTCTAGAAAGAACCTCGAACCATTCCACATCAAGCCAGGGTTCATGTGTCAAGTCAAGTCAGAGCCATTAGTTTTCATCGACGGTCCAGCAAAGGATTTGCTCTGACGTTACGGACGTACCCTACTTCGTATCTACACCTCCTCCGGCCCCGAGTTTGTTAGCGCGATACACAAAGCAGGGGTTCGGACCAGAGGCCCAGGACAGATGCTTCAAGCCCTTTTACAAAATTTGGTACACTAACATTCTCTTGACATCTCAGCCAGCAACTGCCCACGGGTTCAAGTGCCAACCCCTGCTTTGTGTATCGCGCTAACAAACTCGGGGCCGGAGGAGGTGTACAGAATACCTACGTGACAAGCCAATCATATGGCGCTACTCATAGCCTTGCAATTTTCGCATAATCCCGACTCCTCTGGTCTGCGCGATGCCACTAACCTACATGATGCGACTTGGTAGTGTCAACCACCTTCGCTGCAGTAGGATGCGAACTGTCATGAGAGGGGGGGGGGGGGGGGGGGGGAGGGGCGTTCACCGAGAAGAAGGGTAGGTTAAAAGGAATCTTGGCACTCTGTCGCCTTTCGTAGCGTACCGATTTTGTAGTTAACATACCCACTCTGCCCGCATAATTCAGCGATGCTAAATGTTACCCAGCTGCTTACACTTACCTACCTGCACCAAGCTTTTGTCGTGAGCTTGATATGACCCGGTGACTCGGTGACTCTATTCCACGACGTGGGCGTCCCTTCGCGAGAAGCGTCGCAATCATCGACTAAGACATTGACATACAGATCTCTGATTTTCCAAGGCAGAGGAGTGCCGTTTCATACTTTGCATGGAAGCCTTTGCGATCGATCATAACAACCTTGTTTAACGAGCTTACTATACGGAGAAATCTCAAAAGGAGAGCGGGGAGGGGAAGAGAAACAAGCAAGGGCCCGAAGAATATGGTGTCGTAAATCGGATCAAAGTCAACCGGGCCAACAAGTTGTTGGGAGGGATTACCTGTGTCGTGCGATAATAATAATAAGCGATGCCTTCTGGGGATGCGCCTACTGTCATCGACGGTGTCGACATTTCACACGAAATACCGAGCGTCTTCAATTCCAGGACGACCGTTGAGGGAATTCTGATTCCATTTACGGTGAGTTCGGCTCCCACCAGCGCCGGGCATGGGATAAACTATTAAGAAAAACAACTTACTGACTAATTACAGGTCCTCTCTTGGATTTGTGTTACTCTGAGAATATGGACGCGCTTTAGGCTTCAATGCCTGGGATGGGATGATTTGTTCGTTGTGATATTTCGGGTATGAAGAGACGACGCTTCTCTTTCTTGCCTCACTTGCGCTAACGCTCTTTTTTCATCTCAGGTTTCGGGAATGGTCGGTACCGTCTTTACTTTAGTATGTATGTGAATATATATAATCCCATCCGCCTACTGCCTACTGCGCATCAAAGTACAACAGATGAGCTGACGCACTACGCAGTGTTTAATTATGGATTTGGCAAGCATTTCGCGACTCTCGGGCCGTTTGACCAGGTCCAAGTACTGCAGGTCAGAACGTCCGTTTTCTTTTAGTTGATTTACAATGTGTGGTGGCATCGTAACGGAACATACGAGAGTTGTGTCGCTAACCTTACGTCTCCAGAAATATTACGTTGCCTTGCTCTCTTATACCATTTCGACGACCCTCATGAAGCTATGTCTCCTGTTGCAGTATCTCCGGGTCTTTAGCACCGAACGGCGCGTGCGCATTGTTTGTTGGGTTTTCATCGTCATTGTCGCGCTCTGGGGCACCACTTTTACCATCCTCGCCGCCGTGCCCTGCGTCCCCGTGCCGGCATTCTGGGACAGGGCCATCCCGGCGAATTGCTTTGCCTTCGGGTCTCTGGTTCCACATGTGATCGGCGGCACGTATGCCGGACACGTCTCTTCCAATGTCTTCCTCGACCTTGTTGTCCTCGCCATCCCTATCCCCTTGTACTACGAAACATTCAAGCTCAAGAAGCAACGAATCGGCTTCACGATTATGATTCTGCTTGGAATTAGGTGAGTTCTCGGGAGGACGGATACCAACACAGGGACTAAGTGCAACATGAGCTGACATGGGACTGATCGTGTTTAGTATCAACGTAATCACCATCTGGCGACTCCACACCATCATCGAGACCCGAGCCGCAACATACCCTATCATTGACCCAACGTTCTACGGTCCGCAGAGCATCGTCCTCGCCTCAGTCGAAGTGGACCTGGCCTCCATCGTGGCCTCCATTCCCGTATTCTGGCCGATGTTAACGGAGACCTGGGGAGGAATCTTCGTCACGCAAGAAATTCTCGTAACGCACCACCACCGCCGACTTTCGGGAGAAGACGACCGCTTCGAACTCCGCACCAACGTCTCGTCGTCCGGACCATCGAGTACGATGCGCGTCGGTAGCGAGGGCAGCTTGAAACAATTCATGATGTACTCGGAGCGGCGCTGCAGTAATGTTGAGTGCGAGGCCTGTGGTAGAGGCCATCCTAGCGCCTGCTCAGGGGTTAGGCGACTGCAGAGTTACGACCCCTCGAACCCGTTCGACCGTATCGATCGCAGCGAGACGTTCCCCATCGGCGCAATAAGCTCCAACACGCAGGTCGTGTCGGAGCGCCAGCGTGGCTTCGAAAGGGCTCACGGGCTTGTGGAAACATCGATGCCCCTCGACAGGTTCGGCAGGAATAGGAAGAAGGAAGAACAGGGCGCGAACAGATACCAGGGGGGCTGGGACCAGGACCGGTCATATACTGTTTCTGTAACGAGGGGCGAAAAGCCGCTGTGATGAATTAAATTTTGGGTAAAGGACACTCGTTGCCGTCGTTTGCGTTTGCATGTATTCTACCGATATACCCCATAAGTATTCTATTCCATTTTACTTAGCTTTGACTTATTCATTCCCCTCCCTCTCAAAAAATTTTTTTTTCATTTAGTGGTTGTTTATGTACAGACATGTTTCAGTTCACTTTACTTCACAAGCGACAAGGACGCATAATTTTATTATTCAGAGATCTCTGCTCCCATTTTCTATATTCGCGGAACGCGCATTGTCCTATATTCCATTCGGCTAAGCTCGACCTGATCATTAACTAAAGTACTAAGTAGCTTTATAATACCCTTCCCATTCCCGGCATCAGGGGAAGAAAAAAACAACAACAACATCGGTTCCGTTTACCCCGTTATCCCTCACCGAACGACGATATGAACATGTTTGAGGTAGGGTTTTGCCATTTTCCCACTCAGAAAAGAAGCTCGTCTCGTCCGTTTTTCATGACTAGGCAAAAACAAATTCTTGTACCAAGTCAATCTAAACTTTTCTGCCGGGCGGTGCGGTTCGAAGGATGGACATTTCAGTACACAGATGAACTACAATTCTGTGTCGTGCCTCTCTCTGTCCTTAGGATCCCTTATGCTATGCTTACCTCGTACCCTGCACCCTGTGTTGAAATCATATAGCGCCTTTTTTTTTTGAAGGGGGGGCGGGATTTTGTGCCTTTAGGCGCCGTGACCGGAGCCTTGGCCGGCGGGAGGGAAGACAGGGTCTTCGAAAGAGTCAGAGAGCTCCTTGCGGCTGACGATTGCGCCTCACGAGCACCGCGATCAGCGAAGAACATGGCGTTTCTGAAGGAAGTAAGGTTGGTTGGGGTACGAGCTGTCGGCATCGGGGTCAATAAGATCGGAGCCCCCCTAGGGTGCTTTTGCGAACTCGTTTGCGGGTTTGTCTTTACTCTGGCCGGGGTTAAACTGGCTGCCGAGGTGCTTGAGATAAGGGTTGTCGTTGACAGGGTTGAAGGTCTTTTTGGCAAGCCGTGGCCAACACCCAGCGTGTATCCGCTCAGACTGGGGAAGGGATTCTTCATAAGAGTCTGGGCGGGATGAGAAACGTACTGGTTATCGGGACGTGGGAAATAGCCGGAGTTGGTGCCTGACTTGCAGCTGCCTTGGGGCGTACCAGTCATCGAAAAATGGGGTTTCTAGGAGTACTCTGCTGAACGTCCAGGGGAATGTATGCAGGGTCGTACGCGAGATTCTCAAGGCAGAAGAAGATGGCGTTGAGGTCTCGGCGAATAATCTCGAGACGGGGATCGCCCATGAACTTCAAATGCCGGAGATATCGTTCGTGATCACGAAAGTACCACTGAAGGTCGAGCTTAGGGTTATAGATGGTTTGACGCTTTCTGACAGGCGCACAAACACCGTTGCTGGCTGTCGCATAGGAACCACGTTGACCAGACGAGGCGATAGGAGGAAAGCCCTGACCAAGAGTGACAGGCACCGGAAGGCTGACGCCACGTTGAGCACCTAGGGAGATAGGAGCAAGGCCATTTGGACCCCGAATAGTTGTCTGGGCAAAAGGATCATAGCTTTGAGCACCACTGAGAGGCGCCTGGGCGTTGAGACCATTTTGACCAGGCAGGGTAATAAAAGCAGAGCCTTGAGTACTCCATATACCTGACTGCCGTCGCTGTTGACTAGTACAACCGGCAGAGCGACATCGCCTGGCAGCATGCGACTGAATTGAGAATGTCTATCTCTGGTTGAGATCTAGACATCACAATAACGATTACCTATGTGGGAAGGCTTGTTCTTGTGTGCGCGTGCGTGGTCAACGTCACCCACGCATGGATCCTGGAATAGCGGGTGAGCGCATAGGCAAGATAGCTGCGTACATTCATTCATCCATCTCATCTTTCTCAGTCCGATGTCCTGTATCCCATGGCTGACTTCCACCACTGCGCAAGACCCCTCTGTTCCATGTGGTGACCGAATTCAGTCACAGATGTGACTTCTTGAAATCCCTCCGGGCCTGGCTGGTTCGGTACGAGGACCTGATTTGCTGCCGGCTTTCGAGGACACTGAAAGTCCTTATATCGGAGGCTTCGAACAAAATTCACCCAGGCGTTAACGTCGGCCTCAGCCCCTTCCGCGTACATGATGCCGGGACATCCTCCACTCCTGATGAGAACGAAAGGTAGCGCGTGCAGCGATGCGGCTTTTTTGACGCGTTGGAGCTTCTTGCGGCTAGTGATGTGGTGAGTTCGTATAAGAGCGATGAAGAGGCTCTTGGAAGCTGTGGCACTCGGCATAGCTCTCCAGATCGAAATTCACCTTGCTGCGTCCAATTCTGAAAATCTAAAAACTCCATTTTACTGGAACGATATAGGGATTATTATCTTTCATATATATTTATGTACATATCGAGTATGTATTATTTATTTATAGTAAATAATGTACTCGAAAGTAGAATATCGGACTTACCGGAGCATTGCTGGGTAGGGAAATGAATTGTGTGCGTCGGCGTTTAGAGCGTGCATCTAGATGCAGCTTTCCGACTGAGTACTATCATTCAACAGATCCTTATTACAAAGCAGCTGAAAGCAGAGAAAGCATGCCAAGTTATCTAACATGGCGAAATGGTGGCTAACAATTTTTTATCTTCCATTCGGCATGATGTGGCCCGATGTCCGCCTACCAAAGGTGTAACAAACAACCACAGGTACGATATACCTAAATTTACAGCTCATTTACCACTCGGTGAGACCAGCCGTGACGAATATATTGAAGTCAGAACCTTTGCCAAAATACCTCAGGTCCTGATGGCGGGCCCGGTTGGAAGGCGCTGCCGAAGATGTACACCTAGTTAGTAGGGCATACCGCTGATGAAGTAGGAGATGCACAGAGGGTTTAAGGTCTCGGTACTGAGACTGGCACTGTTACCGGCAACAAGGGCTGCTGCAAACAAAGGCAATCCCTCAAAGTCATTCGAGATATATATGGCATAAGGGTAGAAACTCACTTCCCATGAGTCGGAATTTATACCTCCGAGTCTTCGAGTGTTGATTCCGGCCAAAGCAGCCCTTGTCAAATCTCTCTTGGTAGCTTACAGGAAATTGTAAGCTGTTGTGATTAGACTGGCACGTACCGTAGGATAGATCTGTTTTGACTATAGATGAGTGTAAAGAAGGGAATATAACAGGAGCAATACTTATGAGAAACTCACCTCGCTTTAAACATCTTATCTTAACTGAGACTTAAGAACTTGCCGATGTTGAACCAGTTTTGCGCCTAGAGCGAGAGGGGATCATATACAGGAAAAATATATCCTTCACAATGCATTACCTTCAAAAAAAAAGAGACCGAACCGTCATGAGCAAATCCGATCCGTCGTTCGCATACCCGACTGTCACTTATTCATACAAAGTCAAATCCGCTCCAATCTCCCCATAGTTCATTCAAGTCTGAACCCAGTAAGTCAAAGTTGAAATCAGGATTGGATACCATAAGTTGGTTAGAGTCAGTAGTGGGCATCAGCCAGGGCAGTGAGACTGACGAGCTGTCTCCATGAGGTGGTACGGATCTTGACTGGATCGCAGTCATTGGTGTACTCGACGAGTATGCATTCACGGACTGGATATCATGTTTGAGCAAGCGATTCGGTAACTGGGAGCTGGCCATAGGAACTTACGATAAGGTCGTTGCTCTGGGCTGAGTTTGGCTGTTGTATGAGTCCGTCTACCGGCATGTCCTGCTTCCCTGCGAGGGGAACTTGATAAGATAATAGCTTGTAGTGCATATTAATAAATCGTTCCGCAGCCTGGGCCTTCGCAGCCTCCGGGGTTTTAAGGCCCAGATGGGTCTCAATTAGCCCATAGGCAGCACATAAACTGGAATAGCCCCAGGGATCGTTATTACCGCATCTTAATATGCGGTCTTCCTTCAGAGCGATACATAATTCAATAAGCCGGAGCGTCTCTTGGTGATTGGAATTTATAAGAGATTTCGAATCTGTTGCACGATCAGTAAATTAACCAAAAAGAAGCGGCTAGCTAAGTACTTTTGTGCTGAAGGAGCGAAATATTACAAAGATTTATTGCTGCACCGATCGAATCTTCGCGAAGGAAGTACAAGGTTCGAATTCCTTTCTGGAAGAGGTGATCATGCATCAGAACTAGATCTCGCGCAGCGGTGTAGTAAATGAACTCAGATGTCTGATAACGGGATTGGCTTTTTCGTAATTTGAGAAACGGTTGATGCAGGGGTATGAGATATTGTCTGAGCTGGATGTGTAATAGAGTGTGGGCAAGAGACGACTTATGAGGAACGCCGGATTTTTGGTTGCACTCAAGGTCCCAAGCGGGCAGCGAGTCGATCTCACGGTTGATCATATCAGTAAACTGAAGAACTTGTTCCCAGTCCAAATCGATCGGAGGGCCTGTCAAAATTTTACATAGCTCAAGTCTGATGGGGAGACTTCGGCGACTCAAATGAGCAAATGATGAGATAGTGTACTCGGTCCCTGGCCTTGAAAAGGGCATCTCTGTAGAGTCTTCGTCAAAGCTGTCATCGTTGACGTTACTAGGCGCGTCTGTGTGGTTATGGACTTGACTGAGAATCGTTGGGACGCCCAGGTCAAATGATGCCTGGAGATCGAATTCGACCAATGTTGCCCATATTCTTCTTCTCATCTCCTTATCATAAGGGCTAATATCAGACTCGAAGGCATTAGGATCTTGGTGTAGCCCCACAGTAATTGCATCCCGAATAATACTCCCAGACGTGGTCCAAAATCGCTTCTTTTTTATGATGTTCACCTTCTTAGCAAGATAGAGAAGGCATTGGATCTGATAGTGCACCAGCTCGCGGTGTTTATGACTCTGTCGATCGAACCACGCATCGCAAGCTTTAACCCACTTTTCAGCCGCGGCGTGTGCGCTTGACTTTATGCCTATAAATTTGCTAGATGTTTGCATGCCTAGACAGCAGGACACCGAGATCATCGATAATACAAGGACTGTAAGTGAAGCGGGCCTCGGATAATTTGGGTCCCAAAACGAGTCATATTGCCGCCTGAACGTCGGGATATGAACGATTCGATATAGTTGTTCAAATTCATCCAAGTAGACCGCCACGAGAGAATCCGTTTCTTCTTTCGATGGCAAAAGTAACTCCAAGACGGGATCGGGCTTTGCAAACTCCCTCTTGCGATCTTCTTTCCTTCTCCGTCGATCTTTATTGATATTGAGGGGCCTTATATATTCGTCAGCGGTCTCTTTCATGAAATGGGCTATACCAGTCAGCTCCCTAAGCGAGCACCATGCATTATGTGGCCCAGAATATCGACTCTTGAAATTAATGCAATTTCTCAAGCCCTTCGCCGGCGAAGGCCTATCTAGGTTGGGGTCCAAGAAGGCAGCAGTTGGATGAGCCGAGCATATGGGTAGCGCATTTTTACTTGCGTCTCCAGTCGTGGCAGGAGAAGCAACAATTGTGCTGCCATCCACTGACGTTGATTGCTTTGCCAGGGAGTTTTTCAACTGCACAACTTCGAGCTCCAGTTTTCTGATGCGCTCATGGTCTCGTGTGGCATCCTTCAAGATAGCGCTATCGAGGTCCCGGTGGACTGGCGGCAGATGACTGTCTGAACGCCGACCTTCCGAGGTTGAAGAGGTAGAAAAATTGCCGGGAGGGATGAAGGTGTGTTTTGCCATGCCTGACACTGACGTTGCCGGCTGTCTACCAAATCTTGACTCATAGGTGCACCGTTCAGGAGTGCCGGACTTGATGCAACGATCACATGGCAACTCTCTTGAACATGATAATTTTCTCCTCCTACATTCTAGACATGAAAGCCGTACACGCTGGCGTTTGCGAGTCGAGCTTCCACCGTTATCCTCCGTCCTGACATGATCGCTGTGCTCATCTTCATCAAGATGATGCTTCTTCAGCGTGTCTCTCGCGTCTCCCATGTTGCTTCTAGCTAGATTTGCATAAGCTCCTAGTGACAATGGATCTATCCAAAAACAGCTCAGCAAAATATTTGCCCAAGTAAGGTAGTGATGTAAGTTGATCTAATAAGGTCGATCATCACCGAGAATGCTGACCTCATTTTCGGTCACAGCCCAAGCCGATACCTACACTAGGTAGGACTACCTAATCCGTTCGGTACACTACCTAGGTACCTAAGGGCTCGGACTTGGTGCCTCGGAGCTCGGCAATAAGAGTCGAGACGACAGCGGGTTCGCGCATGATTTATAAGTATTACCGCAATGCAATGCAATGCAATGCAAATACTTCGTATATGTACTTATTGGAGGTGCGAAGTCGATACCTTTCCCTGAGAAGCGCTGATATTTCGGCATGTTCTAACGTGCTTTATAGTGCAGATTTTAATGAAGAAAACTGCAAAAAAAAAAAAGAAAAAACCTTTGGAGCTTATTAGTATTCGGTAGATTTCACTCTTATTACAGATTATGAAATCTCCAAATGAGACCATTCCATTTCATCCCTACATGTTTCCTTTCACCCTAGGGTATTATCAGTATATGCATATTCGTCCGTAGTGTATATCCTTAAGGGCGGCTTTACAGCGCCCAGGTTCGTGCAGGGCCCGTTTCTTGACTTGGCGGTACAGTAGCTAACTTGGCTCCTGCTATGGTGGTTACCATATTCCACGGGGAAATGCTGTACTGTACATTGGATGGCGTTTTCTAGGTATTCTACGTCCGTAGGTACGGACCGTAATTGGATTACCTACTGCGTATCTCGAAAGCTCGGACCTGGGCTCCAAAGCCGCCCGTAAGGAGATTAACGTATATCCAAAGACCCATAATTTGTTTATCACAATTCCCAATCTATTACGTAACCCACCTACTGACTATGGATTCCGTATAACAAAAGGCAACATAAACAAGCTCTGCACCTACGTGAATGCCATGATCAATTGGCATGAGATAACCTACGAAGGCCATATCCCATAATAATACAGCGGCCATGTTAGCAATTATCACCCTTTTACTCGGCAATTTGCTAGGTCCGACGGTCGCTAAACTAGTCCCTGGCAGAGCATTTGATAGATTCATCAGTATATGGCTCGAAAACGAGGTCAGTATTATCTTGATAGAAGACGGGCAGATCGGCTTTTTTCTGGACCAGATACGGATCCGTACTGACACTCTGTGTTTATTTGCCCAGGATTTTGAAAAGGTCGACGTTGATTCTGCGTTTGTAGATCTGAAGAGGTTTGGTATTCTGCAAACACGGTACTATGCGCAAACACACCCGAGCCAACCCAACTACTTAGCCGCCGTTGGTGGAGACTACTGGGGTTTGGACCATGACGACGTTGTTTGGATCCCTTCCAATATATCTACAATCGTTGATCTGCTCGAGCCGAAGCAAATATCATGGAAAGGATACTTTGAGGGCCTTCCGGGGCCTGGCTACATGGCGCAGGCCAGCATAGGGCGACCAGAAAACCACTCTCCTAGTGGCACCTGGGATTATGTGCGAAAGCACAAGTACGTATTACAACAGGATCGTTTCAGGCTGCTACAGGCTAATCAAATTGAAAAGCCCTTTTGTCTCGTACGATTCGATTTCCTATGACGGTAGCCGGCTGCTAAATATATTGTCATTTGATGAATTCCAAGCCGACTTTGCCTCTGGTACTGTGCCTGTACGTATCCCTGAGCTCTTCATTTCCTGGTGCCATAAGGTATCGTATCCGTACACTTCAGAAAGCCCATCAGAAAGCCCATCAGAAAGCCCATCAGAAAGCCCATCAGAATGAAAGGCTTAAGATTCTTGTGAGAGCGTTAATGGCCAACTCCTGGCTTGATATAGCAATTCGTTTTCATGTCTCCGAACATGCTTAACGACGGGCACAATACTACATTAGAACACGCGACGAACTGGGTTCGCGAATTCTTGCAGCCTCTATTAGCCGATGGGGCTTTCAAGGAGAGGACCCTCGTGCAGCTGACATATGACGAAAACGAGGACTACTCTAAACCAAACCGCATTGTTTCTCTGCTATTAGGCAACGCTGTTCCCACTAGTCTTCAAGGCTCTACTGACGACACGTTCTATACTCATTACTCGATTCTGTCCACGGTTGAGCATAATTGGGAGTTGCCGAACCTTGGCCGATACGACGTTGGTGCCAATGTTTTTCAACTGGTCGCTGATGTGACGGGATATGTCAATCAAGACCCTGCCAATATTGCAATTGTCAACAACTCAGTGTCATATCCGGGACCACTGAATAGGAACCACACAATAAAGCTCTCAAAGTTCCCCCCACCAAACCTAAAGCTTACCGGTGCCGGTGGAAAACCGGTGTCAGATCAAATAACTCAAGCCTGGAAAGATGCGGCAACTTCAGATACTCCCTACGATGGCAGTGGGAACGTGTATGATAGTGAAAACTTGCCTGTCTATAAATCACAGGGATAGAACTGATAATCTAATGCACAGAACTCCAGCCTTTGTCTCCACGTCGTCCCCTCGTAGGCATGTAGATGGACCATTCAGCTATAGCATGCGACGTGAAAATAAGCACAGAAGTGTTCGTACTTCAGCATCTCCGTTTGACGCCGTTCCGTCTCACTGCCCAAAGCATAAAGGGCAGCGGTTTCCTGAACCGTAATTGACCATGATCCCCGGTAGACACAAATCAGCCCTATCATATCTTGTCGGGTCCGGGCGGCAATGACCTTGGCAAACCATGGGTCTTGTACAGGAAAGCCATTCAAGAGAGTTCTACATACCTGGTGACGATTAAAGAATATGGGAGTCCAAAAGTCGTGGAAGCCGTTTCATGTATAATTCCACGCATATCACATTAGAGACCGCTTAGTCTTACTAACCGACTCGGCGTACACATACCAGGGGCATTGCGCTTATAAAGTCTACACTTATTGACATCCATGGATATCTCTCAGTCATTTTGCCTCTAGATGTCGTGTGTTGGGGACTAATTTTGCTTTGAAAAGGATAGCTAACGTTCTGCTACTGGGTTACAGCCAAGACTAATTAGACGCACCCAGGCTTCAATAGCGAGCTTATAGAGTTATATATGAAAATGTCGACCTATGTTGCCTCAAACTTCTTCAAACGACAAGTCAGGCCACCGAGAACTAGCAGTGAAATTGATTGAATAACCTCGAAGCTCTGTAGTGTCTTATCTCTTCAACCCGTCTCTTGCACATTGCTATCTTGAGTATGCTCTTGAATCAAATGAGATCGAATTACTTCATAGCATTCTGAATCTTTGAACTCGACCATAAAATCCATATCAATCCCACCAAGCTCGCCGAGATTATACGGAGTATAAAATTCGCTGCCTGTAGAAAATGGGTAGGCTCCGTCTTGAAGTCGCCACTGGTCACTTGAGCCCTGCGGATTAAAGTGAATGAATTCGCGTTTAATTGTGTCAAACCCAGCTATAGGTCTAGTAGGAGACGACCTCGACTGGCCCCGCTGGCCGAAGAATATACAGTTGTGGTCAAACTCATATTTCGACGTCACGATGAGCTGAGACGCGAGTCCGGCAGAGTTCAGCGGCCTGTTATATGTCTTGTCGGGATGTTGATATACTGCTGAAAAGGAGGCTATGTCGCCCGTCGCTAAAATCTCATGAACCGTGAGGTGAACCATATTATTCAAAGGATTACTGGAAAAGTACCCGGAAGCCAGGTACAAGGTTTCATTGTTACAAGAGTCAAAAAAGACGTTCATACAAGATTTCCAAGTTCGGGTCGCAAAGAAATCGATACTTTCTTTGGATATCAAATGCGAAGTGTTTAATTGGAGGATTTCGCGGCCGGGAGTCCACATGACTACGTCGCCGCCGAAGAGTACAATAGCAACTTTGTCATCATGGGTCGTACACCGAAGGCTTCGACATGGTAACAACCTTTCGTACGGGCGGTTTTCAACATGGTCCCAAGCAATCCTGTAGACATCAATAAACGTGCTTTTCCTACTTATTTGAAAGGAGGTATCAGACATACAGCAGTCGGTCAATTGTGCCAACGACTAGCCTAGAGCCGAGTGCTTGTAATTCCAGTGACGACCCTCGCATCGTACCACTGGGTGGGGTGAAGACCTTTCTGGTCTTCAATCGTAGATCATCAACAACCATAAAGTAGCTGTATGGGCTCCAAGCTACCTTTCCAAAAGCGTAGACAGGGGAAGGACGGGGGCCATAGTATTCTGTATAATCGTGGGGTAGATTGTCATTTCGACTGTGAAATTCTGAATCGAGTTTGTAATGAGACCTGGCATCCCATCGTACAATCTCGGAATGAGACTGTTTGGCGTGGCCCCGGAAACAGTAGGATGCCCATCCAACTTTCGAGAGTGTGGCTAAAAAGTTGCATTGATTCACCTCGCCGTTGGTCAAGGCCGGCCACATCTGTCTCGCATACGGCGTCATGACTGGATCCGACAAGAATAGCTTCCTCCAGGTCTTGGATACCCGCAGACAACATACGAAGTCTTTGAGCTCCAGGTGCATAGCAACGAAGGCGACAAGCTCGAGAGGAAGTTCGCCAATTAGATCTACGTGGACACATGATAGTAAAGTTTTCATATACCTATGTTCTTCTCGTGTTAGTGGATTGTCGCCAAAGACTAGTTGCCGCAGTTCGGCAAGTGTCCTAGTGCTGTGATCCATGGCGATGGAAAAGGAACTCGGCCGTACACGGAATTCAATGGTCGTCGAATAGGTACCTAAGGTAGTAAGAATCGTCGTGCTGGTCGACATGTGGTCGTAGCACGCACCCCCCCCTTTTAAGAGGATATATGGTAGAGTCGCATAATCTCGTGGGAATTGCATTGTATCTATCTATGTAGGCTAACCCATATTCACAGGACGTTGTTGGGTTTCTGTGCATGTTCGTTTGTCAGATTTATGCAGATATATACATCATACAATTAAGTATATACGGACGTACATCCGTACGAAATACGAAGTACACTAACCTAGATTAATTGAGAAACGGGGCTAAGCTAGTTTGCCGGGCTGCATAACTCACGTCATTTTGCATGTATCTTCTTGAGCACACATGACGAGTCCAGCTAGGTAGCATTAACCATTCATCCATCAATCCAAGGGTCCTGAAGCAGCCATAGACATTATTCATTCTTAGGTATGATTCTTAACTTTTATGTTCATCTTTCTCGCGCCGATTGTAAATACAAGGATCCTTGACGCGAGTTAAGAATAGACTGGCCTTTGCGGAACTTACCTTTGCTTTAGCTGCTTGCAGTCGCATATATTGTGCCGCCGCCTCCATCATCATCCTCACCAGTCCAATCGCTTAGCAATGTCCTACATGAACGAAAACCGCCGATAGTATGAAGGGAGTCCTTCCAGGCAAGCCAGAAGCTAGTCTTCAAGCTATATCAACCGGATACTGGGACGGTAGGCGCATTATTGTCTATATTACCGGCAATGGCCTCTCCATTCTCTCAGATCCCGGCACCGTGCTGCAGACGATTTATGACGATGACCCTCGCAAGCTGGAGGCCGTCACCTTCGACGAGTTCTCGGGAAAGATAGCTACGTGTACAGATGGAACTGTCAGAATATACCGACCTTTGGGGCACGAACGCGATTCGTTTAAGGTGAGAGCTTCGAGCTGATTCGGGCTGTGGTGTTGCCCTGCCATTCAGTCTGCTAACCAAACGCTGAATTACGATAGTGGGCCTTACAAGCTTCATTTGAAGTCGAAAAGGCACCGACACCCGCTACGCTATCTTGGGGCAGCTCCGAAGAGCTTCTCGTCGGGCGATCCTCGCTCTGGCTCTATGACACCGCATCCACACCTCCCACCTGTCACTGGAAACAAGGACTCGCAAGTCCAGCTAGAGCCGCTCTCATGTCATACGACTCTTCCTACATTGCATCTGTTGGCTACCATGATCGCCTTGTCAAGATATGGCGGAGGCTGAATTTTGGATCGGAGGAGGTTCATTTCGAGTATGGGTATCTGCCACACCCGCGAGCCGTCACGAGTATACAATGGCGCAAACCATTTCACGTTAGCCAGACCATTGAGAATGTTTTATATAGCTTCTGCTCTGATAACACCTTACGCGTATGGACCGATACAGAGGAAACCGGCGGCCAATCACTCAGGTTTTGGGGTAAGCTTGATCTTGATAAGGCAGTCCCACAGGAGCCAGACTCTCACGCACGACGTGTATTGTTCGCTTTCATAATCGGCCAAAGAGATCTTGCAAATGCAACGGAGAAGGTGGTCTCAGAGCAAGGGAACGGCCAAGAGAAAGAGGATGTGGCTTTCCAGTATTTGTTGTCCATTGCCAATAGGGACACGGAGATATGCGTTGTTCTTGATGGCAATGGGAAAATGTCCGCGTGGGCTTTGGAAAACATCAGCAGCAAACCGAGGAGACCCGGTACTATTGACAATGTCGCATTCGTCAAGTCCAAGGACTTTGAATTTCTCAATCCTTCTAACGCAGCATCGCATGTCGAGATTTTAGCCTATTGTAACAAATGCTCGGGGGATCTGCATATCTTTTTTCATCATTTTGATGGAACGATTGACGTATTCGACAGCAATATCGCAGACCTTCTAGATCCTACATCGAGATCTGGCCGTCTGGTTCACCGGGCCACATGGTCTGGGCATTCCGGAGCGATCAAGAAGATCGTCAGAACCTTTAGAGGAGGTGCAATAGTGTCACGGACTGAGGAGGGTGAGGCTGTTGTCTGGACCCATCAACGAAATAGACTGCTCAGGCACAACGTTATCTCGGAGACACGGCATATCCATAGGATATCGCTATTGAGGGGCGGCCGATTTGTTGTTTTCCTCCACCATGATACTCTTTCCGTATGGGATTGTCGGTCTTCAGCTCACAAACTACTCGGGGAGTGTAAGTACGACATTCTAGGCAAGCCACTCTGTATTCTCGTTTTGCCCCGACAAAACGCCGAAGAGATCTCCGTCGCTCATGTGGCTACGATCACGTCAAAGCAAAGGGGCATAGTGTGGGAAATACGCCTTCCCTTGGATCCTGGCAGTGATGAAGGAGTAAAGAATGGATATAATGCACCTGTTCGGGAGTTCTGTACTTTCAAACTAGAAGGTGCTGAAGATCTAGCTTACGTCCTACCTGTTGATCCCGCTGGCTCAACACCTGTCATATCCGGGTTTTTAGATGTCTTCGCCCGAGACGTGGCTGTATCTTATACTCAGAGTGGGCGTGTCGAATTTTGGACAGCTAGGGTTGACGCAGCCCACAGTCAAGTTGAGTGGCTTTCTACATCGTCCATGGAAACAGGCGTATTGGAGCCTGCTCTCGTTAGCGGCAGCACGATGAAAAAGGCCGCACTCGTGAACCGGAATCGGTCGGCGGTGACAATCTGGGATATTCGAGGTGCGCGACTCGAATACGAACAGGATTTTGAAAGCCATCACACGGTTCAAGATCTCGATTGGACCTCTACCCCCGACTTACAGTCTATACTTGCTGTGGGATTTCCATACCGAGTCGTATTGCTCTCGCAGATGCGTTTTGATTATTTGAATAAGGGGCCAGCCTGGGCCCAAATTCGAGAAATTAGCATCCGGGATTTCACGCCGCACCCCATCGGTGACTCGACGTGGTTAAGCGACGGTAACCTCGTCATAGGCGCTGGTAATCAACTGTTCTTGTATGACAGGCAAATCAAGGAAACGAATCCACTCATGACGAACGTGCGAACAACACACAACAATCCTAATTCTCGAGATCTGTTTGACGTAGTGCAAAAGTTGAATGGGCCACTGCCCATATTTCATCCGCAATTCCTAAGCCAGTGTATCCTGGCAGGCAAGCACAGCGTTGTGAAACGAATACTATCAACTCTGCATCAAACATTAAAATATCATGTCGAAGGCGATACAATCGATAACTACTTAGACTTTGATTTGGCCGAATTCTACATTGATAAATCTGTAGGTAACCCAAGCAGTCCTTTTCGGATGGTAGGCTGACAGTATAGTCCACTACTGGCACCAACGGCAATGATGCCTCCTACGTTACGCGTCGAATGTCATTTGATAACAATGATGAGAATTTCACGGAAGAAGTCGCGCTGAGTATATGCGAAAAGCTACAGAGGATAGTCTTGCCGCAACTTTCTGGTCACGAACAAATACAGCTAGTCGATATCGTCGAGTGTGCCGGTGTTGTGGAGAAGCAACGGCGGTCTCTCGATGAAAACGGGGCTAGATTCATGGTTTTTTTCCGACAGCATGCTCTTCGTAAGGGTAGGACTAATGAAATTCATATGTCTTGGAGAGAAATCAACTGGGCCTTTCACTCCACTAGCCAGGACATTTTGGTCGATTTTGTGTCTCGCAGTTATCATGATACGCTGTTATGGGCTAATGCTCGGGAGAGCGGCATGTTCATGTGGCTAACTGATGCCAATGCGGTGGTAAGTTTTCTCCCCCAAAGTGAATGCTGTAGCGGGAAACTGAAGATACCTGCAGAGAACTCAATTCGAGATCATTGCACGTAACGAGTATACGAAAAGTGAGGTGAAAAATCCAGTCGATTGCAGTTTGTTTTACTTCGCCCTGAAGAAGAAGGCTGTGCTTCAGGGTCTCTGGCGTATGGCTAGCTGGAACAGGGAGCAAGCCGCGACACAGAGACTCCTGGCAAATAATTTTAACGATCCTAAATGGAATACGGCTGCCCTCAAGAACGCGTATGCTCTTCTTAGCAAGCGCCGGTTTGGTAGGTTCAGTTATGATATATTTCTGGTATATTTATTGATGCTGGAAATAGAATACGCAGCTGCCTTCTTCCTGTTGGCGGATCATTTGGAAGATGCAGTAAATGTCTGTCTGAACCAAATTAAAGATCTGCAGCTTGCTATTGCTATCGCTCGAGTCTACGAGGGCGACAACGGCATCGTTCTTAAAAAGTTACTTGAAAATGAAGTTTTAGCATTAGCCGCACAAGAAGGGAATCGCTGGCTTGCATCCTGGGCCTTTTGGATGCTAAAAAGGAGGGACATGGCTGTCCGAGCGCTTATCGTGAGTTCCATTTTCACCATACGAAAATTCACTATCGCCATTCTAACTATGGGCATGAATAGACACCCGTCTACACACTTCTGGATACCCCTGCATCTCCGGATCTGAAGGCGAAGCTTTTCCTTACTGATGACCCGGCTCTTATCGTTCTATACTCGCAACTTCGACCACGAAGTCTGCAGACGCTTCGCGGCGCGTCCAAAGTCACGCCCCGGACGGAATGGGACTTTGTCATCCATAATGCAGGACTCTACGATCGCATGGGCTGCGACTTGCTCGGTCTCGACCTTGGTTAGTTGATTCTATTATCACTCCCATTCCAATTCGCATCCCTCCTATTCTTTTTCTTTCTGCGCACGTAACATCAACCATGTAGTGGATGGCTGGCTGATCAAACAATCATCTACAGTGCGCAACTGGGAATTCCTCTATCTACCAGTGCAGACGCCCGGTCTCGGCGGCGACATCGTTGATCCTAGGAAGCTGCTACGGCGGAGCAGCTCGCTCGTCGTGCAGGATATACCGATTTTGCCGACAGTTCCTGCGGACATGAAAACCGGCGGTCATAGCATTAACGTTCCGCCGACTGGCGGGTTCCAGGAACCGGATGCGAATTCCCTGCTTGATTCCTTTGGCTTTTAATTATGGTGGGTATGATAGGCGTAGCATAGACGGTGGGCTGAATGGTTGTGGAGAGGGGCTCGGTATCATTGAGAAATGCATGGCTGTAGTTGTACTAAGTGTTGAGTGAACTTGTATATATGATATATCCTTACGTACTTCGGTTCGGTTCTGTCGTGTGTACCGTACCTATTTATGAGATCTGGTTCATACCTAATATTCAGGTGATCTCAACCCTACATAATAATGTACGATAGAACGTGTATTTATTCCGTATAGTGCGTACATATGCATTGTACTAAATTAATTAATCAAGGCAGCTTCGCATGCGAGCAATCCGGTACCAATGACGGCCCGCGACGATAAAGCCAATGAAAAGACTCGCGTGTTCCACGGTTTCTTTCCGCTCGGGTGGTGCGACGGGATGGGATCGATTTTACCAGGTGTACGTCCGTAGGCTTTCATCGCAATTTTGCGAGAGGTTCATGACCTATATATGGCTCTTGAAGAGAGATTTATAAGCAGACTTCGTAGTGTGTAAGTATGGGATACCTACCTAGTGCATCTATCTAAGTTAAGATGCCCAACTGAAATATTTATGACGGCATGTGACGAAGTTGGTTGTGATCGCGGCACTGGGGATTTATCTGCTTATCTAGGTAAGTGTAGCTAGCGCGGGTAATGTAACAATAGTGTATAATATTATGCAACTAAGACAATACACTAGACTAAACTCAGAAGGTATTGTGGGGACTCTACGGATTACACTAGTTGACGGGCTGTCGCTTGGTCATCATTAACCACGAGAGCGCAGTTTCAACCTACCTACACTTATCCTATCGTTCATCTGCGGTAAATCCATCTTGTTTATATATCACCATGGAAACGTAGGTGGCCGTTGTGCTCTTCTTGGCCCGGATCGAGAGTTCCGAGTTTTGTGAATTCTTTTAATGAATATTTACCCGCCGTGATTTCGTGCCCTGTCGATCTATAATGGCCTCGGGTAGAGAATTGAATACCATAGCCCCCCACCCGGAAACCGACGTCGAGGTCGAAGTTAACGACATGAGGTCCCCGACGACCGTCGACGGAATGGAACGTCCCGTCAAGCTCCTTCCCGAGGGCCGGCACTTCACATTCCGCGGCGTCGCGGTCGGCTTGCTCGTTGGTCTCGTCATTGTCTTCTCCAATATGTATTTCGGCCTGCAGACGGGCTGGGTGAGCATGATGACTATGCCGGCGAGTCTGTTGGGTTTCGGCGTCTTCCGTACGATTTCGCGCCACTTGAGCTTTCCGTTTTCGCCCGTTGAGAACGTGCTCGTGCAGTCAGTTGCTGGTGGTATGGCTATTATGCCTTTGGGTTGTGGCTTTGTTGGCGTGGTGAGTCTAGTTTCGTTTCTCTCTTCGGATTGAAAATTGGCAGTGGGTTGTTTTAGTTGTAGAGGTATTGGGCGGGCTTATGCCCACGATGTTATACAAATTATTCTTAACCAAGTACTAATCTATGTTGACTTTAGTTACCCGCCATGGAATATTTGTTGAAGCCCTCTGAGCAGGGCCCCATCTTCTTGAGCATGGGCAAACTGATTGTATGGTCTCTTGGACTCTGCTATTTCGGTGTTGTATTCGCTGTCCCGCTGTAAGCCAGCACATTCCAACAATATTCTTAGCTCATACTTATCTCTCGCATAGGCGACGCCAAGTCATCATCAGAGAGCAGTTGAAGTTTCCAAGCGGATTTAGCACGGCCGTGCTAATCAGTGTACTTCACGGCAAGGGTGGCTCCCAGAATAGCGGAACTTTAGATGCAGCCAAAGCCGCGACATTCGGAAGTCTTGCGCTGGAGAACCAGGATGTTTTAGAGGCCCAAGGTGCGAATGATGAAGAGGGGCGCATCGCCGTTAACTCTTCTCAGACTGCATCCTCTGAGAAGGGTAGCTGGGGTGCTAATATTAGGCTATTACTACTTACCTTCGGTATCTCGGGCATCTATACTCTAGCTACGTTCTTCATCCCCATCCTGCGCAACCTCCCTATATTTGGCACTGTCGCTGCCGAAACTTGGCTGTGGACTCTCAACCCGAGTTTTGCGTATGTGGGCCAGGGTATTATCATGGGCCCGGCAACGACCATCCACATGCTCTTGGGCGCCGTACTTGGATGGGGCATCCTATCGCCTTTGGCGAAAAGCCGCGGCTGGGCCCCTGGTTCGATCAATGATTGGGAGACCGGGAGCAAGGGTTGGATTGTCTGGGTTTCTTTGGCCATCATGCTTGCAGATGCGGTGGTCAGTCTCGGTCATCTAGCCCTCCAGCCCGTGATCAAACGTGGACCGGCAATCCTAAAAGCGCTTAGGCAGAATTATGAACATAACGGCTTACGGGGTCTCTTCCAACGGCATCCTGCGGGCTATACGGCTGTTTCTGGCGACGAGACTATCACTAGTCGGAACTCGACGTCTAGTGCGGGGGGTCTCGGAGGCCTATTGAATTCAGGTGACGAGGAAGGTGCCCTAAAGACCTGGGACCACGACGATGCTCCTCCAGAACAGCTTGTGGGCTCAAAAACCGTGAGCATCGGGCTGGTCATCTCGGTGCTTGTCTGCATCGGCAGTATCCACTTTACCTTTGGGGAATTGGTGCCGCTATAGTAAGTAGTTCTCCAGTTTACTTCTCATTTGAGATATCTCAAACTAGCTGTGTGAGCGCTTCTTTTTGGGCTCGAACTGTGCCTTACATGTCACCTACATCTTTGAAAATGAAGAGTGCTAACTTTAAATGCTCCAGTGGTACAATAATTGCTGTCTTAATGGCCATGCTGATGAGTATAATGGGCGTCAGAGCCCTCGGAGAAACGGACTTGAATCCCGTCTCGGGCATCAGCAAGATAGCGCAGCTTTTCTTCGCCCTCATTATCCCGCAAACGAACAAGGCCAGCGTCCTCATCAACCTCGTCGCCGGCGCAGTCTCCGAGGCCGGCGCTTTGCAGGCCGGCGACCTGATGCAAGACCTTAAGACGGGACATCTGCTCGGCGCGGCCCCCAAGGCGCAGTTCTGGGGGCAGCTCATCGGTGCCACGGTTGGCTCCGTAGTAAGCGCATGGATATATAGGCTTTACACAGCCGTGTACCAAGTACCCGGCGATCAGTTCCAGGTGCCGACGGCATACGTATGGATCTTCACGGCAAGGCTTGTCACGGGGAAAGGGCTGCCGTACATGGCGCGTGAATTCGCGATAGCTGCCGCTGTTATCTTTGCCGTCTTCACTGTTCTGAGGGCGAGGGGCATGGGGAAGTCGTGGCATGCATACATCCCCGGAGGCATAGCCGTAGCAGTTGGTAAGACAATTACCAACCCCGGCTTCTTTTCTTCTCGTGATGATCAGGAATACTGACTTGCACTTACTAGGCATGTATAACGTGCCGTCGTTCACGCTAGCGAGGACGATTGGCGGCTTGATGAATTGGTACTGGAGGGTCCGGCTTAAGAGAGAGCACACGCCCCTTATTGTGCTGGCATCCGTAAGAGCACCCACCGACTTACTACCTATTACACTTCTTCGTGCATGCAAGTTCCCCACTAACATTACCGCGTCACAGGGTTTCATTCTAGGCGAGGGGTTCCTGAGTATCGTGAACTTGATATTGCAGGGTGCTCGGGTGCCTCACTTATGACCGCTAGGCCCAACATCACTTAACATAACTTGATTTGAGTTGATTTGTTTTGATTTGATTTGATTGATGAACTATTTCCCATAGAAAGGAACATGCTGCCTTAGGTACATATACGTACGTATAGTGCCGGGATTTGCAATACAATACGCTACCCTCCCCGGCAAACAAGTGGCGGGATAAATAACAACATTAGGTAGTAGGCAGTAGGTAATGGGGTTCAATTGTCTCCGAGATAATCATACGACATTTTTACATACTTAGACAAAAGGCCGGGCCAGGCCCAGTTTTCCTGAATTACGGTATTACTTACTTATATGTGCCCCTCCCCTCAATTTTTCCAAATCCCCCTCAAACCCATCCAATCCATCATAGGTAGAATCAATCTGTCAAGCCTCCCAAATCCTCATCTTTCTGAGAACGTCGCAGACCGAGCCGTTTTGTCAAACTATTCACAATGTTGATCATCGAGAGCCATGTCGACGTCCACATGTCGGTGGACGGGAAGGACACTAAGATGAGCATGTCATGTGTTTCCATGTTATCTAATATGACGCAGTGCTAATGCGCATCATAGGAATCTTCCTCTTCCACCCTTCCATTCCCCAGTACCCACATGCGTAAGTACTTACCGCTGTAGGTGATTAGAGAGATATGCAAATTGAATGCATACTTGCCTGTTACCTGGTCGGAGGACTCGCGCAGTCAGTCACTGATGTTGGGGGTCATAGTCGCTTCCCTGGCGTGGTGCTCTTTAGCGAGATTTACCAAGGTGAGACGAATAGTCGCCATTGGCTTGCTGTTGATGCATGCCGGCTGAATTAATTGGTGTGATAAGTGAGTGGACCGGTAGCACGGTTTGCGCGCCAGATTTCTGGGCAAGGCTACATTGTTGCGGCGGTCTCGTCGTACCATGACTTCATGGGCCCTGAAGCGCTGCCATACGACGTGGTACGTTATATCCATAAAATATCTTTGGATGGTGTGTATGCGCGGGGACTTGCTGACTCTGGATTTTTCACAGCCCGGGACAGATAAGGGGAATGAGTATAAGATCACGAAGGTGAGGCCAACTGCGTTAAAAAGACCCCTGAATGGCTTGCTTTACTTGGGCACATGTTCTAATTTCGACAGACCCTCCAATCTTACGACGAGGACACTCGACAGGTGGTCGACTACCTTGTCAAGCTGCCGACATGCACAGGTTTGATAGGCGCTACTGGCATGTGTCTGGGTGGCCATCTTGCCTTACGGGCTAGTGTAAGGCTGCCTGTTCTAATATTGATCGTGTCTACCTGCCTGACAGCAATTGCTGCCCAATGCATCACGTAGGCTCGCTGACAATGAACTATCACAGCTCGACCCCCGAATCAGCGCATGTGTCGCATACTTCGGAACGGACGTGCACTCACGTACTCTCGGCCCGTACACGGCGGCCGACACGTCTGTACAAGGACCGGCCAACAGCAACCACACAATCGACAGACTCAAGGAGATTAAAGGCGAGGTCGCGATGATCTTCGGGATTAAGGACACGCACGTTCCCGACACGGGACGCGACCTGATCCGGCAAAAGCTGCGCGAGGCGGGCACGGTGTTCAGCTTCTACGAGTTTGCGTGGGCGCAACACGCCTTCATCCGCGACGAGCTCAGCAAAGGCCGTTACGACCCCGCCATCACCAAGATCTGCTTCGAGGTGCTGCTTGAGCTGTTTGGGCGAACGCTTAAGATGGACCTGGGAGTGCGCGATACGCGGCCTGAGTCGGTTGAGCACTTTTGCTAGATACCTAGGTTGTGGAACATTATGGGTGGGATGGAGCCGTAGCCAACCCTGCGGGCCAAACCTACCTGGTAACCATTACTTGGTACTTATATAGGTGCATAGGGACCAGGACCAATCCAGTACGGAATACCTACCTAGGATAATACCTCCTACCCTAGGATTACACTACCAATCTTACACACTACCAAGATAGGTACCAGCAGGTAGAAGATAGAGACGAATTATTGTTGTTGTTGTTGTTGTTGTACCTACCTACAAGTAAGTACCTAGTGCCTACCAGGTAGCGTGCAGTAGGTAGGTAGAATGTTCCATACGATTCGTGTGGTCAGATGTTTGCGAATGGGACTTTTGGTGAGTGAGACCCGTTCCGTTCTAGATAGGCTACCTAAGGCAGTTTACGGCAATGCCAAGCTGAGGCCCAGCAACAAGCAGTGACAAACATAAATAAATACGAAGTACCGTATGTACGAAGTATGTACGAAGTATGTCAGTTGAAAACAGACGACGAGACACAAACCGAACTTGGTCTGGTCGGCGGATGTTTGTCTCATAACTAGCAGGTAGTATGCGCATCATATATTCCGTACGGACGAACTTGTAGGTACCTTAGGGAGGTAGTAATATGATGAATACAATACTATATGATGATGTGATGGTGTGTAAGATTTCTGAAGGCAAAGTGAACATACCTGGTACCACCAACACCACCACCACCACCACCACCACCACCACCTGACAGTCATCCGTACCCAAATAGGTACCTCCCCTATGGCCGCCTCCCCTACCTAGAGCTTACCTAACTAACTTGTAAATTTCTCAAGTACGGAAGTACCTACTTCGTAACGACGAAGCAGCTACCCAGCTTGATACACGTGTACCTGCCTCCCTACTTTAGGTAGAGTACCTGTAGTACCTAAGGTAAGTGTCCAGCCGACAAGGTACTAGGTACTTGGAAGGCATACGGATCTTATTATGCCTCGCATTACTTACAGAAGTGCATATGGCGTACCGGATACTTGTGAATCTGTACGTTAAGAAGTTAAACGCTGATCAATGCAGCAAGTACCTATCTACCTAGGTAGGTACTTGATTCACACCATTTTCAGGTATCTATTTAAGGTTTGGCGGTTTTTTATTTCGTACCTAGGTACATTCGCACAAATTTCACACTAGGTACCTAGGAACCTACCTGGGTACTCCTTACCTGGTATGGACGTACCTGAGGTCCCTCTAGCGGCATGTACCTTAAGCGCCATAAGGTAGGTACCGAGGTACTTACCTTGATGCCGGTAATTTTTTAGGTCTAGGCAGGTAACTACTAAGAGCTTCTGCTGTTCTCCCAAACATAAATTAAAGATGTATTTAACCTTGTTTACACTACAACTGAGGAATTCTGTATTATATGAGGTAGGTACCTAAGGTATTACTTCGCATACCTACTTAGGTAGGTTACCCCCCTAGGCGAGAAGTTGCTTTATGTGCCTAAGTAAGGTAGGTAGGTAGGTAGGTAGGTATACGTAGGTACTTAGTAGGTTACTAAGGTAGGTACCTAGATCGAATTTGCCATGAGCATGTGGGGAGGTTGCCTTGTGGTTTCCATCGTTGAAAATTTTCCCTCGGGCCACGAGATACTTCTCGTGTGCCTACCCAGGTACCTACGCCTATACACCACCTAAGCACTAAAGTACCTGGATAAGTACCTAAATCCTGTGAATAATGTCCCATGGCGGGGTTCTATCGCAGTGACCTCATCACGACCCCACTAGAGCTATTTTACAGTACAGAGTCGTAGAAGACAGCGAGTTCATCAAAAAAAAAAAAACAACAACAAATAAAGAAGTTGTATCTGTTTGAAGTGGAAGTAAATTGGCAGAATTGAGATTGATCAGGTGTGAATTCAAAGGTACCTTCTTTTTTTCTTTTTTGCTATGGTGGTCGCTAGAAATTTCCAGAGAGCACACGAAATTAGAAGAAGGCGCACCCTCACAAAGTCCATTCCAGAAGCTTCTGAGGTCGGTGCGGGTCCACCCTGGGCTTCTGCCACCGATGATTTAAGGCTTTGGAATCTCAACTTGACCGTCTCACATTCCCCTTCCACTTCTCTACACCACCCTCTCTACCCGCATCTCTTCTCTGAGATTTTTTCATAAAGCCTTCAGATATCACACAAAACTCCATTTCCATATACTGATTGCTTTTCTTCTTCTAATTCATCACAAGTTACACTGCCCACCATGGTCGCTGCCGTCGGTATTGACTTGGGTACAACCTACTCGTGCGTCGGCGTCTTCAGAGACGACCGCATCGAGATCATTGCCAATGACCAGGGTAACCGCACAACACCCTCGTTCGTCGCCTTCACAGATACAGAGCGTCTGATCGGTGACGCTGCCAAGAACCAGGTCGCCATGAACCCTTCCAACACAGTCTTCGACGCCAAGCGTCTGATTGGCCGCAAGTTCAGCGATGCTGAGGTTCAGGCTGATATGAAGCACTTCCCATTCAAGATTATTGACAAGGGTGGCAAGCCCATCGTCGAGGTCGAGTACAAGGGCGAGACCAAGACATTTACTCCTGAGGAAATCTCCTCCATGGTTCTTATCAAGATGCGTGAGACCGCTGAGGCTTACCTTGGAGGCACCGTCAACAATGCCGTCATCACTGTTCCCGCCTACTTCAACGATGCCCAGCGTCAGGCCACCAAGGATGCTGGTCTCATTGCCGGCTTGAACGTACTCCGAATTATCAACGAACCTACCGCTGCTGCTATCGCCTACGGTCTTGACAAGAAGGTTGAGGGCGAGCGCAACGTTCTGATCTTCGATCTTGGTGGTGGTACTTTCGATGTTTCTCTCCTGACCATTGAGGAGGGTATCTTCGAAGTCAAGTCCACTGCTGGTGACACCCACTTGGGTGGTGAGGATTTCGACAACCGCCTCGTCAACCACTTCGTCAACGAATTTAAGAGAAAGCACAGAAAAGGTAAGCTTCCCCCCAGTCCATTGCAATCTTGATACCAGTTACCTGTTTCCAATCTATCATTGCTCTCTATAACAATATCTAGTTCAAAAACTAACTTGCTCATAGATCTCTCTGTCAACGCTCGTGCTCTCCGACGTCTCCGCACTGCCTGCGAGCGTGCCAAGCGTACTCTTTCTTCTTCCGCCCAGACTTCTATTGAGATCGACTCGCTCTTTGAGGGTATCGACTTCTACACATCCATCACCCGTGCTAGATTCGAAGAGCTCTGCCAGGACCTCTTCCGATCAACCATCCAGCCCGTTGACCGTGTTTTGGCTGATGCTAAGATCGACAAGGCTCAAGTTCACGAGATTGTCCTTGTCGGTGGTTCCACCCGTATTCCTCGTGTCCAGAAGCTCATTACCGACTACTTCAATGGCAAGGAGCCCAACAAGTCCATCAACCCCGACGAGGCCGTTGCCTACGGTGCTGCCGTCCAGGCTGCTATCCTGTCTGGTGACACCAGTTCGAAGTCCACCAACGAGATCTTGCTTCTCGATGTCGCTGCCCTCTCTCTCGGTATCGAGACTGCTGGTGGTATGATGACCAAACTCATTCCCCGTAACACCACCATTCCCACCAAGAAGTCTGAGGTCTTCTCTACTTTCTCGGACAACCAGCCTGGTGTGCTCATCCAGGTTTACGAGGGTGAACGTCAACGCACCAAGGACAACAACCTGCTGGGCAAGTTCGAGCTTACCGGCATTCCTCCTGCCCCTCGTGGTGTTCCTCAGATTGAAGTTACGTTCGATCTCGACGCTAACGGTATCATGAACGTTTCCGCCGTTGAGAAGGGTACTGGAAAGTCCAACAAGATCACTATCACCAACGACAAGGGCCGCTTGTCGAAGGAAGAGATCGAGCGCATGTTGGCTGAGGCCGAGAAGTACAAGGAGGAGGATGAGGCTGAGGGTCGCCGTATCAGCGCCAAGAACGGCCTTGAGTCCTACGCCTACTCTCTCCGCAACACTCTTGGCGACTCCAAGGTCGATGAGAAGCTCGATGCTGCCGACAAGGAGAAGCTAAAGACCGAGATCGACTCTGTCGTTTCTTGGCTCGATGAGAGCCAGCAGGCTTCTCGCGAGGAGTATGAGGAGAAGCAGAAGGAACTCGAGGGTATTGCCAACCCCATCATGATGAAGTTCTACGGCGGTGCTGGCGCTGGCATGCCCGGTGGCATGCCCGGCGGTGCTCCCGGCGGCTTCCCTGGCGCCGGTGGTGCCGGTGGCGCTCCCGGTGCTGGCGGCGATGACGGCCCCACCGTCGAGGAGGTTGACTAAATTATTATACCACTTTGATGACTCGTTTGTTTTTCTATGGCGTTTTCTGGTGTCGAAGGCATCAACGACTGGTGGTATGGGTAATGCGGTTCTACCTAGAGTTTTTCTGCGGTAATGATACAGGCACAAAAGTTGCGATTTTACGAATGCATGGATGTACCCGTAGCAAGGATTCATTCCGGATGCAATGAAGAAAATATAATTCTGTTAAAAAAAACCCCCCCTTTCATTATGCGAGTCTGAAATGTGAAGGTTAAGTGTTTAGTTTACAAATTTAGTGTTATGTTATACCTAGATAGAGTTTATACTCGGGTGCGTGATTTATCGTCTCTACATTAAAGCTTCACCCAAGCGGGGTAAGATGTTGTTTCAACGAATAGGTGGGCTGTGGGCTGTGAAATAAGCATTTGGCGTAGTTCTAGAATCAAAGACTTTATTACTCCTATCAAACCATGTTCTCCACTCCCAGAAATGTAACGTCGTAATGGTGAGAAATCACGACGAAGAATCCGAGCGCGCACGCCTCTCCTCCATCTCCTCCATCACAGTCTGCTGCACAGCGCGTCGTCTCTGAATGTCGAGCTGGCGCCACTCCTCGTCGCTGATCTGCGGCTTCACATATCGATCCTGGAAGACGGAATCAGCAGGCAGGCGTTCCCGGCGCGGCTCCCAGACGTCCGTGCTGGCGGGCTTGCCGGCCCCGTACTTGCGCAGCTCCTTTTGGCGGTAGTAGTCGCGGATGGCGTCCTCCTTGACGGCGCCGGTGTAGGCGCGTGTGCGCATGCAGAACCAGAAGTCGTCCCAGTGCTCGCTGCAGCTGCGCATGGTGCCGGTGCGGTAGATGGAGGTCCATTGGCCGCCGAGACTGTTGCAGTTGAAGGCGAGGTCGAAGGCTTGGCGGCAGGACATTGTTGTTGGGAGGAGGGATTCGGACACGGGGTCTAGATGGGCTTCTGGTGGGGTTGTGGACTGAGGGTAGTAGGGGGTGGGGGGTGGTGTGGGTTTGGGCGTGGGCGTGGGCGTGGGCGTGTTGAAGTCTGCTTGGAGTTGGGAGAAGAATTTGGCTATTTCTGTTTCGTCGTTTGTAGGCTCGGGGGCGACGGGTTTGGTCATTGTCGTTGTGCTTGTTGTTGCTGTGGTGGGTTCAGATTTGGTTGTAATGTTCGGTTTAGGCGTGGTGCCTGATGCCCATATCCAGCCCATTTTTGTGCTTTGAATGATTCCTTCGCTGTATTATTATTATCAAGATTGTGAAAGCGAAGTTCGACTTGATTGTAGTCGATCTTCACAAAGTAGGTATGGTTTGTGGTAAATATCCGCTTCGCAAGGTGATGGGTGACTGATGATCCTCGACTTTTGACTTTTAAATGACTAAGTGACAAGAGCCCTACTTCGATGCGCTTTTATTCTGAGCGAGATGCGCAGATAATTAGATTCTAGAACCTTCAAATAAACCTTGACTATGTGTAATTCGTTCAATGCGAATAACCATCGGGCCCGTAGGTTGAATCTTATACGAATGGACGGAATACCTAGGTAGCTACGGATCCCATGTTCCGTATTACCTATCGCGATGAATGCTGTAGGTACTTATGCGCGTGAAGAGTGTGGCTTGGCTGTGGCTTGACTGCGTGCCATCAGCCTCTCGATACCTCTGATATCATCATTCGATACCTCCTACAGTACGGATCTGTACCTACCTAAAGGTTACCCGAGTACCTCCCTTTCAATCCAATGTCAGCCGAGGGCACAGCACAGCATGCATGCATGCGTACAAATCAATTTATTGCCAGCCAAAATCAGGGCATGGAGAAGAACAAGACAGATTTCTCCGTTAGAGACTCGAGACCATGGCGACTAGACAGATAGGAGCTGACTTGCGGTTCTTCGCTGGTCACCAGAGAGCTCAGAATGTCTTGACTCTATCGTATTGCACTCCTAGATCGCGTCCAAGATGGGTGCCCCAAGTAATCCGACGTACCTGGAAGAGTACCGTGGTTATGGAAGAAAGAGATTCGGGCCATATTAAGACTGCTCCAAACGAGTCGATTCTCTGGTTTGACAGTAGGCTAGTACTAAAACTCTTGGAGTTCAGGACTCGTTACTGCTAACGCCTTACGATGTAGATTTATTTCCACTCAAATTGTCCGGCTTACTGCGATTGATATGGCAAGGTCCCGATCGTGATATACGAGTGCTATGGCAAAGCCCTGAGAGCGATGCACAGGGGCTCATGAAACGGTTTGAGAGCTCAAGTTTGGGCGTCATGGACCCCATTAACATGGTCAAGTCCGGCCTGTCGAGCGACTCGCCGGTGAAAATTACCGAGATTATCCCCCGGCTGAAGGATGGTGGCGCCTTCGTCAAGTTCAGCTATCCCGTTGGAATGACACGAAAGGACATAGCGGAGAAGGTGTCCAAGTTGCTCGCCGAGAAGCCAATTAAACCTACCTTTAGTCCCTTTCGCAGAGTACAGACCGGCTTGGTGAAGGGAGTCCCCTGGCTCGAAGACTTGCAGCGGTTCCCTAAGAATCGATTGCGGATCGAGTTCGTGCCTAAGAATCCGGGAGAAGAGGCGGTCGAGCTCTCACAGGAAACCCTGTATAGTATGTTTCGTCGATATGGCACGATTGCCGAGATCGTTTCCCAGCCTTGGGATTCTAAAGTGCTCCCCAAATACGCCTATGTGGACTTTGGGTTTGTGAGGGACGCCATCATGGCGCGTAATTGCCTTCATGGGTACGTGGTGCCGGAGGAGCTGGGTGGAGGGAAACTCGGCACGAAGTTCCGCATCTCTTACGAGCAGAAGATAAAGCATCACCGCATCTGGGATTGGATTACGAACCACCCACGAATTGTCATTCCTGTACTTGTAGCCCTTCTCACGGTCGTCACGGTCGTCATCTTCGATCCTATCCGCTTGTTCTTTGTCAGAGCTCACGTCTCGCAGAAATACCGCTTAGGAAATAGCAAATTGTACCGATGGCTTCGAAAACAAACTTCTGACATCTTTGATTTCAGGCGAGAGAAGTCGGAACAGGCTGGACTGGATACTATCTGGTCTCATCGTAAGGATGCAATCGAGCAGATTCAGACATGGCTGATGGAGACGGCGGAGACTTTTATCGTAGTTCAGGGCTCTCGTGGCTCTGGGATGAAAGAACTCGTTCTTGAGCAAGCTCTGAAGGACAGGACAAATGTCCTCGTGATAGACTGCAAGCAGATCGTCGAGGCTAGAGGTGAATCGACAATCATCAAGAGATTGGCAGCGGAGGTCGGCTATCGCCCCATCTTCTCGTGGGCGAACAGCGTGAGCAGCATGGTCGATCTCGCCATCCAAAGTACGACAGGCGTCAAAGCAGGATTCTCAGAAACACTGGATTCACAGCTACAGAAAGTTCTAGAAACTACAGCCGAGGCTCTACGGACACTCGCTCTGGAAAGTCGATCGAAAGACGACCCAGACGGCTCTCTTACGACAGACACTTACTTGGATACCCACCCTGAGAAACGACCAGTGGTCGTACTTGACAACTTTGTATACAAAAGCGAGAATAACGCTCTCGTCTATGAGAAGATTGCCAACTGGGCTGCCGGACTTATTCAGTCAGACACTGCCCACGTCATTATACTCGTGAACGACTCGTCATACACCAAAATACTATCTAGATCGCTGCCGGATCGCATCTTCCGCACCGTCGCGTTAGGCGATCTTTCGCCAGACGTAGCGAAGCGCTACATTATGAGTCACGTCTTCGCCGGTGTGACGGCTGCCGAAACCATCGATGAGTCGAATGACGGTGAGAAGCAAGGCCTCATAAATGCTCATGACCTATCGGAGCTAGATGAATGCATCGGAACGCTCGGCGGACGACTCGCAGACCTCGAGTTTCTCGCCCGCCGCATCAAAGCCGGCCAGTCGCCTCAGCAAGCCATCACCGAGATCACGGAACAATCCGCCTCCGAGGTTCTCAAAATGTTTCTTCTGGCCGGCAAGGCGACTGGTGACGGCGAGCATAAATGGTCAACAGAGCAAGCCTGGTATATTGTGAAGGCACTGTCGAAGAACGACATCCTACGTTACAACGAGGTATTGCTTGCCGACACTTTCGCCTCGTCCCTCTCTACGCCGGATGGCGAGTCCGCCCTTGAGGGCCTCGCGAATGCAGAGCTCATCACAATTCGTTCTGGTGCCGGGCGCCCCCGCAGCATCACCGTTGGCAAGCCCGTATACCAGGCTGCGTTTCGTCGGCTGGTGTCCGACACGGTCCTCGCCGCGAAGATGGATCTGGCCGTACTGAAGGAACTCGCCAAGATCGAAGCGAAAACTATCCAAAATGCGGAGGCCGAGCTTGGGCAGCTGGGCTCACTGCCGGGAAAACCATCCGAGGCCCACGATCGCGTTGGGTATCTCTTAGCCAAACTCGAGAAGGCGCAGAAGAAGATCGTTGAGTATGAGAAAGAGATGGGTAAGTTGAAAAAGGTGCTTGCTAGTGAGTACTAGGGACGCCATGATTTGTATTATGAAAAGTCGCGATGTCGAGAACGGCCGCACGATTGTCAGTTGCAAGGCATTACATATTTACTGCGTCTATTACATTGTATATACCCATCTCAGCTCTTCGTTTAATAAAAGTCTGGATTTAAAAACACCGTGCTTGTTTGTCCCGCTACATGAATATACTACTATAGATGAAAGCGTAAGAATATGGTCGAATCGGTGTCAAGGCGAAAAGGTGGCCATGCAGCCACAGGATACCCATCGCAACGTCTCGGAGCTTCGTGGTCGAGGGAGGAACACTCGGCTCCTCCCTCCGCTTGTAGATGGGACGAGTGCCTGCCTAAGTAGCCTTAGGTAGAGATAAGGGAAGCAAGCGAAGCTGAAACAGCAGGACCTGGACTTTCCCATGGAATTCACTTCTGAAGCCATGCTTGCCAGTTTAATATTTATAGGGCGTGTTTTCCGGTCTATGGGGGAAGGGCCATGATGGCAGCGGTTGCCGGACGGTGAGTCAGGGAAGGTACATCTGGGTACCTAAACGTATGGAAGGAAGGATTTCTCTATAATTAGGAGGCTGCTTCTCTACTTCTTCTCTTCCCTCCTTTCTTCATCATCACACACACAACACATTTTCTCTTTTTATATATACCTTTCAACTGCACTTTTCTCTTTTCTTTTCTTTTCTTTTCTTTTTTTTCCTTTCTTTCCTTTCTTTCCTTTCATATATATATTTATAGCTTTTTTTCTTTTCTTTTTTTTTCTGTTTCTTTCCTTATAGTATATATATAAATATTTATATATACATAATCGGCTACCTGAACCTCAGTCTGTCTTTTCGCTCCTATCACGGTAATCAGCATGGCTATGCCACCAGTACAGCATCCGTATCAGTCATTAGAGGTATACATGCTATTGCCCAAGCCTGGCCGAGTAAGGATGTCCCTCGTCTTATTGACATGCTTCTTATACTTATACCTAATCGTTCACTAGGCGCTGACCATATCGATAGCTTAAGTCGTTTCCCTCACCACAATCAGGAGATCGTAGTTGTCGTCCTTAGACAAGCGTGGGTCCGACAAAAAACCACACACACCCGGACACTTACACCTACCCACTCCTGCTTAGAAAGAGCTTGAAGAAGGAGGCCCTCCATGCATCGTTTGAGAGAGTCAGTCTCTTAGCACTGAATAGTGGTGTGTCGATCCTGCGATTCAAGCTCTTCTGTTTTCGACATGTTCTGACGTACTGCCGGCCTTGTCAGCGATCGTACTGATGCCAAGCCTGAGACCTATCGAGACAGAACCAGAAAAGTCGACCTACATCCGAGAATTCCTATCTACCGTACATTCGGATAACGTTCTAAAATCAAGTCATCGCGGGGCACATCAGGGCCAGTAGATCGAGCAATAGATCTTCGATAAGGGCAAATTCTTGCCAACCTTTTGGACCGTGGATAGTTCTCGACGTCAGATATTCTGGCCATGGGGCATTGGCGTTGGTATCGGCATCATTGCCGTTGCTCTGTCGCTGGTTTAGAGCTAGGGAGTCGGCTGTTTGCAGGCCCGGTTAAGCGTTGCCAACACTGGTCATGTTGCGGAGCATATATAGCGTAGTATCAATGGAAGGTACTACGATTAACCTTTGACCCTCCGTCACAGAACCCGTTCATGGAAATATATACCTTATTTCTCTTGTGTTCGGAGGGTAAAAGGTTAACCGTAGTACGGTCCAGTGGTATTACTGGCTGAAATGTTGGTATACCGAGTCATCTAGATGGGCCTCCTGACCCTCCGGTCCGGACCCTGCTTTCTGTAGCATGAGACATTCTTGAGGCCGTAAGAGGTGTATATATACCGGACAGATGTCAGCAGCCAGCTGCCCCGGTCAGGCGGAATTTCTCAGCCATATTCTAAGGGGCAACATACGATGGGTGGTAGCGAGGTGGGGACTTGGGCAGGAGGTCTCGGTGCGTGGAGGCGGTCCAAGGGCTTATATTGAAGTAATTGAACTGATTGCCTCGCTATTCTCTGAGGAATGAAACCGAGGGGCTGCCATCTATATACGTAAGCTACTTAAAGAAGCAAATGAAACAACTAGATATTTGAAGCCTAAGGGGAATCTGAACTGGTGTCAGACTTTGGCGAGGCCTAGTAATTGACTAGTATAGCCCACCCGTTCTGTCAGGAAGCGATTCCAAAAATCGACTACATTACTTATATTTTCCTTGATATGGCGTTGTGCAAGAGGCGTCAATGAGACAATGGTGAGAGCGATAGGAAGAAACGGAGCCGGATGGAACCGCAGCACCGCTACAAGGGATCAACAGGTGTGAGTACGCTTTCATGGTATATCTGTTGGGCTTGAGTTTCAAGCATCTCCAGAAGTCACTTGGGAACCTTGTATGAAGTTTATTGTAGCGGCTGAGATCATCTATTTGGTCATTTGTGCCGGTTCGGCGGTGCCTTGTCTTGTGAGGGGTGGCTGTAAGAGGTTTGTCATGACCTTTCGCACAATGTACAGCAACACCTTTATATCCGTAGTATCCATACTATAAATTATGTCCAACCCAGCCCAATCCAATCCTATGAAAACTAAACCTGGCTGTTTTCACCTTTCATACTGACAGTTTTTTTTTTTGGTTTATGGATGTAGACATATTGTTATTGTATGGTCGAGGAAGTAGGTAGATGATGACAAGGTAGGGATGTAAGGTAAGATAGACCAATACCATCCTTCAACCATCCACGACGCGAAAGGGTCGGCGCGGCACATTCGATCAACGAGGTCTGGGGTTCCGGCTCTCGCGAGATTTTGTTTTCTTACTTCGGTGCTTACTTATGCATGTGATGTGATACCTCGGGATACCACACATAACGCAACACAACACACGCGGCAACTATGTAACGCACCTCCATAACACCATCATATAACGCAATACATGATAAGACTGATATATACATATGTATAGCGGCCGTTCCTGTACAATATAGAACAGAACAGAACAGAACAGAACAGAACAGGTTCGCTCTCTTGAATCTTCGAATTTTCGAATCCTCGAGCCTGCGGATTAGAGGAAGCAAAGCAAAACTCCAGTCACGAAGTATGTCAAGTAACTTAAGCCATGGAAATTAGGGGCCTCTCTCTTCTTCTTTTTGCTTTCTCTCTCTTGGTGAGGAGGAGGAGGAGTAGGAGTCTTATGTTACTTCACATGCATAAACATATCAAAGCAAGCAAACAAATAATCGAGCAAAAAAAAAAAAAAACAAGCCTAAACGAATTCAGTACGAGTTTTAATTTTCGATGACACACGACCTCTTCTATACCTTCCTCCTCCCTCCTTCCGTGCCTTAAAATAGGACTCCAGGTAAGATATGCATGCCCTTCCCCAAATGCGTTTTCTTCTTCAACCCCAAGCTCAAATTTCAACTCTACCTCTACCTTTCTTCTTCCTCGACTTCGGGCTGGACGAGGACTTCGCAGCCTTGGGCGAAGAATAGGCGTGCTGGTCTGTCTGTTTCGTTTCTGATCCAGTAGGAGTTGCCTAGTACAGGTTAGATTAATGTTAGTTTACCTTCTGTTCTGCGAGAAGGCCTGAGATAAAAGATGGAGAGAGAACGAACCTCTTGGGACGAAAAACATGCCGCCCTTGGCGATGTTGAATTCGGTCTGTGCTACTGTTACTTGGACGTTACCGTAATGCACGAAGAAGACTAGATGCATCTTGCGGGAGTTCTTTGGCCGCTTCTCGGCGCCTGGGGGCAGATCCACGACACCAGAGCCGAAGAACGGGAGGGTGAGTGTTTTGGCGAACTTGAAGGTGGCGTCTTTGATATCTCGGAGGTGGATCGCATTTTCGGAGATAGCTAATTCCTCCTGGATGATCTCGACCTCGTCTTCATCTCCTGGCGGCTCAAACTCGTGCTCTGCCTCCCAAGCGACCACCTCACCCACCATGCGGCCAGGATCATACTCCCAATCATCGCGCTCCGCCTCCTCTTCTTCCACAGCAGATAGTCCACGTCCTGGCTTCCGTCCGGGCGGTCGTCCACGACGTTTAGGTGCTGCTGACCCGGGGCTCTCCGTGCGTACAATGCCTTTTACGGTGGGCATCTTGAAATGCCGGTTGCCCGTATCTTTGAAAACTTCTTCCTGCTCTTGATCGTATTCAACATGCTCGCCCTTCCACCATTCGAGTGGTTTAAATGACGCCCGCCCAGACCGTGTCGTCTTCATGGCAGAAGTTTCCTCTCGACGTATAGTCACGAGACCGCGACTCTTAGGAAGAGGCGGCCCACGTTGAATTTGAGGTGAATCGACGCCCATCCCTGATGATTTTCGCTTCCGTTCCGCTTTCGCTTTCGCTTTTGTTGCCGTTGGCTTTGATGAAGAGCTGTTCTCTGCTTCATCTGTTCTTGCCGAGGTCTTTTGACGTTTTGCGTCTCTTGGCTCGGCATTGCTGTCCCTGGTGTCGTCTTTAGGACTCTTGGGCGGTCTCCCACGCTTTCGGGGGGGAGTAGGATCAACAATCGAATTTGGCGCCTTTTCTTGTCTGGCAGCGGTCTTTGGTGGCCGTCCTGGTTTCCTTTTCACGGGCACCTCACTCTCCGCAGTTTCTTCAGATGGAGAATCCGGTGGATCTGGATCGGCAGCCGCTTTAGGCGGGCGACCTCTGCGTCCTGGTACTTTTGGCCTATCCGTTGTCTTGGAACTCTGAGCGGTGGGTACATTGTCGCCCACTTCTTGATGGGGTTCTTCAGGAACCTCGGCTTGATCTAAATTACTTCCCACAGCGTCACCGGTATCAAGAAGCTCCAATGGCTCGTCCTCCACATCCGCATCATCGGCTTGATCAATGTTATCGAGGGGCTCGGGTTCCGCGTCAGGACGGGTAGATTGAGAATGGCCGTTCACTAGCTTTCGACTACTGGCGCTATTCAGCTTAGCATCCCCGTTAGCCAACTTCTTTTTCTCTACCGGGCCCTTTGAGAAATCCAATTTGCGAGCCACTTCGGACCCGGGGCTCCCATCGCGGGAGGTGAAGACTGTCCCTCTAGTGGGCGAAGAATTAGGCGGGAGGTGGGGGTTCTGACGAGCAGGGGATTTCAAGTTCGTCTTGATGGGGGATCGGGCGCGCGGAAGAGACGGCCGGCTTTGTTGAAGCCTCCGCATCGTAGCTGGGCCAAGATCCGATCCTAAAGCACAAAGAACGTTAACCGCGATCAATTCGCAACCTCTAAATTCCCCCTCATCATCGCGCGTCGCGGCATACCATCGTCAATGTCCATGTCTTGCTCGTCAGGCTCCCCATCGCGGGTCTCTCTTTGTGCTTCGCGCTCCAGATCTTTATCGGGGGAAGAAAAAAGGCCGTCGACCACCTGAAAGCCATCTTCGTCGCGTCGACCGTCGTCCTCTAGCGTAATGCCCGTCCGCCTAATTCATGTCAATGCGACTGCTATTGTAGAGCGAGATAAAACGCATAAAAATCTTAATTACCTCCCGACTTTTCCCGGAGCATAGACGTGGTCATTTTGCGACTGTGTTTGGCGGCGCTGCGCCAGACCTCGAGGCGCCATTACGGCCTAGAGACTGAATTCGGCCGCCAAATGGTGGGAAAGTAGTAGGTAAATAGTCAAGCCGCGAGTCCCAATAAACTCAAATCAAGCAATCGTCTCCTATGCCACCGAAGGATCACAGGGGTGGGAAATGCGCGGTCGGAATAGGCGTAGAGTCGCAAGCATGGGATAAAATATAAACGAGAAAGTTGGTGGAGAGAGAATGAATGGGGGTGGTTGGTGGTGGATGTGTTGACGGTATGACTAGCAACATTGACGGAGTGGGATTTGGATGACTGGCTGGCTGGCTGGCTGGCTGGCTAGTAGTGAGCTGCTTGCTCGGTTTCGGGCTATTTAATTGGTCTTTAATGACGGAAAGTGGGGCGGATTTTAGCTGGTTTAGCACCTGCAGCTTTTACGACGCGCTTTTAGGCGTTCGACGACCCACTAGAGCTACAGACGTGTTTTCCCCATGTCTCTCAATCTCAGGAACAGTTCATGTACGAAGTACATGTATGTCGTGTAAGTCAAGTAATGAGCATGAATGTTATTTATAGTGAAGATCAATCCAAATTAAGCCATCTACCTTACCGTAAACCAACAACCAAAGAAAATGGAAGACACACAAATAGACGACGACAATATCGCCCTCGACACCCCCACATCCAACACCTTCATCCCGCCCTCCATCCACCGCGTTGAGACTATCCGCGGCGAATCCTACACACATTTCTCCCCAGTGCCCTCCTCCCTCAACGCCAATGAATCAAACCCATCAAGCGGCATACCGTGCGTCCTAGGCGTCGACGAAGCCGGCCGCGGCCCCGTCCTCGGCCCCATGGTCTACGGCGTCTTCTACCTCCCCATTACCGAATCTACCCCCCTGCTCAAAACCGCCCACCACTTCGACGACTCTAAGGTCCTAACGCCATCCACACGCTCCTCGCTAATGGAGGCTCTCTGCACGCTCGGCACGGACCTGCACAATGCCTGCGGCTGGGCAATATCAAGCCTCTCGGCGCGCGACATCGGCGCAAACATGATGCGGCCAGCGGGCGCCACGTACAATCTGAACGCGCAGGCGATGGACGCCACGGCGGAGCTGATACAGGGCGTGATGGCGCGGGGCGTTAACGTGTGTGAGATCTACGTCGACACCATCGGCCAGCCCGCCGTGTACCAGAAGCGTCTGGAGCGTGTCTTCCCCAATGTCAGGATCACCGTTGCCAAGAAGGCCGATAGTCTGTTCCCCTGCGTCAGTGCGGCCAGTGTCTGTGCCAAGGTTACGCGCGATGCGGCGCTGGAGGTCCTTTTTGAGGGTCGGGCGACGGATGATGCGGCTAAGGGTGAGGGTATGGGCTGGGGATCGGGATACCCTTCTGATGCGCGTTGCGTTAGCTGGTTGAAGCAGAATATGCACCCCGTTTTTGGGTGGGGGCCTGAGTGTCGATTTAGCTGGGGCACTGCAAAGGATATGCTGGAGGCGAAGGGGGTCGTCAAGGTGGAGTGGCCCGATGAGGATGACTCCGCAAGCCGCTTGACGGATTATTTCGCCGGGAACGGCGAGATGGGCGATGAGCTTGGGACATGGTTTGGTACTCCAGCTGGTCTGGAAGCGTTCTGATATCTTCACTGGGTATACTCTTTGCATGATCATGGCGTTGGGAACATGGGCTAATGGTAATAGTTTGGCTAAAGAACGATTTTTTTTAAGAGTTGACGCGCTCGTCCTCGACATCAATATCACAATGTCTGTCTATACTATATATTGCACCGTGCCATCCCAAACTCAAACGTAACTTTGTGCATGCACTTCGTTAAATATCATCATCGTCACCAGCGGCAGGCTTAGCCTTCTTGCCGCGGCTGTCAAGGGTGTCCAGGCTGATCGAGTCACTTTCCCGGGCCGGCATGGCGATAGCCCGGCGAGCCGTCTCGTTGTTCGCAACGAACTCGCGGAGCTGCTGTTTCCCGATCTCGACACCCTGGTTCCAAGCCGCACTACTCATCTGCATCATGGGACCTAGTAGGTTCAAGGTATATGCAACGTAAACTCCGCCAGCAATCATGATAAGAAGGACGAATAGGAGGGGGTTGCGCAGCACTAGATAAGTCAGTAAAGAAAAGAGCATGTTTTTTTTTTCAAGAAGGGGGGGCAGCTCACCAGTCAGGAGCTCGTTCCATCCCAGAGCCAACAAAATTCCGTAGAAGTAGAGCGGCACTTGAGAGACTCCTCCAATTGCGCCTCGCTTGGCCTCGACGTAGACGCCATCGGCAGTTTTCTTGAAACGAATCACCAGATCTTGCCGTTTGCCCTCGGCCAGAACCGTCATTTCTTCTTCAAGACTCTTACCATCCTCTTCATCAATACCGCCAATTGGCGTCAAGTCGTCCTCGTCTTCTGCTTCCGCCGCAGCAGGTTGATGACCAATAAAGTCCGGCAGATCCGGGCAAGCACGGGTAGCGGCGAGTCGGAATTTTGAGAGAAGAGGAATGAGGGTAAGCGTCGACTCCCGTGCTCGGGTATAGATGCCTTCAATGTCATCCGAAGGCCGCCATATCCGTGGAACACCAGCTTCATCATATCTGAACTTGTCCTCGAAGTTCTCACGAAGTTTTAGAAGAATGTTGCCCTCCATGACTTCTTCTTCAATCTTCTCTCTCAGAGCTACCCAGCTCTTACGTCTAAGACGCCAGAGTCCGACTTCAACCTCACCCTCACTCGCTTCAAAGCTCTTTGCCCGATCGGTAAAGCGGCCTTCGGCTTCCGTGACAATGGATACAAATACATTCCAGATACGATCCCACAGGTCCTTCTCTGAAGGTGGCTTCTCCCCTTCCTCTGGGGCACCTGATCCAGCTCTGCCGGATCCAAGTTTGTTAAACTCGAGGCCCACGGCATCACCAAGTCGTGATTTGACCCATCGCTCAACACGTGTGGCGAGTCTCCGCATCTCTTCCTTCCGCAAGCGAGCGCTAACATGGTCAAGCTCCTTTTCGAAGAGGTCGAGTTGAGGCTTGAAGTCTGTCCAAGCAACGCCAGGAATTGTCAGAGTGTGAACTTCGGCCTTGAAGTGATCGAAGCACTTTACTTTTTCCGCAGCAACAATCTCTGCAAATTCATAAGCCGCACCTGATTTCTGGCCAGCCTTTACAGCACCAGTGACTGCATCAGTAAATGAAGCTACGCCAGACTTGTGTGCCGAAGTGAGCTGTCCATGATAGAGTGCCTTGAGTCTCTGATCAATCTTGCTTTCGAGTTCCGTGCGTTTTCGTGTGTAAACAGCCTTGTGATATCTACTGGCCTGTACTTCAAACGTTTTTACGCATTTCTCTCTAGTTCGTTTGCCAGTCTCACCAAGTTCTACCAGAACAAGGGGCTTGCCAATGCGAGTAGCTTCAGCCTGTTGTTCCTCAAGGGGCCCAATGGCAGTGTCAAATTGAATCAAGACTTCTCGAGAAATTTCATCACAACGGAATTGCGCAAGCAGTTCCTGTTGAGTAGGAAGATCAAGGTCTTTGTTGTTGACAATCTGGTCCCAGACACCCTCAGCATACACGGAGAAACCATCAGCTGGAATTCTTCGGTGGTAATCTGGTAGGAAGACACCACCTTCAATTTCCTGTTCGCCTTGTGTCTTGGAGCTCTTGCTGCCGACAACAAACCGTTTCCCTAGGTTCTTCACCTCGTCTACGAATTTATCGGGCTGCAGAATCTTATGCGGTAGTGCAGCAAAAGCGAAATCGAAATAATCCTCAATGCGGGACGACTCCAGCCCCTGCGGTTTCGATATCGACGACCAGATCTTTGTAAGATCCTGGATAAGTGTGTTTCGAAGGTTGGCTAAGGGTGTGTTGCCAATGTGATCTCGAATGACAAAGAACAACAGGGATCTCGGAGTGGATCTAAAAGAGGGGTTGGGTTGTCAGTGCCCAATCTTCACACAATCTGCTCTCGTCTCCCGGGCAACGTACTGTTTATCTTTCAGAAAGAGCTGGAGGTTAACTTCGAATACGGTCTTCAGTAAGCCCATATTAGCGCCCTGGTATAAACCGACCTGGTGTTCCCAGATATTGACGATCAAAACCTCACTAGTCGCCAAGGCGAATAATGCACTCTTTCTCTCAAAGTCTTGGTCTTCGCCGCGTTCACGCCCGTCGGTACCTTCGACGTCCATGACGAGAATGTTATCCGTCATGGAGCCGGTTTTATTCTTGGACATCCATATTCCCTTAGTGGTCTGCCGGCGTTCCGTCTCAGACATAACATTGAAATCAGTTCCAAATAAGTTATTCAACAGAGTAGACTTTCCGGTTGACTGGGAGCCAAAGACGGAGATAATATGGTAGTTGAAGCCGGACTCGGCGACATCGGTTGCTACTAAATATGAACTCAGGTTGGTGCTGGAAATATCGTAAATCTTGTTAGCTCGATATCGGAGGGGCAATAGAGTGGCAGTGAAAGACAGATCAACGCACTTGAATTCCTTTTCCTCGTCAATGACTTGAACACCATGTTCGTATTGCGCCTGGGTTGGCGCATCGCCTACGGCTGCAAAATGGCCATTCATTTTCACGACCGTTGCTGTAGTAGCTGTATGAATAAGAGATGATGGTAGTTGTAGTTGAGTATTAATAGACAACTGTTGCCATCGCAGAAATATATCCGAGGCGCAAGCTCAGTATGCAGTCAAAGCTCTCCAAGGTGTGGCAAGGGACAAGCTTAAGGGGTTTGGGATGGTGACACTCGTTAAAGGTACAATGTACAGATGTGAGATTTTGAGGTACAGAGACAACAAGACACGGACACTCCCTGTGATGTGTTGGGCTGGAAGTTGTTCGTGGCTCGTTAGATAATGACCTGCAGTGATTGCAGTGATTACATAATACAATGTGTTGGTACACACTGTTGGTAGTAAGTGGGATGAAGCTTGTGACGTAACCGGCAGCTGCCACGTCTTTAAGGTCGGGTGGCATTTTTCACATGCCGTTCGTCGGGGTAGGTACCTACCTGCTAACCTCCATGTCTATCGTGGCATTTAAAGGTAGCGAGATACAAGGAGCCATACCCTAAAAAATAGGGCGGCTCTGCACCTAGCTACCTTTGAAGACCCGGCAGTGTACGTCTGTAGGTGTCCACCAGTTCCCAGCGCTCCGGTCCACTCTTCTCTGACTTCGCTGGCTCCCCCTCACTACCTACAGATCCGTACCTGAGTAGGAAGTGTACGCCGGCGGAGACACTGTAAGTACATATGCACAGTATGCAATACTGTACCTTCACACAAACAAAAGGTACGGACGTACCTCATAGATGTGGCATCGATTCAATACGTGTGAGTACAATGCTCAAACACGTGATATACCCAAAGCAGGTAAAGAAGTTCATTGACAACAATGACTCCAAAGTAGCCTTAACAGATATCTCTCAACAACACTTTGAGTCTTCCCTCCTCCTTTCCGGTACTCTCCCTACATATGTAAAGCACAGATGGTAAAGCACAGATGGTAATCTATCACATGTCATATACATTACTATTGGTACACAGACATTTACAGAACAATAAAGTCTTTGCTTCTCGATCCCACACCGCCGGTCAAACCCTTTTTATTCAAGAATACGAAAAGTTTTTTTGCAAATATACATTAACTACGCATCATGCCCAAAGCCACTGCTCATCCACATGATCAAACGCCGGGTCGAGCTCGAGCAACCCAGCCAGCGACAACATTTGCTCAGGGGAAAGATCATTGAATGTGCCGACATCTCCTGGCTGCGGAACAGGGATCGACTGATCGTATTCGGACGCATTAAAGCCTAGCGTGGGAATTGTCTCGTCCGTAACAGATGAGGCTTGCTGAGACTTTTCCGCTCGCAGCAGGGCTAGAAAGTTGATCAGCCGTTCGAGATCTTCGCGGCGGAACTTGGCGATCACGTTTCCCCCCTCAATCATTCTATTCAGAAGGTAGTGGCTTGCGTTCACGTCTGTCGTATCTTCAAGAGTGACGGAAGGCAATGCCGCCATTAAAGACAGCACAAAGGCGGATGAGAATGTGCTTTCGAGATCAAAGGGCAAGAAGTTTTCTGTCGAGTTGTTAAGCACCGCATCATATATCACCGGTTTCTGATCGTGAGGAGAAGAAGTGCATACCTAGTAAGTGCTGTGATTCGAGTGCCATCAGGATCCTTATGGACTTGGCTGCCGAGTCCTGCGCCGCTCTTAATAAAGCTTTGATCGGCCCTGTGATTTTCGGATAGACCTGGCCCTCTGCTACGGGCTTATTGAGGAGTCGCCGCAGGAGGCATAGGAGCAACGGCCGGGTCGAAAGAACGATGCACTAAAGATCATCAGCTTAATTATACTCCCCCCACACACGAAGACTGGCGATAGAGACCTGGTGGTAGTAGAGGTTGAGGGTGGCCGAGACTCTCGAAATCGGCCCACCGTTTTCGAACCGCATCCCGAATGTCTCGTTTAGATTGAAGGCGAGATCGGCCATACTCTTCAACACCTCCCGAGTATTTTTCAAGTAGCTTACGCCGAGATGAGTGTCGCTGCTGTAAACCGCTGCTTAACGATTAGCCACACGTGTCAAAGTAAAACAGAGTCGGCATACTGCTCAATACTTGCGCTTGCAGCCGCGCAAGAGCTACTTGTAGAGTCAATGCCTTTGCGGAGTGGCTATTCTGTTTGAAATCTGGTAGTGGTACCGTGATGTCATCATCCCGAATCGAATTGGGCGTTCCCATGAGGGATGAGAAGCGTCGGTCGAGAATGTAGATCGTCCACCAGACGGCTTGATGCCGCTGTATTTCTTCGTCTGTAAGATGGTCTCCTATCAGCTCGCGATGAAGACCCTGGCTCAGCGCCATTCGCATTGCTTGGCCAATCTGGTGTTCGGTCAGGGCATGCTCGGGGGGGTTTGGCCTGGGAGACTCACGTAAAGAAAAGCGCTACTGCGGTGGTCGATGGACTGGAGATATAGAGCTAAGCAACACAATATCTCAGCAGACATAACGGGGTTTTGGTTTAGTCCGAACGCATCGGGCATGAGTTCGATGGCTCTCGACGCGAGCTCAGAACCCGCAGGCCGCTGGCCAACGTAGCCCGACAGCAAAGCGTGCCCAAATGCCATAATCAAAAGATAATGGATGTACCACAAGCGGTTCTCTGGCGCCGGTTCCGTATATGGCCCCTTTTCGTAAAATATGTGTAGGCCAGCAATGAAGGTTTTCTCGTGAAACATATGATAGAGCTGGCCAAGGTAGAATTTGACAGTATTCGTCAAGTACAAGGCAAAGTCTAGAGATGGTAATGCATTCAGGCTCAGGGGGCCGATTGTGCGCGTAGATGGCCAGTCGAGTACGAACTCCCGACCCTCCGGGTTCAGAAGTACCTTTGGTGAATCAATGCCCTTGAGATGGTTTTGAATGAGGTCAATGACCTGCTGACTATAGCTCCACGTAGATGTAGGGCCGAGGAAGTCTATTGATAATTAGTACCTCTCTGTTGTTTACGCGGGTGAAATAATTATCCTACGCCGTCTCCCGCTCACATCTATGATGAAAGCAGATGGTCTGCTTGCTAGCGGGTTGCGTATGGCGGAGGCGCTGCGGAGTCCATTTTCCTCATCGTGCCCGGCCTCATTGTCGTTGGCGTTGTCGTCATCGATATTGATTGCGCCAGAAGCTGGCTCAGATCGACTTGTAACCCCCGCTGTGAGAGGCGATAGTCCTTGATCTGTGTTTTCCAGCGAAATACGTCTTCGTTTTGAGGGACTAACGGTGCCGTCTTGCGAAGCAGTAGATTTCCGCTTCAGATCGTCGAGATATCTATTGAGAAGCCCATCAGAAATAGGAACAGGACTCGAGCTGTGATCCTGTTGAAGACTTTATATCTGCCAGGTATTTGATATATGGAACCATGAACCCCATATAATCGCGACGATTAGTAAACAAGGCTCTAGCGGATCTACAGACAATGCGACGTTCCTATGACGCGCGGTTCAAGGTATGGGGATCGCATTGCAGGCAGCTACGTCGACGATAGTCACTTAGAAACGGTGTGTTATACAGTATCAGGCTGAAGCGTGACGCGCGAATTGGGTGACAGGAAACAAGAACACACCTTCTAGAAACAAAAACCTTCCGGTCCTCCAGCGTAAAGACACACTCTTGATGACGACGAACACAGGTGCCGCAGGGCATAGTCCCACTACACTTGACCTTCCGCTCCCGACACCCCTTGCACGCGTTATCGGTTCGTTTAGGACGGGTGGCGTCCACCGAGGCGGCGTCGCCCGGGGGATCAGGAGAGGCCGTTTCCAGTCTGGATGTTGGGATGCCGCGCCCAGGCATCCTAAGGCGGTATGACTATATTATGCTTATAAGTACGGATCCGTACGGACGTAGATGTAATCAAGAATGGCAAAGACTTCCAACACTAGGAGGCTACCTAGTATATTGTAGGTAATATTACCGTACGTCCGTAGATGGAATCCAAATGTTAAGTACGCTAACTATTTATCGTAGGTAGGTAGTATTCCGTAGGTACCTCTATGTATGTACTTGTGTAGGTACGAAGTACGTCCGTATGCCCTGATGCTATCTATGATGATTCAGCAGGATTCTAATCACGGTGTCAGGCAGAGAAGTTCAGATGTCTGTCCACAATACCTATGTCAAGTACGGACGTACACGGTGTCTCAATGTAGGCCACACTATACCTACACTACAGTCTCTACCCTCTGAGAGATGTTGTGCCTAAACTCACCCTTCGGAAGTTCACACAATCTATCTACGGACGTACGGACGTACTGCGTACCTACATTTCAATTTACCAGATCACCAAAGGTAATTGGCAGCATCAACTTCTTGCGATATTAAATATTGGGTTACTACCAATTAACCTTACACTTGGCGTTCTCAACGAGAAAAAGGCTGGCAAAAGCGTAGCATTCCGGATCGTCCGTTAGGTACAGATCGCACATGTGCACGAAGAATCTTGGCCAACACTAAGCACCTGCATACCTTACATAGGTATGTACCTATCTGCCTTGCTTCTTCTTCACGGCTCAAGAACAAAGTACGGGATATTTTTAGCATCTCCAAGGTAGGTAGTATACCGGTAACTTACTTAGGTATTAGTACTGGAGGTTCTACAAAAACAGCCAAGAGATCATCAATAGGTAATCACATCCCCAGCTCTGCGCAACATCACAGCCAATATGTAATTAATTACATACCCACCCTTCCTACCGATCCATACCCCATAAACAAATCGCTTTCATGCACAGGAAGCATGCATCAAGGAGCGTAGGCAGTGTAACTGCTCTCCCCCGCAAAGAAAGAAATCAAAGCAATATGTACGGAATAACTAAAATCATTAAAATAATACCTACGTACCTAATCTACTTGCCTGCAGTTCGTGTACCTACATACCTGCCTCTCTCTCAAACGTACCTGCGTAGGTACAGTAAGTACGAATCCGTAAGGTACTAGTACTTACATATGTACCTAGTCTACGGATCCGTACCTAACTCCTTCATACAGTAGGTAGGTAGTATAGGTAGGTAGCGCATCAAATCCAAAGCCGGCACCAGCACCGAAAGAAAAAAAAGAGAGAGAGAGAGAGAGAGACTCCGACTCCGACTCCGACTCCGAGCAAAGAGAAAACCAACCAACCAACCACACCCCCCACCAACGAAAGGAAGCCAAAAAGCCAAGAACGTAGCGTAACGACGGCATCGCGCATCATTTTTGCCGGTATCGGCCCTTGCCTGTATACCTAGCCTGCCTACGGAATAGTGTACGGACTACCTACCGCACCGGTAATCCTCACCTACCTACCTACGGACGTACTAGGTACCTACCTACACTAATAAGAGGTAGGTAGGTAGGTAGGTAGGTCCAACATCTCAGCAACTTGCTTTTCCTCGTCCCAGGTATACAGAATACCGGTACCTACCCATGTTACCTATCTATACACACAAACACACACACATAATATATACGCACGTAGGTACTTCGCACACTTCGCACACTACAAGTATCTAGAAATAGCAAGTATCTTCTTCAGCACAATTCAAAGACAAGAATCCGACGTAAATCGCCGGCCATCCGGACGCTTCTGGATATGTACGGTACGGGTACGGTAGCCCACAGGAGAGAAAAATGTACCTACTTAGGGTAGGTACTTACCTAGGTAGCACCGTGGATACCTATTAAGTAACGGCTAGACTGTATTATGTAATTCACAGAGACGGGCGGCCGGCCGGGCGGCCGGAGGGGCCGAAGTTCCAACAGGGCCCGGGGTCGTCACTCCCTCCTACCACCGTGTCATTATAATACCTGTGCTCTTGAAGAAACAAGCAGCTCGAACATCTTCAGAGACAAGCCTCGTCGCCACTGACAGGCAGCCCCGATGTCTTGCGAATTTGATCCAATTCAACGCCGTTGTATAACTATATAATGGCTGAACCGGCGAGAGGGCTATGGTAAAACATAGCTCATATGTAGGGTTGGCAAGGCATCCCTGTACATGTACATGAGCACAAATCTTGGGGTCACTTAGCATCTACCTGTCCATCGGCACACCATCGGAACCTGTTGCTGTGCACGCATGGCATTTTATTACCACCGCGTCGGCATATCCCAGGCCGACTCACCCCCAGAACCCTACAATAATTATGGTCCCGCAATCATTATCCCCCCTCAAACGCCTAAAACCCCGTGCGGTGTGACCGCTGGTTCCGCTCTCGTAGCTCGATCTATGCATGCGATAGGTCATCCCACTGAAACCAACAAGCCTTTACTTCCCACCGTTTATCCCATGGTATCTTTACTCAAAGCACTGACGCCGCAATGCAGTCCTAGTAGTGTACACCCATTTGCAACCTGGTTAAGGAAAAGGAATGTCGGCCAAGACTATGGGGTCGTTAGGCGCGATGGTCAACCGTTTTCTGCGGTTTGTAGTTGGGAATCTCGTCGAACCATCCCACTTCTTCGTTGTATTTATATGCATGGAACTCGATGCCATAGGGCTTCGGTTCTATGGCATATACCACTCCAAGAGGCATATCAAGGTCCGCGATATCATCCCTGGTGAGATCCATGAAGTACGCCATGAGGACTCGACAGACAGATCGATGGCCGATGATGACAAGATGGTCCTTTATACGCTCAATCTCACGTACCATATCTCGAAGTCGACTGATCACTTGGAGATACCCTTCTCCTCCAACGCCAGGATAGACATAATGGAGTTTATCCATCCGACGTCTGGTATATTCGTCGGTATGGTCGCGAGCGATTTCTTCGTAGGTTAGACCCTCAAATTTCCCTGCATTCAACTCGTTTAGCATTTCCCAATGTTTCACGTCGTAATCATCATCAGCTTCGAAGAACTGCGCCGTCTGTATACTACGCGTCAACATGGAGGTCCATACGCAAGTATTCTTCTCGTCGAGCTCCTCGTTGATTTCTGGGTAAGGTGGTGATTCATCACCAGGCAGAGGCGGGAAGGAAGATTGTGCGATTTTATTCTTCTGGTCAATCAGCCACTCTTTGCGTTTTTGTGTGATGAAATTGTACAAAATGAAACTGTAACGGTGGCCACGATCTGTCAACTCTGAATTGCCGCCAATCTTTCCGTGGTGATTATCGACGGATTGGCCGTGGCGTGTTATCCAAATCTGCCTGGGCGATAAATTGAAAGACGACAAGTATGTGGCAATTCCGGAGCTAAGGAAGCCCTCTAAGCCGAAGTGCGTAAGCTTCTTGCCAACATCAATCATCTACCCTGATGTCAGTCATCGTTTGCCAGAAAGCTCTCCAGTTGCGAACCGCTTACCTTGATGTACTGCATCCCGTGCTCCTCTTCGTAGTCACCTAGAGGAACGTAAGCACTTTCGTACGCCTTGATCCTCTCCTTAAAATCCGCCAGGGACTTGACTGGGTCTTTGTCTTTGTAGTCAGGACCAGACAATTTGAGACGCATATTTGCTTCCAATAGCTACGAAATGTTAGTACGTCGGAATAGTAGTAATATCAATTCTAATCGTACCTCGGGGTTCTTGCAAACACTCTCTATGAACAGAATCCCAAGCTTTGGCTCTCGAGCCTTGATATGGTCAAACACGTGCTGCCGGCGTTCGATCGTACTATTCGTTGCGTCAAGAATGCCAATGGATCCACCACCACAAAGCAGATAGTCCAATAACTCGTCCAGGGTCTCAATCGCTATCTCCTCTCGGATTTTGTAGGCTTCGGAGTTCTTGGGGTCGAAGAATTTGGCAGAATGATCGGCCTGCGCCGGATCATCTTGGTTCGGTGGTGCATTATTTGGAGCGTCTATTACTACTTGAATGCCATTGAGAAGGCCAGTTGCGGACATTCTCGAGACATCCGTTGGCTTCTCAATGGCCGATTTTGTTGATGGTGTCGCATGGCCTTGGATGCGGCGGCGATTGCCAACGTTGAAGATCTGCGTATTGTGCTGTTGCCAAGATAGATATCTCCTGAGTTTCTTAGTGATATATGATTTGCCTCTAGCAGGAAGGCCCACCATGACTATCACTAGCTTTGCAGCAACATCCCGGTCGGCAATTCTCCCATCGGGCGAGACAAGGGACCGGGTCATGCCCGGGATGCTCAGAGTGGTTGCATGTGGCCGTACTCGTGGCGTCGCTGAACCCGAGTTCTGTCGGAGAGGAGGTCTGTAACATAAGTGTTAATGACTAAGCCGGGATCAATGGATTCGTAACTTTGGAGATAGGGTGAACGTGAACTAGGTACTCACATCCTCGGTGACGCAGGAGCTGTCGATGATATACTCCTTGTATAGGGCGAGCAACCTTCTGCATAAGAAGACCGTCTCCAGTAGGAGGGACCATTAGGGCCGTTATCAATAGCGCGAAGAGCGTGTGCGAGAGAAGAGGGATTGGCAGAAGGACCAAAGCTAAGATGCGAAAGAGCGGGAGGAGGTATGGTGTTAGAAGGGCCTAGAGATGGGAACTGTACGCTTGTTCCAGAGTCGCCATTTAAAGACGTCGGGGTAGGTGGCGTTGCGCTGCTACCGGTATGTGCGGCCTTCGCAGTAACAGGAGTCCCGGAGCCATTGGCCTTCTGGGATTGAGACTCCGTGGGCAGAGGTGGCGGGGTTTGTGTGGAGAAGTCGTTCGAGGTTGCGACGAGTCGCTGGCGAGTCATTGCCGCTATGGCGAGGGTTGATTGTCGTAATTGTCTGCAAACAATGCGAAATTCTGTTGTGAATGCGAAATGCCTCTGATTAGTCGGGCGAGAAAGGCTCGATGTGGCGATGATCGGGCGGTTCGGAGGTTGTATTCAGGCCAGGAAGATGAGGGTAGTGATCAAATGCGATTGGCAAATGCTTTGGAGGGGAGGGGGGGGGGGGTTTGGTTTTTGATAGAAAGGGTTGTTTATGGAAGAGATAATAGGCTCTGGGTTCTGTAGACAAAACCCTGCCAGAGAGAAGTCTACTTGGATGAAAAGGAAATGTTATTCGTGACAGAGAGGAAAAGAGACAGCCTTAACAAGGTTGAAGCAATGAAAAAGTATAAAAGTGTGAACTCACCAGCTTTGATGCTTGTAGGAGTCGCGGCCGGTTGCGCAACAAGTGGATCGGGTGAAGCTACTTTTGGAATTGGACGGGGAGTCATGATTTGCAGGGGTCTCGACATAGTTAGCGTAGTGCTAGGTAGGTAGGTACCTATTACAGGGTGGGTCAAAGCACTGTGGATGGTTAAGTTAGTTACCTAAGTAGGCACCTAAGTGCTCTAACGGTTAGGTAGATACTGGTAGCACCTATGGCCTGTTCAAAAAAAGGCTTGGGGTGCCTGTACTTATACCTAGGTGGGTTTAGGTAACGACCTGGTAGCGCCAACTAAGCTGAAAGTAAAACGTGTGATTGAAGCACCTTATACCTAAGTACCTATGGTAATATCAAGTACCCTACGGACCGTACGTCCGTATGGTACCTAGGTATTAGGGCTCTTAGTGCAGTTTATCTACCTAGTACCCAGGTAGGTACCTAGGTACACTGCCCAGGTAGGAGGTAGGTTTAGGTAGGTTTAGTGTACGCAGTACCTGAAGGTAGGTTTAGTGTACGCAGTACCTGAAGGTAGGTACCTAGGTAAGTGGTGCAGGCGTTGTGAAGGTACCTATTCCGTAGGAACCTTTAGCATGGGGTCCTGCAGGAGCTAAGGCACGCGGGTGCGCTATGAAAGTACCTTAGGTAGGTGACTACTAAGGTAGGTACCTACTTAAGGTATGTACGGAATATCTTAGGTAGTGTACCTACTTATAGGTATACCTAGGTAGTAACTGCAGAAGGTACGGGCTGGCTTCCAGGCCTGTAGGAGCTCTTGCGCCGATGGAGGTCCGGGCTATTTTAGGTAGGTAGGCCAGAAGCAGGAATCGGACGCCGAAACCTCACGTCATCTTTTGCAAGGCGTACGGTGCGGTAGGTAAGGTAGTTCGTTACCGGTTCTCCATAGTAGGTAGGTAGGTAGTGCAGTGACGTTTGAGCCGATGTTGCGTGGGCTGTTTGCTCTACCCTATCGGTACACTAGGTATGTAGGGGGTTGGTAAAACGATACAACGTAGGACCTTATCGTGATCAGTTGGCAATCGAATGGGGTAGGTATCAGTAAATGGCACAAAGAATTAGATACTTCACTGCTCCGCTCAGCTCGACAAATGATGATTCCGGCAGAGAGATCGTGTTACCTACTCGGTCGTAAGTTGTGAGTTCTAGTTACCAGGTACCTAAGGTCTGAATGAATAGTAAGAGCCGAAAGGGTCTTTCTTAATTGTCGACCCGCCAGTCAGGCTAATCAAGTCCTGGTGGAAAGAAAGACGTGGGACGAAATGCATGCACAGCTGCTCAGGGCACTCGGCGGTGTTTTGATTTGAAATTATAACGCAGTGTATGGCGGCGAGGGGACGAGTCAGCAGAGCTCGTGGTCCGAGATGTTGGTGGTGGCAGCAGCAGCAGCAGATGATAGACAGTGGTTTAGGTGTAACCCGAGAGCAGTGAGATCCTAGACAAATAAATACCTGCAGTACTTTGCACATGCCTGTTGTTTGAAGGCGTTCTGGGAGAGGTGAGGCTTTTCTTTTTCCCAAGAGCATGCAAGATTCCAGCTTGGGTAACTACGCTAGACAACATCTTGATACGTCTACACGACACGACACGACATGACACGACCCAACAGATGCTGAGGTAGGTATGAGAAGTGATAGTTTGCGTCGTGCATTGTGCAAGGACGCCGGTTAGTGATGAACATTATCTCTTTTCTCTCACCAATACATTTTACACTACATTGTATTTCATCCCCCGTGCCCCTCAACCCCACGGATCCTTAATAATACATATCATCCCGGTCTCTTTGGGGTCGCCGGATCGTCTGCGACATGGTGGCTATTTAGCAGTGTAGGTAGTGTAGGTAGGTAGAATCTGCACAACCTTCCTTTCTCTTTGGCACGCGGACGCCTGTTCGGTTGAATCGGGCGTACAGTAGGGTATCTTTTCCTTGGCTGTGTTTCCATTGCGCGTTTCAAGGTAGGCAATTTGTCCGATCTGTCTTGGCAAAAAGGACCTTTCCGGGGCCGAGCCGGCACTGGCTCAACCCACTGAAACGGCACACAAGCCAGTAGGTATTCGCCTACACTACTTTGTCCCTCCATACATAGTACGTACTTACATTTCTATGTATGTGTATGAAGTAGCTATGTGCAGGCACTTGGCAAATGCATCTTGGGTTCACATCATCTATCTAAACGAAAATGGATGCTGGGAGGCGCGTCATCAGCGATACCTAAATTTGACATGTACTTATATGTGTTCGAGAGTTGTTCGCTTCGTCCTTTCCAGTCTCCGCCTATGTACTTCTGAGATCTGCACATATATCCAACTAACTACCTATACTCTGTAATATCATAGGGTAGGTATGTACATAGGTAGGTATACTACCTGCCATGCAGTGTGAAGATGTGTACACTTCTTCCTCTGTACCCCTATCGCGAGCTCGAGGATACACGACATATCGATTCCGGAAAGTGTGTGGGTTGATATTAATTGATAGAGGGCCTCACTTACCCATCGATCTACAGTAATCACGACTCAACTTGCAGTCTTCATCTAGGAATGTGACCTTACAACGGTCTGCTTCCCTCACGCGTGATGGTGGGATGAACGGGAAACCAGCCATGACCAAACGTTGGCCCACATGGCCTTGTGCAACGGCAGCATTCGTTACCACCGAAATGAAATGTCGGCGATGAGGCTCTGTGAGGGATTTCTAGATGCGTTTCAAAAACGACACTTAGAAACGCAGTGTAGGTATAAGTACGGATCCGTATGAATGTAAATATTGTATAAGACTACCTACCACCTACCTGTGTTTGCCCATCCCACTGGTTTTGGCACGAACTTTGGCGATAGGCAGACATGGCTACCCATCTTATTACTGTGTGTTAGGTACTGTCTGTAATTGTCGTCATTTGGGAAACTTTTTTTTTGGCTTGCAGATAGCTACCTAGTGTAACTATTATCTGGAGATTGAGAATCTTAGATCTTAGGGACCCAGGCTCAATCAACCAGTAAAGGGCGGATTAGATACTTATACTTCACGCGTACATACACTCCCTGATTACCAACTTCGGCGTCTTACAATTTTACAGTAAGTTTCCAAGGTTCTGCACTGGATTGGGATTAGCGACAACTGTTATAAGTAGTAACCGAGTCCTGGAAATACGTACGTACGTACCTACCTAGTATCTACATAACTACGGAATGCAGTAGGGGTCTATTCCGTACTGTTACTTGTAAGTAATCCTTAATAGCCATTCAGTTGGTGATAATACCCAGGCCGTATGAAGTACATACCGGTCTTATGAGGCTACTTACAAAGGCATCTTAGTACGGACGTAGGCAATTTTGTATGGTGAAATTACACTAGGTACCTACACTAGGTACGCACGGATCCCGTATGGTTGCGCTGGCTTCGTTTCTGAAGTCTTATCTAGCCTCTGCCACTAACAGCTTATTTTAGAACCCCATTAGCGACAATCGGTCAAGCGAGGAAGGAACTCATGATACCTAAGATGTAGCGCCGTTATCACATTGTCCATGACTATTTGAGTCTTGAAAAGCTCAACAGATGGTTTGATTTTATGCTATGGTTCGTAGATACGAGGCGCAAAAATGAGATACCTTCCTTACCTAGGTAGGTAGGTACCTAAGGTAAGAATACCTAGGCACACTACAGTAAGAAAGGATACATGGGTAAGGTAATATCTTACTATGTAACCTAGGTACCTACCTATGTGATCTCTCTTTACACTACAAGTTCAATTCTAGAAAACCGCCCCCAACTTGCTCGGATTCCAGCTAATCTCTAGGAGGTGGTATAGGTAGGTAGGTTGTTGTTGAAATGTTCATACGCCGCCTACGGATCCGTAGTACCTAGGTAGGTATCTAGGTAGGCAGGCACTTCCGGTGAAGATTCTGCAACTCGCTACGGGCGTACAGAAGTGTGTCAGGCTACGCGAGTACGAAATACGAAGCTGTTTTTAGAGGCTGTAAGTACGGATCCGTACCTAGGTAGATCTGCCTGGTGGCCTGGTCTGGTCATTTAGGTAGGTACACTACCTACCTACCTACCTACCTAAGGTACTATAATAGGTACGGTAATGCCTAGGTATACCTACTTGAGGTACGGATCCGTAGGTACTTGTACCTACCTTAGGTACCTAGCTAAAATTTGTCTGGCTTGACAGCTTGTACCTACCTAGTACGTATACCTGGTACCTAGCGTATGAGGGAATCTGCTTACACTACCTAGGTACTCCGTACAGCAAAATACCTATAGATACTTAGGTAGGTATTACTTGGAACAAATTGAAACAACAAGGACGGACATAAAACTTGTATGAATTACTTTCTATGTTGTGAGGTTAGTAGTACTGTAGAAAGGTTAGGTAGTAGGTAGTAGGTATTATGTAACTTTACAGGAGGTACCTAGGCGGCGCACCGTATCTTACCTAGGTAGGTACGTCCGTACTTCGTATACTGTACCGCACATACACTAAAGTACCCACCTACTTATGTACCTAAGTGTATGGAGCACGTCATGATCTGCGTTGTATGAAGTACCTACTAATACCTACCCTAGGTACCTATTCCCACATCCTTCATAGTACGAAGTAGATTAGGAAGTACTTTCCCTGCCCCATTCCACTTTTTTTTTTTCTGTTTTCATTTACTTGCCTACCTAACCCAGCGTAATAACGAACTACCTAGGTACGGTGTACGACCAGGAGTTAGGCATATAGGTAGGTAATGTACTACATTAGTAGTTGGTAACTTCAAGTTATGAGGTCTCAGCAAAAATGAAAGAAGGTGGGGGCGTTGGCAGGTACCTACCTATGTAGACACCTACCTACCTACCTAGTGTAAGTACACAAATTGCCTAGCGAAGTAATCCGTACCTACCTTAGGTACCTACCTAGGTACCGTAGCGACAGCTTATCTACCTAGTACGTACGTAAGTACCTACTTAAGTAGGTAACCTAATTCCGTACATACACTACGTCCGCAGATGTGGAGTTGGTAGGTAGGCGGTACTAGGTACACTAGGTACCTACACTACCTAAGTAGGTACCTACCTAAGGTACTTAAGTACGGAATAGGTAGAGGCTAAGTACCTAGAGAGTCGAGTGTAAGGGTGGGGTTCTTCTTATCGATATGCCCCTCCATCCACTTCAACCTTCGTGAATGAGAAGATCAAAACTGCTTCCACGTGCTTCACCAGTTACCTGAGGGAAGTTCGAGGAGGAGGCAGATTTTCTTCCAAGTGCCGCTCCTTTTTTCGGTCATTCAGAACTCTCATATCCTGTCTTTATCATTTGTCAGGCTGCTTGTTGTTGGCCTTTTCCTACCTTGCCAGCAGTCGTTTGTTCCATTGACATTTGCTGGCGCCTCCTCGAATTCTCACAACTACCTACTACTACTCTTTTTATTACGATACCTACTCTGTAACTGCAGGCCTCTCTTTAGTAACTGCGATGGAAATATCCTACTCGCGCCCTGGCAACCACAGGTTGTTATTTCATTGAGATCAACCATCTCTTATCTCTGAAGCTTATTACAACGAGCCTCGCCTGACTACCTTCACCTCTGACGACCTCTTACAAACGCCTATGCGCATTGCGTGCACCTTCCCTGTCTCAGCAGAAATTTGAACATCTCCATCTCCAGATCCCCCATGTAGGTACAACTCCCACCTTCTCGCGACATCTCTCACCACTTTACCATCCCCCCTCTCTCTTCCCTTCCTCTCATACTTTCATTGCGACATGCCTAGTATTCTAGGTACCTGGGTATTTATGACTGGAAGTACTGCTTGTCGTGTTCCATATCCATCCCAACTGCATTGCCAACTTTCCTCCACCCACTATTTGCCCAATTACCCATCCTACATCCCGGCCATTCTGTCTGCCACCCTTTTTGCTCCTGGATTGTCTGTTCTTGTCACGTTTCTTAGTCCTTTGACTTAACGCCTTGTATGCTTGCTGCAGGTTTCCGCTATGAGCGATTCCATGAAGGAAGTCGTCGAGACGCTCGACCCCGTCTCGAGACGGCTCATTCCTGCGAATATTGATTCTGGAACTCTGGTACCTCTCAAAACTACACTTGAGTTGCGAGACAATCTTACGCTTGGCCTCGCTTACATCACCCGGGCTCCTACCCGATACACTAATGATATCGTGACGTAAGTTTTCTATTTGGATGCTTGGTCAATGTCCTATCAATCGGTCTAACTTCTCGCTCTCCCTCTTTCTAGCATTGCCCGAGCCCTGGTGGGTGACGATGCGGCTAAGAACGTTCCTCATCTACGCCGGTGCTCCAAACCTGTCGATCTCCCTCCTCACCTGAAGTCGCAATTCATGAATGAGGGTAATGGAAGAGCCATTCATACTGGAAAGTCTAATTGGCTATACATTCTGCTGGGCCCGAAAGATGAATTGCCCTATGATGAACTATTGAGAGGTCTTGCTTCTGTTGATGGTATTAGAGATGACATCTTCGTCGGCATAATTCCGGTTCCTCTACTGGCCCCGACATCCCAGGTCCAAGCCAACCTGTGGTCACAGCAATTTTGGCAGACGGTCTATAGAAAGAGCAACCCACTTGGCCCTCATCCCAGCAATATTTGTCGTACTACTTCGGTTGTTTCTCGCGACGCATCTGTTTGGATGAATTTAGCCCATCAGGTGGCAAGGAATGCGCGCGATGCCGGCATGGGAGAGCCTATCGGCGCGGTCATTATCAAACGGACTGTTCCTGGAAAGTTTGAACCTCCCAAGGGTGCAACCATCAAGACCGAACGTTCAAACTCGTGCATAACACAAGGTAGCCAGACTACTGTGGAGCCTATCAACGGCGACACATCCGAGAATGCTGCTAGTCAAGATTCTCCTGAACCCGTGACCGTGACCGTGAACAATGATGTCACTGAGGACGCAGCGACCTCTGATACTTCAGGACCCGAACCCGAAGCCAAGGAAACTACACAGATCGTCGCCCTAGCTGGAGATGCTCGATGGCATCAGCAGGAGAGATTTGGCCGCACAGGAAATCCAATGGCCCACGCAGCCCTTCGAGCTATCAGTATGGTAGCACAGAAGCTTGTCAGAACCGAGAACAGACCCCAGGACAATCCAAATCTTATGGAGTTTGAGGCTTTCCAAGATGGTCCCCTGCTCGACGACGAGCAAGTCGTTTTTGACGCCGAACATCCATGCCCTGATGGTTATCTCTGTCATGATCTTGAGCTGTATCTAACGCATGAGCCTTGCGTCATGTGCGCCATGGCCATCCTGCACTCCCGCATGGGTCGTATCGTCTTCCGTCACCGTATGCCATTAACCGGCGGCATGAGCTCAGAGGACCGCGGCTATGATACCTGCGATAAGACTGCCACTTGTGAGGATAGCCTCTGTGGTGGTGGCCGCGGTCTTGGACTGCACTGGCGCAAGGAGTTAAACTGGAGTATGTTAGGATGGGAGTGGGAAACGGACACTGTCGAGCGTCTCACAATCGATCCTCATCTGCATGCGTGAATCAGCATCTTTGATAACACTGTCGAGTACAGGGACCTGCAGAGACTTTGGTTTGAGGCAAGCACAGGAATTAGGTAGTCCTCTTGTCTGACATTTCGCATCATAGCACTATGAAAATACATCGATAAAAAATTTGATCAGGCCAGCGCGAGATTGTGTGTTTGATTCACCTTGCAATCTTCCGACTTAAACGAACAGCATCGTAATTCTCTCGTCTTGTGGCGTCTCCCATAAATTTCGAACTGCTCCGGACTTGAAGAGCCACCACTTTGGAAAGGCTTCCCCGGATTTGCAAGTTCAGGACGTACTTCTCTCTAATTTTACGCACTACTGTAAAAGAAGACATTGAGGAAGAAGAAATCCAAACCTGTGATGAGTATGATATACCATACAACATTATGTAAGTGGTTTGTCTTCAAGTATGTTGGGGGTCGTGAAAAGTTATACGTGAACACTTGGTATTATGTCAGTAGTACCTATGGAATATATGTCGGCTAGACCCATAAGTCAGTCCAATTGTAGAGTGTAGATGACTGTGCCCTTTCCTTAACCTCTTTTCCCTTCCCCAAGATTCATTGAGTAGAGACAACCTGACCAGTCTGACAATTATCTGGTAGCTTGTTGTCGGATAGGTAGGAATCTGTTCAAGGAGTGTTCCCATATTGTAGTATAGGTAGGTAGGTTGGTACGTAGGGTCCCCCACGAAAGAGAGGGAGGCGATAATCTGGACATAGGCCAGGTTCTCTTCCACGCCATGTAACTACCCCACTCCGCGTCTTATCTTATCGCACTGCGGATGACAGGGGCCCTTGACGCAAATCGCCCTGTGCGTTCGCCTTTATCGCATCTACCCTACCTACTTCGTATTTACTGTGTATTTGCGGATGAACAGACCGTAGGAAATGGACGCGACCGGAAGCCGCCTTTGATTTACTTTCTTAGTGCATCCTCTGTGGGATGTCACAAAATGAGCTTTCTTTGACATTCTCAGCCCACGCTCTTGCGCCTTCGGCACGTCTTCAGGTCCCAACAAAGCGCCGTGTTTCAAACAAGTATCAGTGGCCCTTCTCCGGGCAAGCTGCCGGATGATATGGACCAGTGAGCTGGTTCCGAGACTCATTAATTTACATTTTGGACAATCACGATGCCTCCGACTAAATCCAGCGAGAAAAAACGGGCTTCACGGCCAAGCCCAAGTTCAGATCCTCCCGCGGCTCCTAAAACGAGTAGAAAACGAAAACTTGATCCTAATCTTCCAAAATATTACGCTGTGCGTGCTGGAAATAAACCCGGCGTCTATCTCACTTGGGCCGAGTGTCAGGAACAAACGGCGGGTTTCTCAGGCGCGTCTTGTACGTTGTGGAGTCATACTCGTGCGGAGGTGCACAGGCTAAACGTATTCGCCAGATAAAAGCTTTACAGATCGAGAAGATGCCGAAGCATACGTAGCTGGCAAGAAAACGTCAGCTCAAATCGAAGAAGATAAATTTTACGCCGTAGCTGTCGGTAGAGAGCCTGGAATTTATACAGACTGGGATGAAGCATCCGTCGCGATCAAGGGCTGGAAGGCTCCCAAGTATAAGAGGTTCAAAACCCGCGATGAGGCAGTCGATTTCATTCGAGCCCACGGTAACGAGGCGGCACAGGAATGGCTTTCAAAGAAAACTGCCGAGCCGCGGAGCAAGAGAGCTAAGGTTGAGCTTGACGACGAGCAGGATGTGTTATCAATCTTCACGGACGGGAGCAGTCTGGCCAATGGCCGTGCGGGGGCGGCCGCCGGTGTCGGCGTCTTTTTTGGCGAGGGCGATAAGCGGTAAGCAAATGGTGATTGATCTTCGGCATGCGTGTCCATTTACTTATATTATGTCCCCCATAAGGAACGTCTCGGAACGTCTTCAGGGCGTGGAACAGACTAACCAACGAGCCGAGCTCACTGCCATAATCCGCGCTCTGGAATTGACAAAGAGCGTGAAAAGTATCAGAATCATCACGGACAGCAAATACTCCATCGACTGTTCAACAAATTGGTACAAGGCTTGGGAGCGGAATGATTGGAAGAAGGCCAATGGAGATACCGTGATGAACCAGGACCTTATTAAACGGATTCGAGCCTTGATTGATGAGCGAGACGAAGTCGGCTTCAAGACCGGGTTTCAATGGGTTAAGGGCCACTCGGCCAGTGCTGGAAATAATGCTGCTGATAGACTGGCCGTGGCTGGCGCCAAGAAGAAGAAGAGTTGAAGTTTCAGGTCAGGATGGCCGTTTTCTTCAAACAAAACATTAGTGTCGTAATTACGACATCCAAGAAGACTTTTTAAGCCTTGTAAGTTTAGTTAGCACCATTGACGTATCCAGAATCGGCTGATCTATGATAAGTATCAAAAATCATTACGTCTTTCCCTTCATCAAGTGGGTGTGTTAAGTTAGTTGATAAATCGGATCTCCATGGCCTATGACTAGTGTAGTGATCCTCCCGGCCGAAGGCTGTCCACTCTAGGACCCAGGGTAGATAGATATACATACAATAGATACTGCGACTCTGTCTACTCATACATATGGTTGCAGCTGCGACGGCACCGGGGCAGATAGCTTATCATAGAGCGAACAGCGCGCGTGTCCCGGCAAGACATATTTCCGGGGTTATAGATTGTAAAATTGCACAACTGCGACGGTTGAAGCGCTTGTGATCGATCTTCTGACGCCCTCCCGTACCCTACACTAGACGGGGTCATGTGGGTCATTTACTAAGCGGCCCTTGGGCGACAATCCGATTTGTACCAAGTTTTTTCTATTAATGCCGGCCTTCACGGTTCTCCCACCGATACAACGTCTCATCAGTTCTCACCCTACTCTTTCTCAAAATTAAACGAAGATCTCATCAAGATTGGCCAACTGTTTTCGTCCACCTGGTTTCCCCAGTCCCGACGTACCCTCTGTGATATATAAACTGGCTTTCGAATCAGCTCCCACGCCGTTATTTATACAGACAAATGGTTCAATAATACTAGCTTCATTCCCGCCGGCCTGCCACTGCTTCCTGGCGCTGCACACGTCGATTGACGACTCCGGTGTTACCTAAAGTCCTGGAAAAGGTAGCTATCGGCACGACTCATCATGCCGACCTTGGAGATTAACAACTTCAACATTGTTCTCAGTGTCCTGGGGGGATGGATTTCAGTCTTCGGTTTGGTTTCCTATCTAATCAAGGAAAATTTTTACCTTTCAGAAGCTCGTAAGCTCCTATCACGGCCATCTTACCCTCTCAGTCCTGTCTTTGTGATCTTACTAGTCCTCCCTCAGGCTTTCTGCTGATACTTTCCTTTCTGGCCTTAGTCATCTCTCTTTTAGCGGGCATTACTTTTTCGCCGCGCGCCCTCAACTGGGTACGACCAATTGAGTATGTCGGTTCCACTGAGAACTTGGATAAGGTGACGCTGTATTTCACGCGCCTAGTCCTGGGTGTCCAGCTTGTTCTTGCTGGTGTCCAGCTGCCGAGTCGCTATCTAGTGAAAGAATGGAAGCCTCTCATTCTTCTCCTTGGTCCTATCATGACGGCTATGTGGCTGTCAACAAGCCTACTGGTTTGGGCCCTCGTGCCGCACATCAAGTTTCTCCACGCGCTAGCCATTGGAGCTTGCGTGACGCCCACTGACCCCGTGCTGTCTAATGTTATTGTCAAGGGCAAGTTTGCAGACCATAATGTTCCGAAAGACTTGCAGAAGATTATCATTGCAGAGTCCGGGGCTAATGATGGGCTTGGATACCCATTCCTTTTCCTCGCTCTGTACCTCATCAAGTATACTGGCGATGGTGGCGTATCTGAGTCCGGCGGAAGTGGTCTCGCAATTGGTCTTTGGTTCGGAGAAACATGGGGCTACACGATCCTACTCAGCATCGTCTATGGTGCCGTAGTAGGATGGCTCGCTAAGCAGTTGCTTCATTACAGCGAGGATCACAAGTTCGTTGACCGAGAGAGCTTTCTGGTCTTTGCTTTGTCGTTGGCCCTGTTTATTACGGGCACATGTGGTCTGATCGGCAGCGACGACATTCTTGCCTGCTTCATTGCCGGAAATGTCTTCACGTGGGATGACTGGTTTCGCTTGGAAACCCTTGATGAGGTACGTGTGCCAGCTCATGCCTTCTTATCAACTCTTGGATCACATGCTAACTGCCGCAGTATGCTTCATTCCAAATCCAATGAATCAGTGAGCCAGTTTGAACCGGACTATTTTGCTGACGTTTAATTTCTTATTATAGTTCACTTCAGCCCACTATCGATATGCTTTTGAACGTAACCATCTTTATGTGGTATGGAGCTGTTTGCCCCTGGCAGAGCTTTTCGGCCAATACTGTCGTTCCACTCAATCGTCTCTTGCCGCTTGGTGTCTTGATTTTGCTTCTCAGACGGCCACCATTCATTTTTGGTTTACACAAGAAGATCCCACAAATTAATGGTATCGCACAGGCTACTTTCATGGGATTCTTTGGTCCCATCGGCTGCTCTGCCGTCTTCTATTTGTATGTCACTCTCGACTTCATCAATACGTTGAACCCCGAGGGTGGAGACGTACCGAGGGATGATGTACAGGATCTTGGAGAGATCGTTAGGGTGACCGTCTGGTTCTTGGTTGTACTCAGTGTTGTAAGTATTCACAATTCCTTCGTCTGGATGGAAATACTGACTATTACAAAGGTTGTCCATGGGCTTAGCATTCCCTTGGGTAAATTCGGCGTCTACCTACCCCGAACTCTCTCAAGAACTTTAACTATGGTTGGAAGTATTGAACGTCCCTCGTTCCAAGTTGGGAATTGTAAGTTGCTTTCAAACAAAATACCCTTGCTACTGTCTTTTATAAATATAAAGCTTCTGTCCGGCCGAAGGCATGGGCCGCATAACCCTCGAGGCTTTTACGAATATCGTCTTAGATGGCCCTTTCTAACTCTGAATATCATAGTCATTGGCGAAGGGCGATTGTCGTTTGGACGCTCAAGGAGCTGGGCACGTGAGAGTGTTGCGGCCGGGTCACAAAATTGGTTCGTGGGGCGGCCAGTCCCAATTGGTGGTACTCGAATCATCCCACAGGACTCTATTCAAAACCTGCCGTCAACACCAAGTGACCTTGCGGTGAATAAATCTGGGGTGATTGCGTCTGTGCGACCGGCTCCAGACAAATCTCTGCAGTCACATTTCAGCCCTCAACGGACAATCCATTTCCCAGACGAGCCGGGCCCGGGTCGGGCCCGGCAGCAGTCACCGATTAGTCCTCGCCGGGTCATCCACTTCCCGGGTGACGAGGTCTCAGCTCCAAATCTACAATCGTCGCCTTTTATTGCTGAGGGGACGAATCACCTCCCGGCTGAGGTGGTCTCGGTTTCGGATCGGCGACAGCCCGAGGAGGTGTGATGGTAACATCTCCAAGAGCGGCTGCATTCATCCCGCTATGAATTCCAGAAAAGTTTTTGTTTACAAGTGCTTTGAGCCCGCGTTTGATTCTCACTGTCGCCTCAAAGTATACTTGAGGGAAGTGGTTATGTTGGTGAATACATAGCGTTCTGAGTACCTAGCTGAGTAGAAATAGGCATACTTTGTTCTGATCACATGTAGACGGTTCTACGGGGCAAGATATATCCTGGATGAGGTTGATTTATACGTACCAGGATTTGGACCCCCTAATACCTATGGAAAGTTTGTTGTTTGCATATTCTGCATATTGATACGCTTTGTTGTTGGTTGTAAGGTACCTGATATGGTGCCTATCTACGAAGTAGAAAAAGCAAATGAACATCTTTATTACCTACCTAGTACGGACGTACTACCATAGATACCTACCTAGGTACTCTATTTCAACCGGGCCGAGTCTGACTAGGTAGATCTATGTAATGTAGTCCGTTGGTCTTTTAGTGGACTTTTCGGTGTGATAGGTAGGTATTTCAGGAACACGCCGTCGATGATGCACGATAGGTAGGTACGGACGTAACCTAGGTAGGGAATCGCCTTGTATTTACGGACTATCTTGAGTAGTGCCAGACCGCCGAAGAGCTTTCTTGTCAAAATGCCAGGATGATCCAGGCACTGCTTTCGTGTCATATGTAGGTAGATTCGCGATCGGAGCCGCCGGGCCGTCAGATCTTCAACAGACCGAAGCGGACCATAGGTGGATTTTGCCGATGTTGTAAACTAGGCCATATCGGGATTAGTCAGTTAGGTTGCGATGACACACAGAGGCCGCACCCAGTTTTATCGAATTCTCAAGGCTGAGCCCTCGTCTGCGTCCTTTAAGCACACTGAGCGCTCTAAACTACTACCTAGCAACCACCTATACTTATACTACGTAAGTGCCTAATCATCTACCTACCTTCTACCTAGGCAGGTGGGATTGGATTACTTACTGACGTCTAAAGGCTCTAAAGGATACAGAAGACCCCAGAGTCGAATCCAGTTACCTACGTTACGTTCGTACCTGGAATACCTACACCTACCTAGCACAGACAGGCTGCCTGTCTCTCCACTCCTATCTGTCTCTCCCCTACCTATTCCGTATACTGATATTATTTGCCTACCTACCTACCTTACCGTCCAACACATCTTCACTTTGCATTGCATTATCGAGCTTGCCGATCTAGCGTCCCTAGCTCCCTTCACTTCCCACGCTATATATGTGTGTCCATTATATGGGGCTCTAAATCTCTCCAAAGTCCCACCGTAAAGGTTTCATCTCAGATGCTGCAATTCGAATCGCAACGACACCCGTTCTCCCATCACCTGATCAGTCATCACCCAGAAAACACAGCGCACGGCACACGGCACGGCACACGGCACAGAGTACGCACGACCGTTACGAGTAGACATTGGCCCCTACGAGCAGGACAAGCAACAGCAGCAGCGCCACCGTTGCCAGAGGAATCCGTCCTCGTATGAAATCCCGCCTGCTTCAACGCTGATTACTTAACGAATCGCGGCACGGAAAGAACAGACCAGACCGCAGTGCAATCTTGACCGACATACAACCTCTTTATCCCGTCCTTCCGCAGCCCCATCCTCTCGCCGATCCGTTTCCTTGGCCGCGGAACAAAAACCGCTCACGCGTCCATTGTGTTTAGGACAGCATCCTAGAACCAAAATTAACATCAATTGAGCCCTATAAGGAGTCGGGATGTTACTGTGAAGCAGTATTGACGGGAATACCATTCCATAGGTAGAACCTGCCTTTGCCTTGGCTTCTTGTTAAACGAATCTGCCAACATAATAGTATTTGCTAAGACGCCCCCGGACCTTTTGAAAACGGCGGCGTTGCGACTCCTCGGACGAGACTTTCCGGAATTTTTTTTGATCAGATTTAAACGCAAAGGAAAAAAAAAATCTTGTCGCAACCGGCGGGGTGGAAGACTCGACCCGACAACATGCATAGCTCGGAGTCATTCAGTTTGCCCGAGCGGGATCAACATCCGGTGCCTGAAATGTATGCTTTTGAATTTGGCTCAGACATTGACTATGGCGACGCTACAAATAATGGCTCGCTAATGAAAGAAACTGCTTTTATGGACCTTCAAGCAGGCGAAGGGGGTGATCATGCAGTATTAGATGGCCCCGCGTATACAACCTTCGATACCGCGTTCGATACTCTTGACCAGCAGTATCCAGTGACGCCTGCTACAGATATTAAACTCAATCCCCACCTTCCATCGCACCGAGGGTCGACTTCTTCCTCGTCATCGATGAGAAGTAGCAGCTCAACCTCACCTCATACATCAATAGATGCAACCCACATGGATACTTCTCCTGGCGCATGGCTGGAAGATCTCGCGGATCATGATGATACAAACATGGATTCGTCTATCGACTATTCTCAATTTCTTACCATCTCGGGCGACATGAATAGTCCCGATGCTCCCGCTGCCAATGAGTCTCTACCGGATTCTCACAACTCCACCGCAATTCTGCCTCAAGGCCGCGCTGTTAAGCGACGAAAGGCCCAGCCCAAGCAACGCAAAGTGAGTTACATTTGAATTCGATCCCTCCAATAATGAGCGCTCACGGTATACAGGAACGGTCATCGAATCAATCCACAAATAAGGCCAGTGTGAAGAGTCCAAATGAGTTCTCGCCTGTCTCGACACGGATCGCGAGTAGCGAGTCGCCGGCTCCTTTTATGTATGCCAGCAATTTGCCCTCGCCAGATGGCAACGTGAATAATTTAAGCGATGTCTTCGGCGGCGGACGGCTAAATCAGGGTTGGCTGTCCACATCGGTGCCGCCGGTCAATAACCCGCTTTTGGCATATTTACAACCTACGCAGTGCCATGGCATACCAAACAGCAAACCACCTGCATCGTTGTCGCATTCTTCATTGCCCAGATTAGTGATACACCCGATGCCTATCAAATCTCGGGTTGAGACTCAAATCCCCCTTAAAATCACCTTACATAATCTTCCAAAGGGGATCAAAAAGGTTCATCTTCCAACTCACACCATAGCTAAACCAAAATTACTTCAGAAGCCGCCGACAGGGCCAAGCCCCGACACACTGGAATTGACGACTATGCTTGTCTGTACCAGTGCCATGATTGATGATTCTAGACTTAAGCGCGCTCTTGCACGTGCCGCTGCAAAACCGAACGCCAACGATTCGAGCAGTCCCCCGGATAGTATTGATGACGAAGACAGTAAGCCACAGAATGGAGGCGAAGTACGCATTTGCTCGGGCTGTATTACACGGGAAAGAAAACGTGCTGGCCGGAAAAAGCACAAAAAGCCAGAAGAAGATGAGCTCTGGGATCGATTCGAACGAGAGCGTGCTATCGTATTTAACACTCAGGAGGTGAAGGAGTGGCAAACTGTCACTCCAGTCATGGCTGATCCAACGGGTGCTGGATTCATTAGCGGTGCCCTTCCTGAGGGAACCGTGCAGGTTGATGCGCCTATGCGTATTGCATGCTATTGCCGCCATCATGGCGAGAAGCTTGGTTTCCAGGTGATTATCACACTCAAGAACTACATAGGCAACGTTGTTGCCCAGGGAATCTCATCATCGATCATGATAACGGATGATCATAAGACTCCCGCCCATGCTGAGCCTGCGCCGGGGCCTACGCCTACACCGCCGTCAGCCCCACAATCTCAACCTGCTCAACCCCGACAGTCACCACAACTTCATTCTATTACTCATGGGTTACCATCGTCGTCACAGGCAGGTATTTCTCAACCGGTGATGACGCAGATGAACCCCATCCAATCTAAGGGGCTACAATCATCAACATACCCGACAAATCCTGGAGATGCTTCGCTGCCTTTTCGTCAGACTCCGGCCACATCAGATGTGCAAAACAAGGGACAAAACATCCCATTAGGTATCATCCCAGTGGGTCACAATCTACAGGGTTCATCAACGGCACCTACCCCACGGACTCTTTCACGACAGGCTTCCCCAGCTAGCCCCCTAAGCGCGGGCACCAGGAAAAGAAAGGCCAGCGTCGCGAGTAAGGTGCCCGTTGGCCTCTCTATGACAAAGATTGAACCAAGCCAATCGCCATCAATCCCCCCAAATGTTCAACAGAATGATACCACCGTCATCTCGACAGGTAATTCGCCATACTTAACAAATCTCACTCGCTTTCCGTTGAATGGAGACCCCTCAAATCAAGGACAACAGCATTTGCTCAATAATTTGCCGCAGTCGCTTGGTACAGGATCGATGTCGCCAAATAGTAACGGGTCAGAGCCATTCCTGTTTTCTGGTATCAATCGAGTTATGAACATAGAACGGCCTGCAACTCAGATGTTCTCCGCTCCAGTTTCTGCACATGTCAGCCGTGCCCCTAGTCCAAGTCAGCTGCGACCTGAACAAACAAATTTACAACATTCACAACGGGTTCAAGAAGTGCTTTCTGGTTCTATCATGCCACCGCCCGCTATTCTCAGGATAATCCCTAATGAGGGATCAAAGTGTGGAGGAGCCGAGATCACTATTCTTGGCAGTAACTTCACAAATGATGGTCTCGAGGTTTATTTCGGGTCACAGAGAGCTATAACTACGACATTCTGGGGACCGACGTCCTTAGTATGCATGCTTCCACCGTCACCAGTAGCGGGGCCTGTCCCTGTGACAATTAATCAGCCCGGAAGACGACAAGCCATTCACACGCCTACTTTCTTCAATTACAAGGATGACGACGAAGACCAGCTTATTCGTACTGCATTTGGAGTTTTGGCCGGTAAATTCGGAAGAGCGGTATCGGACCCTGCAGATTTCGCTAGGACCATCTTGTTCTCACAAACCTCGGCGTCTGGCTCAAACAATCAAGCTCCCCATGGCAGCGGCAACAATAATTACAACCACTTCAGTATCGAGTCCGGTGAGGCCGTCGAATCCAGCCTTCTCCGGATGCTTGAGATGATGGACCTAGATGACGGGCCTCACCAGGTTCAAATCAATCATAGAAGATCAAGCGGACAGACTATGTTGCATCTGGCATGTTCTCTTGGCTTCACCCGTTTCGTAGACGGTCTGCTCTCGCGTGGTGCTAGTGCGCACCTCAGAGATAATGGTGGATTTACGCCGCTTCATATGGCGGCGATGAACAACCACCCTGAAATTATGCGCCAGCTTATTGGAAAAGGGGCCGATCTAAATGCCCAGTCCCGTTCTGGTCTCACACCTATGGATGTCGCCAGATCGCTGCCTGTTCGTCGTATTCTACAGAACAGAGATCATTTCCGTTCTCAAAGTGCCGATTTAGCCAGCAGCGAGCCGAACAATGTAAATGCTGTAAGATCTGCAAGCAAGCCATTGCACCACCAAGAAACTCAGTCAGAAGCTCCTGATATATCAGAATCGAGTGATGACAGCGATTCATCATCAGAGGCTACCACTGAGGATGATAGAGCCTGGCTTGATATGAGAAGAGCTAATTTCGGCGAACCCCGTCACCAGTCCATTACAGGAACCCGTGAAGCAGACGAGGCGGGCGAAGGTCCAGCCTCTCCAAGTGCCACAATGGCGGCTATTCGGGAGCAGGTCGCAACCCAGCTACAACAGTTCCAAAATACTATGACGCTACATTTACAGAACTTGGCTCCATTCCAGATGCCCAATATCCTTAACCTACCGCCTATGCCAATATTGCCTGGCTACCAGGCTTATTTACAATCGGCTCCGGTGATGCAACGTATCAGCTCTCTTGTCCCTCACATACGTGGGCAGCGACCAGGGTCGGCCGATGACCATACAAACAACCATAGTGACAATAGATGGGGAGGGTTTCCATTTTTTGGAAATAAAGACGCCCCTCCTGCCTACGAAGATATATTCCCCCAGAAGGATCTTGACACCAAACAGGCAGCGGCCGCGCAGGCCGCAGCAGACTTTGAAGCGGATGCTAAGTGTACCGCACTGTATGACCAAGATTCGGCAGAGAGCTCGCAAAGCCAGACTCAAAGCCAACCGCAAAACCAAGAGCCTGCTCTACTCCAGATCGGACGCAAGCATCAGATCACCAAAGAACAACAGGAAGCTCTACAACGAGCACACGCCCAGCGGCTCAAGACGGGCAGTAGTGATAAAATGCTGTGGTTTGTCTGGGTAAGTGCTATATCTGATCATTGAGGCTCTGATACAAGGCTAATTATGATATAGATCCCCATCCTCGTGTTTGTCCTCGGAGCAATGCTCTGGAGTGGCGCGCCCTCGCTCGTTGCCAACACAGCCAGCGCGGCTAAAACGCTGGCTAGCTTCTTTGCCAATCCGCGAGATATCACTGATCGAGTTCACCGAATTATTCAGGAGCTGCCCTAGCTGCCTTTCGGGGATAGCGATAGCCCCCTCTTCATCGTTTTAACACGCTTTAGCGTATCCCACAAGGTGCTCCGCTTCCATCTTCCCACTCTTTATAGCGTTAAAAATCGGCGGCTCGAGCCATCAAGTTCCTGTCCATCGTTTCTTTTCTTGGTCTCTCTCATCAGACATTTGTATATCTAATATGACGACATGATTAGGGAGTGAGAAAGGGAGGGCGCATTACTCTACTTAATCAAAATGAAATAGAGTCTTGCGTGGAAATGCATGTAACTATATGACCAGGCGTTCAAGGGTTGTAGATAGCACTTTGTATGGTATAGTCCCTTTGGCCCCGTGTGATAAAGTCGCATGTTATTTTTGTTATCTTTGCTGTTTTTGAGGACAGATACATTGAACGTTTGGGGGAGTACACCCGTACCCTATCTTTGACTTCCATCTTATTGTGTCGTTTATTTTATTTTATTTTTTTTTGGCAGATTAGTTGGGTTCGTGGCTCTGGATGGTATGGCTGATGGAATGAAATGTTATGTATGGCTATTGTAGGGCTTGATGCGGTGTGTGGTGTGGTAGGGCAGCATAGACAGAAATCCAATTGGTATTGATTCGGGGGCAAAATTGGCTATTTATTATCAGGCGAAAGCTGTGTTGCTGTGGCTGAAATGTGATCAGTCGTTTCGTTTCTTTTTATTCTTGAATGTGTCGGTGTTGTCATATCATATCATCACGTCCCCGATTGGAAAAGCAAAATTTATTAGGCAGGTCTGGGTGAGGTGCTTTACGGCGCGGCTTTACGCAGGAAATCGGATCATGTTTAGTACAGTTAGCAGGTATGTATGTATCCGGTCACTGGATACGTGAGGAAGAAGGTTGGTATTGGGTTGTGCGCATCCGTGTCTTTTCTATTTAAGGAGTAAGTACTTAATGTATGTAGGTAAGTCGGAGGTAGAAGTAGTCATGAGTGAGTGAGTGAGTGAGTGAGTGGGTGGTAGGTTCGTTCAGTCTAGGTACATTTCCCACTCTCTCTTCCTCCTTTCTTTTCTTACATACATACATACATACATACAGACACACGTAACGAACGAACGCAAGTATGGAGGCGTTGTATCTATCTATTTATTCATCCATTCATCAATCCATTCGTTCATCCCCTTTTTTCCCCTTCCTCCCCCCCCCTTTGCTCCCTCTCTTCCTTTTCCTCCGTTCCTTTTCCCTCATTCCTTCGTGGTGAGGATGAAACGGGCGGAGGAAAAGGGGGAGTAGTGTAGGTGTGTACGAGGTACGATATAGCGAGCGAGCGAACGAACTGAAATGAATGAACTGAACCGTAAGGGTGAGAGAGAGAGAGAGAGGAAAAAAAAAAGAAAAAACTTTTTTTTTGGTTCGTTTCGTCAAGCTCGTTTCGTTTCATGATCATGATTTTCGTGAGAAGATGAGGAAAAGAAAACAAAAGGAAAGGAAAACTGAAATTGAAAATCGAAATGTCAGACATTGCAAAAAAAAGAAAAAAAAAAAAAAAACCGAATAGAGAAGAGGAAAGAGAAAAAAAGGGGGGAGGTGATGGAATGGAATTGAGATCTCCCTCCGCCTTTGTTTTGTTTTTTATTGGTTTGGTTTGTGGATTCGCCCGTGAATTGTCCATCGCACTTGTTCTTGTCCCTGCCTTGCCTCCCTTTGCTTAAACGGCCGTGTCCGGGTCCTATTGTCTGTCTCCTTTAGGTACCTAGGATAGTAGGTAAGGTATATATAAGGTATTTTGCTGCAGATGTCTCGGGTAGTCATGGGAGGCAGGGAGGGTACGTGCGTGCGTGACTTTCTTTTTTTTTTTGGTGGTTTTGGTTTTGGTTTTGGTTTTGTTTTACCCTCTTCCTGTTCTCTTCTTTTTCTTTTGCTTTTGCCAGCCTTCTTCTCTCTCCCTTTTCTTCTGTTCTCTTCGTCTATCGATTAGATTTGGTCTACCTATATATCCCTACCGCCCCCTGGCTTCTCGCCCGGTTTTGCCGCCGCGGATGAATGGCTCGGGCCGTAGATAGATGAAGCGAAGCGGAAACGGGGGCAAGAGTAGAGATAAGGATAGAGGGAGATAAAGAAGACGTTAGAAAGAAGTAGCAGTGCCAAAGAAGAAGGAGAAGAAGAAGAAGAATACCATTAGAAGAGGGTGAGAGAGAGAGAGAGATAGAGAGAAAGAAAGATAACGCCGAATCCCATTGGGGCCACCCTTTTTCACTAATCAGTCCTGAAAGCCCGGTTGTATTCCCCTATTTAAAAACCCCTAGTCATTAACTCCCCCTCCCGCCATGTACAGCGAGAGCCTGTTTGGCCTCAGGTCCGGATCCGGAGATGGTGGAGGAGGATGAGGCGAACGAAGTGAACGAAGCGAAGCGGAGACGTCGTAAAAAGGGGGAGTGAAACCAAAGACAAGACATCAAAACGCCCCGTTGTTGCTCCCAGTCAGTCAATCAATCAGTCATTCATAACGTCATAAAAGCCGAGAGAGAACCGTGTGTGCGCGCGCGCGCGCGAGAAGAGAGAGGAAGATATAAGAAGAGCCGAGCGAGAGAAACCCGAAACGCAACGCGCGGAAGCAGACGCCAAAAAAAAAAACACCGGAATTCACTTTTTGGGTTTTGGTTATTCGTTCTTTTACAAGGCATTTCCGATATGCCATTGTTGCGGCTGCGGGTCCCGGGATGCCGTTCGTGAGTGATGAATGGGCACATGGTCGTCCTCCTCGGTATCGACGTCGTAGAAATCCCCTTTGTTCTCCTTCCCGCACCACGAGCTCCGCTTGCTGCTTCGTATCTCGTCCCCGCCCCATTGCGCCGTTCGTTCGAATCGCGATCCCCGGTCCTTAAGATGATACGCCTTGCCGCTACCGTGCCAGCGCTCCGGCACCTTATGCGCGGAAGGGATGCCACGGTTCGCGTCCGACATCGTCTGTAGGGCGTAGTGTCCCGAGCTCCTCCTAGTTCTCGTTCCCGCGGCCGTCATTGTCGTCGTCGATGCCGCCTGCCGCTCCCTTTGTCCCCGATCTCGCCGAGTCACCGAGCCATTACTGTCGTCGAAGTCGCAGTGGATGATGGTCTCCTCCAGCGAGGCGCGTGGCCAGTGCCGCGTCGCATAGCCGCCGTCGCATGATGAGTCACGCCTTTGAGCCCGGTTAGCCTGACGCTCGCGCGTGCGTTCACGACTGCGTACGGGTTCCCTCAACTTATACGAGAACGTCTTACGCGGACGTCGGGTGCCCCCGACCACGCGGGCCTGGTGCACCGTCTTCTCGCCCTCCCATTTGTCATCCTTCTTGGGCGACGGCGAGCGCACGCGCACGGTGCGCTCGTTCGGATACAGCGAGCCGCCCGACGAGATGGATGGTACGAGTCGCATGATGCCGTCCGCGGTTGCCGGGGGAGGGGGCGGGGAAGGAGATGACGAAGAAGACGACGGAGAAGACGAGGACGAAGTCGGCTGCTGGATTACCGAGGCCGCTTTCTTAGAGATCCGGCCGAGGCTTCGCTGAGAATAGGACGAGGGCGCCTTCCGCAGCTTCTTGGCTACCCTCCTAAGGGGTTGCGCGAAGTAGGCGGTGGAGGTCTGAAAGGAGTAATTGGAGTCCGTGGTGCTGGTCCGCGGCGTGTCCTCGCCGTCGCCGCGCGCGCGCTTGCGGCCGCGGAGCATGTAGCGCGAGTCCTTCTTGCGGAGATCTGGGATGGAGGGCGTGAAGAGAGACGAGAGCGAGGAAAAGGAGGTGCGGGCTGTCTTCTTGGCCGCGGCCGCCTTTACCGATGGGTAGTCACGACTCCGCCGGGACGAGGATGTCGACGTCTTGGGGGCCATGAATGACGAGGTGCTCGTGCGGGTGGGTGCACTGATGGACGAGACGCGTGTTGGCGGATTAGGAGGCAGGGTAGATGGAGACTGGATTGGGGATTCCTCGGGTATCGGATCCGTTTGCGATGCGACGACCATTGATTTCGGGGGGGCATGTCGGGTAGATTGGATAGCGTGTGCCTTGAAAAAGCCAGACGCCATGAGTTGGTAATATGAAGCCTCGACCTCCTCTTTTGACGGTCGATCCACAGCCTTTCTAGGACTCGGTCGCATTTGCGTGATGTTGATCTCGGATTGAGCCCATGCCGCGTGTATGTACTCGGGTCGCGACAATATCGGTGGCATATCTTGCACAGATTCCTGCAGACTGGTGTGTTTCCTTTCGACTTCCTGTGGCTCTATCATCTGACCTATGTGCTGTCCTCCTCCTACTGTCACTCCTGCTGCTGCTATTCCTCCACCCCCTGTGGTCGCTCGGCTAAACAACGCATCGCGGACGCGACCGAAGAACCCTATTGACTTCTTATGCGTGACACGATGGTGGCGTTCTCCCCGGAGCTCCTGAGCATCGTCGTGCGGATGCGTAGTCGTAGCCTGCAATTGCGCCGCAGCGGTAGCAGGTCTCGGATGCCGGTGAGCACGAGCCTCGGACGTGGAGGCAGGTTCCGCGTAGAATCGACTCTCGTAGTCGGTCAGCTCCTCAGGACCCAAGAATTGCGGAGGCGGTATAGCACTAGTCCTATCGTTCATAGAACCCTCCTGGAACCGCGACGTCGGCGGTCTAGAGCCGCTGCGAGTTCGTGTAGGCGGTCGTTTGGGCTCCGACGCCATTTTGCACACGAAGCCAAGCGGCAGCAGTGGCTAGGCTCTTAAGCGAAGCAAAATAAAAATCCAGACCAGATCAGACCAGATCGAATCAGGCAAAGAAAAATTGTTTAATGTTGTCGTTTTTGGGTTTTATTTTATTTTTATTTTTTTTCTTTTCTTTTCCCTCCTCTTTCTGATTGTTGCTTGCTGACCGGACCCTCTTTTTTTTGGCCTGCTTAGGTATATTCTGGAGCTGAGAAATGGGGATGGGTTCAAGCACAGAATTATGAGCAATTCTGGCGAGAGGTTAAATGGTGAGGTGTGAGGTTGGGGGTCGGTGGCTCGCTCGGGCCAATGTGGTATGTTGTGGTCGACTAGACAGGGGCACGGTTGAAGGGGCAACCGCTAGGCTTGTGACTAGCGCCCTCCACCCTCACCGCAACTGGTCGAAGCAGGAAGCCTAATCTCCGCTAGCATCCAACGCCAGGCCCAGAAAGGCACATAGGAGGCAGTCTTATTACTAAACTATCGTTTAATCGACTCGAAGTCGCTCCACCTGGCAACGCCCATTACCTGGGCACTCTAGCCCTTTTCACGTAGGGGATGAGAGTGGGAATGCGAATGGGGAATGCGGATGGGAATGCGTAGGTAGTAGAAAAGTAGGTACCTCGTACCTACACTGCCTACCTACCTAAGCTAGGTACCTCTATTCTACTCTACGTACGGCATTTATAATGTCCTTACGAATTACAATAAACATCTTACCAATTCTGACAATACATACGAAATACGTCCGTACATACGTACCGTAAGGTATGATATGGTATGGTAGGTATGGTACCTGGGCATGGTGTAATGGCTGCTCGGCCATGATACATAAGAATTCAATCAAGAGATCACCAGAAAATGTGCGCGAGTGTACTTCGTACTTGTAAAATCCAGATTAGATACTACTTTGGTGTATTGCAGCTCTTGTCTTAAATGACTTCGTGGTAAGTACAATTCATCGCTTGTGGAGGGCATAAAGTACAAATCAATGCTGTGAGAACGAACCGCCATGGGTCGTTCTCATGAAATAAGTAATGAGAATGCAACGTGATGCTCACGCCATCCCCTCATGCCGTGCAGTGATGCCGGCCGTAGCCAGACTACTCAGACTTAAACCTCGTCCGGTATTCTGACCTGCTGTGCATGTAGAGCGCTCGTCTTTCAATCGCGTCGTCGTTGCCCTGGTGGTGATAATGGTAAAGAGAAATAAAACTTCGTGGTATGTACAACCGTGCAGGAGTCAAACACGCATGAAGAACGCCGATAAATCATAGCCCAGAACTCCCGTTACCCCCCTTTATTTTATGGTCGCTTGACTTTATGTGATGAGAGTCACGTTATTTCCGTGCCTCATCTTAAATCTATGATAACCAGAGGTGTTGTGGAGGATACACCTTCTTGCCATCTGCTCTCATATAGCTAGATGTTGCAGGGTAAATTGGTTGCATCGGTAGGCGATCACCCCGAACGTCGCGCATTTGTTGCTGTTGCGATGGGAACGTTTCATCGGCGGACCGCTTCATCAACCGGCTTTCAACCGGTGGATATAGACCACCCTTAATCTGATATGCACTATAGTCCAGCCGGTCCTGATATTGCGATGGGTCGGATGGGAAGCTAATTGACGGAAGAATAGGCCGGGGGGTATTCTCAGCCGAAGCGTTTGAGCTGATAGATGACCTTGGCTCGGCCCCTCGCAATGGCTTGGCAGACAGAAGAGGGTATGAAGCAGAAAGCCTTCTATTTTCCGCCTCAGCTTGCTCATAAGACGGATAAGCAGGACTGGGGGAATAGCTTGGCGAGGGAGGTGGTAAGTTTACACCCTGGGCGGGAGGGAAGACGGATTGTGCCGGAGACACCGGCGTCGATTGCGGATTAGAGACACCTATAGGCCCAAATGGTTGAGCAAAGCCACTGGCAGCTTGTCCACCGAAATTCAGCATAGCAGCTGAAGGTTTGCTGCTTTGGAAGGTCGGTGGGTGTGGTGCCGCGGCATAATCAACACTAGAAGGCCGCCTCGACGGGTCGGCAAAAGAAGACCGATCTATGCTAGAATTGCTCACAGAACGAGCGCGATAGTCGTCTGGCGTCTGTGTTCCACGTCGCTTTGTGTATTCATCCTCGACGTTCTTGGCATACTCATCGTTACTGGATGGTTTTGTGTTCGCATCGCGTCTTCTCATGCGCACATCGCGCCGAATGCGGACACGGCATCCCTGTTCGGCCACCGCCCGACTTAGTGCCGTACTCTCTGTCAGTCCAGGAAATTTTTTGGCACTATAGACAGTGAAGTCAGCCGACCTGAGATCCATCCTGTGGCAAGCATCAGTCGGAAGTCGTGGGTTGCCCGGCTCGGCTTCCGGTGCGTCCCTATCAAGATCTCCTTCATTTTTCATTAATTCATATAGACTGAATACTAGACGATATCTCCCCTCATGACGAACAGACAGATCGGGAAACAAGAAATAACCGGCAGGGTCAGGCCGATCAAGATAACAGCAGCCCGAAACCGGAAACCCAGTAAGAACCGGGGGTGAAGTGGCTGCGGGCGTCTGTACTCTTCCATGAGCCATTGGACGAGCGTGTTCGAGTGAAGCATAGCAGAAGAAATCCACATTATAATCAAACGTAATATCTCGCGCGGACTCAAATGTTTCGCCTTCTAACACCCTCAAAATCACGACCGGAGGCGGATCAACGGGACGGCGGTCAGCAGAGGCTAAGAAAATAGTTAGTTTCGTAGGCTTTTAGGGAATAACGGGGTGTGCTACACACATTTAGGACCTGAACCGCATGCCCGAGCCCGCTCGGGCTGTTGAAGAACCTCAAGCTGGTACCACAACTGTCTTCCGTTCTTCGTGATTCGCCGTTCCCGGGCAACAGGGTGCGGTTTACCATGGCGCGATTCCGATGCAGCTATCATGCCTGCAAGGTTACCAGATTCCGGCTATAATAGAGTACTGAGTGTTAGCTTTTCAATGCCTTTGGATGAAAACTAATGTGAAGAATAAAGGAGCTGAGATTCATTTCTTTTTTATTCCAACGAAGCGACTCGCAGGTACTCGACCACATTCTCACACGCTGAAAAGGAAAGGTGAAGATATTTGAGTCGGCGAAGCAGGTGGTGTCTTACTTGTATCGTAATCATGGTGGGGGATTCGTCAACGATCAGTCGAAATTTATCGGTAAAAGACTTTCGGCTCTCCAATTCCACCGGCCCGGTGATCAGAACCAAATGTTGACAAAGGCCGGAGTGTCGGAACGGTAAAAATTGAGTGGGAAGATGTTGAGTTTATCAGACTACAGGCAGTAAAAAAAATGCAAGGCGAACAGGGAGTATGGCAGCAGGGGACCGTCACGTTGGGTCGTAGTTTGTCCGGTGTCAACAACCCGAAAAACTGGCTTTTGGAGTCGCAGAGCTGACACGGACTACCTGGTTGATGCGATCTTGCAATCTAGGCAACCTTAACACACATGTGGGTATCAAAGACAAAGATACACCTCTCAGTTATTGGAGAGTGAACTTTGGAACGAACGAGAATTTGGAGGAGTTGACTCGAGATCCTTGGCGCGGGCGACCGAGGTTAGCTGAGAAGAGTAAAAGAACAGTTTAGTAGAAAGGGGGATAGGGTAGACGCCACATGAGGTTCATGCCATTTGCGAAGGGATAGATAAACATAAACCAAGTCGTATGAATCATGCGTATGTTGGAATCAAGACAAGACAAGACATAAGAAACTGAGAGGCAGAGAGGAAAAGAGGGAGTAGGTAGAAGAGCCAGAACCCGTTATAGCAAAAGTGGGCTGGGTAAGTGTAGGTAGGCAGGTACGTATAGGTAAGTACCTAAGGTACCTACCTAGGTAAGTACTAGTGGAGGTACATGGCCGGTACAAGGTACTATGTACTATAGAGGTACCTACCTACCTAACCTAGGGCAGAGGAATGGGTTAATTTGTTTCTGGAACAAGTCGAAGCGAAGAGCGAGGCAGTAGGTACCTACCTACGTCCGTACCTAACCTAATGTATACCTAGTACCAAGTAGGTACATATTCCGGCCAATTACATATGGGGACTACCTAAGGTACCTACCTAGGTAGTACATACGTCCATATGCTAGGTACCTATTCCGTACATACTTAGGTAACTACAGACGTACCTAGGTAAGCAATAAGGGTAATGAAGTGAAGTCAAGGCTCGGGAAGTTGGGACGCGGGAAAATGGCGAGAGGCAGCTAAGCCTAGTGCAGTTGTAGGTACAGTAGTCAGTGGGTAGCTGGGTAGGTACGGATTACCTTAGGTTAGATACCTACCTAGGGAGGTAGTCTGAGTGTGCTAGTATCGGGGCAGTTTAGCGCACCTAACAATTGTCATACGCCATGGCCAACCGTCCAGAGCTCTATAAGTAGCGTATACGTAAGTACGAACGCCACCTATGATGGATAGTAGGTAGTAGGTAGTATATTAACGTTAACGTATACATACTTACACTACTTCCGTGCCTATGATGGATAAGTACCTAAGGTACCTAGAAAGGTACGTAAGGTATTGCACGGAATTCCAAGGTAGGTAGGTGCACGGTAGAGCGCTCGTTTATCATACCTTACCTACCTAAGGTACCTACTTTATTATGGATGTGTTCACGAAAGACAAAGTACCTAACGTACGGTACCTACACTACACTAGGTAGGTAAGGTAAGGTGTCTTGGGAAAAGGGATTAACCGCTATAAGTAGGTAAATCTCTTTTTTTATCCACCTACCTACCTAGTGTAGGTACACTACCTATTTCATTCCACTCCTCCGGAACGTTCATGACCGTCAAAAGTTTGCTAATAATTCTTCCCTGTGTACTTAGGTACGTCCGTAGTCCGTAGGTACTACATAGATGCATCTTGTTCTACGGACGTACGTACTTACACTTCTGTGATTGTGACAAGACAACGCTCGTAGCTCAGCTTAATCCATACCTTAGGTAATTGATTGCCTTGACTTCGTACAGGTAGGTATGTACCCACCTACCTACCTACGGATCCGTATACGTATAGGTACTAGGTACCTACCGGTACTCATAAGTCTCATAACTTAGACGTAAACCTTAGGTACCTTCAACTACCGCCTCTCCTCCCCCCTCCCCCCTCCAGTGGTCCCAATTGGGCGTTCTTGCGACAAGGAGGGTCAATGCGACAGTGCGAACGAGAAAACAGAGCATCGGTAGCCTATCAAGCTGTGCGGAAGAGGTGTGTGACACACGGGGTCTCCACACTACCCACAACCAGGGTAAGCATGATAGGACGCAGCGACCAACCAGACCAATTCTTTCAGTGGGACCCCGAAATGTTTTGTGGAGTCCCTGTTAGGAAGGTTATTCAGGAGGAGTGTGGTGTGTGTCCAAATGGCGCTCCATCATTCGGTCCTGTTTGCCTTGTCTACGGACGTACCTAGGTAGGTATTCAGCGTACCCTGAGCAACCTTAATTGCCCCTTCACGCTCCCATGCCCATGTCAAGAGGTCAAGAGGTAAGATGGTGAAGGTGGTGAGGGTGGTGAAGGTGGTGTACTAGATGGTGCAGTCTTGGGAATTGCCATTCATAATCATGACGGAACCATGGAACCGTCTTCCCAGACTTGGAGTTAGGTACTCGGTATGTGCGAAGTACTCTATACTTCCTGCATATCGTATGTGTCCGGATTCGTAGGTTGTGAAAGAGTTAGTACTGGCGGTAGGTTGTTAGGCAAATAGGTATGAGTACCTGACCGGCTCTAGGTACCTACCTACCACTGCAGTGTGTGTGTATTCACAGGGCGTCTGCAAGGTAAGCATGCTTACATGGAAAACCCGCAGCCCAGCGTGAGGTCCCACCAGCGTGGATTCAGGGCCTCATCATTATAATCATCACATCATCAACGTCAAGTGCTCACAGAGCACACAGTCCATCACAGATACCTACCTAGGTAGTAATGTAGAGGCAGCAGCGCGTGGTCAAGCGCCCTTCTCGGTACGACTATGAAGTACAACGGGATACCGGTAAGTTATGAGACTTACGCCCATTTATATGTAGGCAGGCAGGTACTCGGTACGATAGGTACACTGGCTACCATCCCTAGCCAAAAGAACAAGCCTCCAGTTATTAGCGCAGCAAGGCTGAAAAAGCGTGGTCTGGCGCCATCTAGGCCGGCACTTTTGCACTTAGTGCCAATTACTAGTACCGAGTTGGATAACTATACCAGCGGCCACGGGTCCGTACCGTACAAACGATGCCGGAACCTCCCTCCTTAAGAGTTCTAGCATCGGACGCTAGATTGCCTGTGGACTCTGGGAGGGTGGGGAATCGTGGGCAAAATTCATTCGACTCCTGTCATCTCTCGGTAACCAGTGCTGTTAGGTAGGTACCTACACACGCAAGCGGGTATTTCCACTTGGGTACGTCCGTAGACTGGATAATAATAAGACAGACAGACAGACCTGCCCATCAGTATCCACCTGGCACCGAGTGAGCGGACAACAGCGCGAATCTCAATCAAACTCTCACTGTCATCAACGACACTATCTAAGCACGCCGACCAACTTGATTTACGGTGCATTGGTCAATCGCTCCGTTTTCGAGCTCAAGCTAAATATAAGCATAACCAACTACTACCTAGAAGGTACTTAGTAATGTTATACTACTTTTATACACTTTGTACGGATCCGTACAATCTACTCGTACAATCTACATTATGTGCCTACCTACTACCTAGCTGACGGAATGCTACGCTAGGTATGTTTCCATCGTGTGCAGTGTGAGGTATGAAGTACCTACATGTAGGTTGGTTCGCTGTGAATTGGATATGCGCTATCTGGTACCTACTATAAGCACTTACCTAGGCTAGATAGGTAGGTACCTAAAAGTACCTAGCAGTAACTACCATAGCGGGAAAATGTATTTCTAGAGAACGATTCTTTGAAGTAACATGCATTGCTTTTACACCTATTTGGTAACAATCATTGCCAATTGAAGAATCATTCTTTACAATCATTGTCAATTGAAGAATCATTCCTTAAAAATTATTTTCAGTTGCCTATACACCTCGCAACTGCCACATTTTTGCATGTTATATGATATATTATAGGAAGGAATAACCTCATTGAATTGTTTATACTTAAGAAAAACTTTTCGTCTTTATTTTTGTTTTCCTCAACCTCTCTTCTACACATACACACACAAACACACGACCATGATACTCATGACGGCATACCGATTATATAATGTATACTATATTTAGATAGGATCTAGGTATATAGGAAGATACATAGATAGATAGGTAGATAAATAGGTAGATAGATAAGTAGGTAGATAGGTAGGTAGATAGATAGGCAGATAGATAAGTAGGTAGATAGGTAGGTAGATAGATAGGTAGGTAGGTAGATAGGTAGATAGGTAGGTAGGTAGGTAGGTAGGTAGGTAGGTAGGTAGATAGTTAGATAGATAGATACTTAGGTAGATAGTTAGTTAGATAGGTAGATAGTTAGATAGGTATATAGAGGATAGAGGTGAGGGTGGGGGTGGGGGTGGAGGTGGGGGAGGAGGAGGAGGGGGAGAGGAGGGGGGGGAAATAGGAGTAAAAATCAGAATATGAGTGGGGTATATTAGGTGGGTAACAAAGAACCATTCTTTTTTAGAGAACCGTTGTTCTCAAACTAACGTTAGTTTGTGAAAAAATGGTTGTTATACAGAACACTGGTTCTCCAAAAAAGAACGGTTCTCTGGGGACCCGATTCGTCACTACGGTACCTAAAGTAACAATGAGGTGCCCACCTGGAGGACAGCCTACCTACATAGGTCGGTAGATACTGTTTGTACCCTAGGTAGTGTCGAGAAACTTCTTCACAAGTATCTAACAATTAAATAAAATCAGCAAAAATCAGAATCTGATTAGGTAGGTATGGTTATCAATTTTCCGCGTGATTGTTTTTTGGATACTAATTATGTAAGTACGAAGAATTGCGTGCACAATCTAGATAGGTACTATATAGATATAAGTAGCTTACCTACACTACGGACTATCTATGTAACAATCCTAGGTAATGTTGTAGCCGTGAAGCTCGGCCGACCGACGGTACGCTAATTACCTAAGGAACCTAAGGTACGCAGTAGTAGGTAAGTAGGTAGGTCGGTTGGTTGTGAGGTCACCGGCCCAGTCGCAGAAGAATAGTCCGTAACTTACCTACCTACTTACCTATGCAAAGCAGGCTTGCCTCTCGACCCAGCCTACCGGGTGCGCCATGCGCTCTCGCTCATTTTACCCTGTGTTTCAAACCCCCCAACTCAGCCAAACTCATAATCGCCACCACGGTAAGCATTATGATTCATAGGTAGGAAAGCAATCAACTTATCTTTAGGCAACAAACTCCTTACATTCCAGATACGACGGTAGGTAGGTAGGTAGGTTAGTCATCCCAATTAAGGAGCTTCGGTTACTCATGTAATTGGTAGGTAGCCGACCTTGGATCAAGTTCCTTGTGTAGGTATTCCGTACATACTTTACAATACTACTTACCACCTCATAGCTCTACCTAAGTACGGACTACACTCAATTCATAATTGGTACCTACACCCAACCGGACGTAGGTATTCCGTAGCACATGCCCTCCCCCCCCCTCCAACCCAATATCTGAAGGAAGATCCCCCCGCAATTGGCGTAGGTAGGTAGGTAGTTCGTAGGTAGTGGTAGTGTCTAAGATACTACCTACCTACCTACCTACATAGGTATTATTCATCAATGTTGCGCGTGCCATACGTCCGTACTTAGGTACCAATACCGAGGGCCGGGCATCGGCAGGGAGCTAGATTGCTAGTGTAAGCGTCGGCGTGCTTGGTACCTACACTAGTTTACCTATACGTAGGTAGTCGAGGTCGAACATACCGAATTCTCCCCGCCCCTAAGTAGTGTACAGACTACGAAGTACTAAGTATGCACTACCTACGTAATGTAAAGCCCCCGGCGTCATTAATGAAATCCCATTAATGAAAGGTATTTACGAAGTGATAGGTAGGTACGGAATAGGTAGGTAGGTAGGTATACGGACGTACGTAGTAGGTAGTTGGTGAGAGGAATGCCTACACTACTACCTATACGTACGTACCTACACTAGGTACATAACAATGATAACATACCTGGTAACCTCGTCCTCAGTCATCGTACTTGCATTGCCACAGATCCCCGTCGAGCACCCGGGACCAATGAGGGACGGGGTTCTCGAGGCTTGTAGGCATCTCCTACCTATGTATTATACGAAGCCGTCACTGAGCCCCTGTTGGAGAACCAGGATGTGAGGACTTTTTTTTCACTTGCCTACCTATTCGAGGGCAACACTTGATAGGGGGGATTCCTAGGCCGTGCCCACTATTTGCCTGCGGATCCATACCTTGTACCGGATCCGAATAAATACTCGGATTGTACGAAGTACGCACCACATTCAGTTAGGTGGCACGTACAGGAGGCTAGCGTAGGTACCTTTGCCAAGTGATCAGCGAACCCGTGAGAATGGGAGCAACGTTTTGGACACAGTTCGATTGGCGTTACAGTACTGTATGCCTACATTAGTATGTACCGACAGTCTGTATTCCGTCCACTTCTTTTTATCCCGTAAGTAATCCGTATGATGCCACTATATAAAAATCTCAATCCTGGCGTGGTAAGTACCCTAGTAGGTAATGTATCAGGTACCTAAGTAGATACTAAACTACCGGAATTTTTCCTCTTCTCCTCATGACACCATGGTCAATATTAAATTACATAAAATTCCAACCTGAGCTTGTTTCCCTTTTTTTTTTTTTTTTTTTTTTTTATGAAGAAGAATTGACCCACAACGGGTCAACTAGTTCCGTGCTATGCACGCTACGCGTGCACGCACCTAGGTAAGGTCAACTAACATAAATAGGGACGCTGCTGTCCACTGAAGAGTTGTCTGCACAACGAAACATCCGCGTACTAGTGATCAGTACCACTGTCTGGTTTCAACTGCAGCACCTCTTCCAATTTTTAGCAATTTTCAAACTCACTAATTTTCCTCGCTTCGCTCGGAAAATTAGTTCGTACTTTTTTAATCAAGAAAAATTGCCTTGTTCACCTTCTTACATCGATCACCATGGCACCGACCAAGTCTTCCAACACCAACAAAATCACCACCCCCCTCCCACCCATCACGGCTCTGGTTGCAAGCCTTGGGAAACCCGCAGACCGTCTGGCTGCTTTTTCGAATCTCGCCACTGTGAAGGATTGCATTGACGCAATCCCCGCTACGTATCGTGAGCCCCTCAGACCCATGTTTTATACCTTGTCCAACGCTGCCGACCGGTACGGTCGGGTCAATAAAACTTTACAGACACTGCGAACACACGTGCGTAACAGTACGCTCCCCCCGCAAATCAAGGCTGTTGGAATTCCCGAATTCCAATACATGAAGGAATACCTTGATGAGCAAAAAGGCAACAACAAGGTGACTGCACTCGTCAGGATGGCCCAGCTCACTGACAAATTCAGGGTCAGTGCTCTGGAGCTGGCCATCAATGAAAAAGAGGCAGAGTTGTCCTATGTTGAGAAGTTGATCACAAGTCAACAGACCAACAAGGCTCTTGTAGACAAGATTGATTCTGTCTACAGAGAGCAGACTACGTTCCATAAGGGACAAGAGTCACAACCGATGAGAGATGTTGGTATCATCGGTTCAGGCGGCACTGCATCCTTTGTTGGCGGGAACGCAGATCAGACCGTCTGGATGAAAGAAGCCCATGACAAGGCACGGAATGACGTGCCTATGTTAGCTAGGCGAGTTATCGAAATTTCTCGAACGAGAGATGCGATGGAGCTACAAAAATCGCTCGCAAAACTCGCCATTGTCCAAGAAGCCCAGCCTACGACTGAGGATGCTGCAGTCACGGTAAAAACGTTGAATGAATATTTCGATAAACGTCTTGCCGAGGAAATCAAGAAGCTTCAAGCCAAAGGTGATCTACCTACAACGTGTAATGCTGATACACATGTTAACAAGTCACCCAGCAAAAAACAAGGCAAACACCGGCTCTACGAAGAGCAAGAAGAAGACCCCCTCCCCCAAAGGGAAGAAAGGTCAAGCCTCCGGGAAAGTGGTCAAGAGAAAAGGCAAAAAATAGGCCATTCCAAAGGGTTTAATTACAAAAACCCATTGTCACTACCCGACAGTATGTTATCCACCCCAATCCACAAGATCAAGCTGGACATTCTCTCTAACATGCCGATAGACGAACTACAGGCACGAGGAAAGAAGAGAAACGTTCACTGCTTGGAAGGGGTTATTGTGCCTGAAGAAATTTTAGACATTTTAACATTAGGAATGAGATATCTCATTCATACTAAACAAGATCTATCTTTATTTTCTTCCGCATGGAAAGACTTTGAGAAACGCATTCGTTGGAAATGCCATTTCAGTAAGAAAGATAGTGACTCAGAGCCATATGATCCAGACCTGGACCTTAAAAGAGATTCAGACGAACCTCCCCAGGCACCGTACCACATAGAACAAGGTCTGAAACAAGGGAAAGCCGAGCTTCTTGCACAGCTAAAAGAACCCTGTGATGACCCAGTAAAGATAACTAAGGATCAATCTTTGCTGAAGAAAGTTCAAAGATACATGACCGAGAATAAACTGCTCGTCACTGCATCGGATAAAAACCTCGGAATTGTGGTCATGACCCTTGAATGGTATCATATGAAGTGCGAAGAGTTCCTTGGCAAGTTAAAGGAAGACCTAAGACCGGTCGACCAAGACGAAGCCAGCGTAGAGAACATCATAGCACGGAATAGAACGATAGCTCTTGTCGATTCCAGCCCAGACTTCCCTGTCGGGATGACTAGACAAGAAAAGCAGTTTTTGCGACAAACAAATGATAGGATATCTACGTACCCAATGTTCGCCGGGTTACCCAAGATACACAAAAAGCCCTATGCATTTCGTCCCATCATACCCTGTCACTCAGCGGTATGCAACCCTGCAGCTAAAATTCTGTCAAAACTATTGAAGCCGGCAATAAATGCCAACAAACAGATCATTGTTTCTTCCAAACAAGTCTGTCATACGCTTTCATCTTTAGCGGTCCCGCATGGACAAACAGCATTCCTTTGTACAGCAGACGTTGTTGCCTGCTATACAAAC